>CM030360.1:457500-1017500 GCA_017893485.1 Hemerocallis citrina | reverse complement strand
CTCAACCGTCAGATCTCTTTTGATCATCGCGATCGTGATCATCATCTTGATCTTGATCTTGATCTTCGATCTCAGCCGTTCGATTTACATTTGATCATCTTGATCTTGATCATCATCGAGATCCGTGCCCGATCGTGATCGTCTCATCAAGGTTCGCTTGGTTCGCGCTCGTCGTCATTGTCGCCGGGATTCTGATCCCGTTATTCTTCGCATATTCGGATCTAATCATCATCTAAAGGCAAGTCTACTTGAACTTGTTTATTACTCTAGTTCAAGGTTATTGATCTCCACAAGTAGTTCTCTCCCGATTATTGTTATATTGCATTGTGTACTTTCCGTTGGGGATATCGATGGTTTACATGAGCTAACCCGAAGTATCTTTGACTTCGTGCCAACATCCATTGATTCAAACCCAAGTTTACATGCACACACGACATGAATAAATTGATTAGAAACTTGTATATAGAAAAGTATAGTGATTGAATGCATGGTGATCGATTGTGTTATTGAGACTTGAATCATGAGATGATAACTTGGCTTTGCACACCGTAAAAATCCATCCTAATTACTGCATATTAATGCTGATGCATTCCATGATACAAGAACATGTAGATTATTCATTTCTATGAATGTATGTGATGACTTTTTATTATTTCTTGCTGTCTGTTCTGTTTTGCACTGAGATTTTGACCCTGTTACAATAAGAATCATCTAAAACTATATAAAAATGAATTGCAGCCTAATGAATCTAGTTTTCAGAAAATCTTACGGATCTAGATTCCGATCTGTGAGTTGTGAGATATTACAGTTTTAGTCACTGCTGGTCTGTATTTTCATAATTACAATTTAGTGAAACACCGACACAACTTTTAGTTGAAACACCAAAGTAATAGAAGTTTAATGACATGAAACTCTCCAGAAACATAGTATACATGCTTAGGATTCATTTTCTAAATTTTGTAGATTTTTATATTGATTTTACATCTTAATTCCACACATAGAGTTTTGACTGTAAGTTGCTTCCAGGATCCTTAAGCTGTAAAGATTAGAGTAATCGACCTAGTTATAGTCAGAACCAAATGAAACTTACTGAATATGAATTGTAGCCACATATGTTTAGTTTATAGCCCTTTTGACGTAACCAAATTCCGAATTATAATTTGTGAATTATTGCTTTTTTAGTACTGCTGTGTCTGCTCTTTTCAGATTCATAATTACATGTATTCTATCATACATCGCATCATTTTGTTGCATCCTTATCATCACCTTGATACTCTTATATACATTGCATGATCATGATTGATTTAATAAAATATTAACAATCCGGGGTAATAAGGGATGACTTAGTAGTGGATAATCTCAGAAAATATACTTGGAAAAGCCTTATTATTATATTGTATTGTCATGGAAGGAGGAGTATCGATTGTAAATTATTGATTGTCAATGGTTGATTGTAAACTATTGTTATTGATGCCGAGTACACGCTCTGTAGTGTTGATTCTTAGTTTTGATGGTTACAACACAATGCAAAGTTGTTGTGCTATCTCTTATATATTGCAGATTGTATCAATACCGTGTATACACAAAGGCAAAGTGTTCAATCGATCAAGAAAGCTACAAGGTTTTAAAGCTCAAAATTGATCAAGCAAGCTTCAAAGACAAAGACAAAGACAAATGCTAAAGCTCCATCTCAAGACTCAAGACTCAAAACAAGACCTATGCTTCAATGTGTTATATTATATATATTGTAAAATAATTGCAATTTTTCTTTTTTGAGTCTTAGATTGATGCAACAGCCTTGTCACACACACACTCACACATCTTTATAATTGAGTGTTTTTCAAAAGATTAAAGGTCGTAGCAGTTTGAATTAGATCAGCTGTTGAGTACCAGTCGACTGCCTTATGGCACCAGTCGACTATACCAGTACGAAACTGTCTAAACTCTTTCAAATTCTGGCCAGTCGACTCGTCATGGCAACCTAGTCGATTGTAGATGTCGTTTCGACAGTTTTCTGATTTCAAAACTTGTTTTCCGAAATTCAAAAGATTAAATCCATTTTAAATCAGTTTTATAAACTGATTTACAACATTCAAGGGATTCCTCTCTATAAATAGAGCCTAGGAATCACCATTGAAAGGTTCCAAGCATTTGATAAAAAGTTTAAGTTTATTGCTTTCAAAAGAACAAGTATTCAAACTAGCACTCCAATCTTCTAAGTCTTGATTCTTTGAATCTCAGTCCAATATAACATTGATTTCGTTTTGGACTGATTTCAGAAGTGACCTATTAGCCACTATACAAAAATCACATTCACAAAACAAGGCTATAGGTTGATTGTAACTCTTTGGTTGTTGTTCTTCACTCTCGGGTTGTGAGAGTGGTCCTCTCAGTTGGAGAGTAGGGTTATAGGTTGTAGAGTCAGGTTTTTACTCTTGGTTGAAGAGTGGGTTTGCTCTCTCTAGTGGTGAGAGAGGTCTACGGGTTGGACAAGGTTGTTGTCTAAATGCCGCAGGATATTCTTATACTTTTTTCAAGAATAGTGAAAAATCTCAAGTGAGTTACTTGGGGACTGGATGTAGGTTGGGAGGACCGAACTAGGATACATCGTGTGTACTCTGTGGTGGTATTTCTCTAAACTTGCATTTTCAATTACTTGCTTTTAACTCTCTTCGAAAACTTGTCTGGACAGTCGATTGCGTCTCCTCTTTAAGTCGACTGGTCAGACTGGTATAACATACTCTTTGAAAAATTGTCTGACAAGTCGACTGTTTTTCGCTATAAGTAGACTGATCAAACTTGTCTAAAATACTCTTCTAATCTGATGCTTTAGTCAACTTATCTCTCTTTTCAAGTCGATTGGACAGAAGAAAAAGTTCAATTTCGTTTTTAATTTTTATACAACACTATTACCCCCCTAGTGTTTCTTTCCTTGTCTACAGGATCCAACATGTAGATCCCACCACGATGTCTAAAACGAACACTGTTTTGTATGCATCGAACCTATGGTATGGGATGCAGTAGTACGTGCATTAGTTAGGCTAAATACTAATAGACTAGATTGATACTTGCATCCTTGAATCATGACTATTGACATTGACATTGTTTATTGATTATTGTTATTGAAAATTGCATTGTTAAATCTACACTTTTCATCAGTCCCTGTTATTGCTTTTGGATTTGTTCTTGCTTCATATTCCTTGATGTGCCATGTTCTTTTACTCTTTGTTTTTCACTAATTGCTCTTCGTACTTACTATAACAGATATTTTTTTTCACTCTAGTTGGTCAAATTGCAGGTGCATAAGGAGAATTGCCAGAAGGCATTGGTGAGCAGTTCTTCTAGAAGTAGAGCAGGAGCTGCTTTGAAATAAATTATTTCTTCCATATTATTTTTTTTATCGCATTGTTACTTTTGTTGAACTGTGTATCCTGGACTTTGTTGACCCGTATTTGTTGCTTATTTCTAGTTGTTGGTTATTATGTTGGACTAATGCATATTTATTCTAGTATCTCTTTATGTGATTATGTTTTTATGTATGGTTGTGATTATTTCCTTTCATATTGTTGAGTTAAGACTGGTACAACTTATGGATGATGTTAAAATCATTCGCTGGGCCTTCGTCACGGACTCGTATTCCAGTATTTTGGGAAGCGTGGCGTGACATGCAGCCACTCCCACTTTCTCTTCTCATTTTCATTCACTAATGCCTAAGCCCCATAGACACTTTCTATAGGCCACTTCATTAATCCAACTAATCCTCTAGCCCATAGGTGTCCTATAGGCCAACTACCACTTTATCTCATTTATTATATATACTAGATTTTCCCGTGGACACGTGCCTACGGCACGTCTTCGGAATGATACAACACACGAAAGGCCCTGTAAACAGTAAAATAACAATTATGTAGTTCAAGTTTGAATAGTATGACAATAATTAGTTGTAAATAAAAGTTCATGTTTCTGTTAGTATATGTTGAAAAATAATTATAAATGAGGGTGTAAAATCCAACTTCTTAGAACTTTAAGGGTGGAAAATGATGAAATTTAACTGTTTAAGAGATATTTGCTATTTTCAATATAACATGTGCAACAAAAAAAGTATAAAAATTGTGAAAAATTTAAAAACCTGAAATCTTAAAATCTAAATTTCTAAGTAAGTTAAGAAAGAATGGGAGAGAGAGAGGGAGAGAGAGAGGGAGAGAAATATGAAAAAGTGAAGAGAGAAGAGAGAGGGAGTAATAAAGTAATGAGTTTTTTAGTTTTGGGGGGGAAAAATTAATTTTGGGGTTTGAAATTTTGGGCCATGTTTCTATTAGTATATGTTGAAAAATAATTATAAATGAGGGTGTAAAATCCAACTTCTTAGAACTTTAAGGATGGAAAATGATGAAATTTAACTGTTTAAGAGATATTTGCTATTTTCAATATAACATGTGCAATAAAAAAAACATAAAAATTCTGAAAAATTTAAAAACCTGAAATCTTAAAATCTAAATGTCTAAGTAAGTTAAGAAAGAATGGAAGAGAGAGAGGGAGAGAGAAAGGGAGAGAAATATGAAAAAGTAAAGAGAGAAGAGAGAGATAGTAATAAGGTAATGAGTTTTTTAGTTTTGGGGGAAAAAATTAATTTTGGGGTTTGAAATTTTGGGCGGAAAAATATGTTTTGTGAGAATCAATCTAGGCCATTGATTTTAGGGGAGATTGAATGAGAGCCACTTGATAGCTTTCTTTGTAATATATATATATATATATATATATATATATATATATATATATATATATATATATATATATATATAATTTCAATATAATATTATATATATACTCTTAAGTACGGGGTGTTACACACACCCCCTTAAGAACTCAGCGTCCTTGCTGAGCCTGAGACTTGCAACCTGATTCAGGATCCCTTTCTAGCCAAGGTGGAGAGGACTATCCTGATTCTGCTAGTTGTAAAATCCCCTACTTGGGCGACCTGTACCAACCTCACTCCCTCTCAAGGGTACATCTTTCACACACTCGGTATCGAAAGTCAACTCTGATACCATTTGTAATGCCCCGGGTCCGGCTCAGCTGTGCACACGTGTAGCCATGTGCGCAGCTGAGCCGGGCAGGGGTGTTACATGAATGTTTAGTGTATGCTTTCCAAATAAAATTAAAAAACTAAAAGAAGAAGAAGAAGAATTACAACAAAATCCAATCTAATTAAGAGAAATAAATGAGAACAAACAACAATGTTAATTCTAAAAATTATACAAATACAAAAATACCGTATGAGTGTAGAATATAAATTGAAGAATGAAGGTAGAGAGAGTTGACAGCTTGTAGTGTTGTTGTTGATGTTGTTGATTGTTGTTGATGTTGATCCTTGCAAAAGAGTAGTTGAAAGTTGTTGATTGCTGTTGATTTGGTGAGAGAGATGAGAGATAGTAGAGAGACTTGAGTGAATTTGTGAAGAGAATTGAATGAAATGTGGTTGTATATAAAGAATATGCAATTTTTTGAATTTTCCAAATACCCTCCCAAAACTAGCTAGTATAGATCTATTGGGGGGTATTTTAGTAATTGCACAAAGAAATTTTTTTTAAAAAATTATGGAAAAAAGAGTAAATCCAATGGTCGGCCCGGACCGGTTCAACCCGGTCTCGGGTTTGAGCGGGACGAGCCCCTGGCGGGCCGGGCCAGATTCGGTTTTTGGAAAAAATGGCGGATCAGACCGGACCGGGTCTGTTGGGCGAGTTAGCCCCGGTTCAACTCGTGTTTGGGCGGGTCGGGCCGGGCCGGGCCGGGCCGGTCCCGGGCTAGCCCAGCCCTAAAAATAAAAGGAATGGTGTATAATGTGCACGTGGCATCTGAAGGGTGCATTCAGTATTGAAAATAATAATAGCGTATAGTGTAGCGTTAGTTCCCGGTAACGCATAACGCAAATAGCATAACACAATAGCGTAAACTATGGATAATTTTGAATTTTTTTATTTTTAAAATCAAAGTAATTACCTAAAAATTCTAAATAATTTACTATAATAGAGAAAAATATATTTTAGGCTAATATAATGAATATTAAATACTACATCAAAATGAGGCCTTCATAATCTATATTCAACGTTGATACCTTATATCGGAAAATTAAATCTCATAACAAAGAATTACAAATTAATCCATTACAGATTTTTCTAATGTGAGATTAAAATCATATTCTAGCAAGGTATCCACGACCATATTTATATACAAGGTTTCTTAGCCGCAAACTAAGCTCATCCTATAAACTCATCAACAACTTACAGCCCATGCACTATTTCATACCTAGAAATTTTGTCTAAAATTAGTTGATTATGCATGTAAAACAACAAATGACTGAATGAGCACTAAAAGCGAGTCTAGCGAGATGCTTAAAGGCATTTTAAATTTAAGCGAGCTCCTAGGTTCAAATTTTTGGTAACAGTCAGACTGGACTCTAACATATATTAATTAGGCATGAGAAAAGTAGCTAACAAGATAAACAATCTAACTCTTGAATTTAGAAAGAGAGACTAAGTTTGCACTTTACAATTTTGTTTGTATGTGTTTGAATAACTCAAATCAGAAGAAAAAGAAGAGAAACATCAAATCCAAATTCCAAATCTTCAAATAGAAACAAAGGAAGAATGGATTGGAATTAAGCCTTGTTGTCACTGTCGTCGGAGTGGGAAGCCTTGTCGCCGCTCTCCAAAATCCTAGACTCCAAAAGGCTCTGCGAGTCTGTGACAAAATCCCCAAATAGAATAAAAATGCTATGAATATTGATTAGATGTGGGGAATTTAAAAAAATAAAAAAAATCACATAGCATACGCTATATGCGCTACGTAGCATAGCACAAATAGCGTCTGCAATGTGCAAATAATGTCCCGCTATTTTGAACTTGCGCTATGCACATGCTGCTATGTAACAAATTCACGCTATGCTATATAGCGCAAATAGCGCTCAACATAGTTTGCTATTTTCAACACTGGGTACATTTTGAATAGGAATAGTGAGGGAGGGAAGGACATATGCGTTTTTCCCCTCCAAAATGACCCACTTTTAGAAAATAAATACTAAACTGACCCACTTTCAGAACTAATTACCAAACTGACTCACTCGCTGTTTCAAACAACGAGTTCTTTAAGCGAGTTTAGCTTTAGGAGTTTCTCTAACACTTGGTGAAATCGCATAAAGTATCAAAGCACTAAAGCTAAACTTGTTGTTTCAAACAACGACCATAATTGAACTAGACTCGTTGTTTCAAATAGTGAATCTAGTTAAATTATGGTCGTTGTTTGAAACGGCGAGTTTAGTCATAGGAATTTCTCCAACACTTGGAGAAATATCGATAAATCTCAAAACACTAAAGCTAAGCACGTTGTGTCGAACATCGACCATAATTGAACTAAACTCGCTATTTGATACGAGTCTAATTCAATTGTGGTCGCTGTTCGGAACAATGATTTTAGTTATAAGAAATTTCTTCAACACTTGGAGAAATCTCGTCATGTCTCAAAACATTAAAGATAAACTCTTTGTTTTGGACAACGACCATAACTGAACTAGACTCGCTATTTGAAATAGTGAGTGGGTTTGTTTGATAATTAGTTTTGAAAGTGGGTTAGTTAGGTATTTATTTTTGAAAAGTATGTCATTTTGGAAAAAATTCAGGGAATAGGAAGGAAGGTGTTCATTTTTTTAATATTCATTCATTTCGCTGCTTTGTTCAGTTCTTCACCTATTCCTCTGCAGCCCACCCAATACTTTAATATGGACTATATCTTCCATCTTCCACCACCCTTACCCTTGTAAAACTAAGAAAAAAACATTCTATAACTAATACACATAGATTTCAACCTAGGTGCATTTAGGCAGCATACTTTGAGATGAGAGCTCTGTCTACTCACCAGTAAAGCCTAATTAGGATACTTTTCTCCAAGGATTTTTTCCCCAAACTAACCCCCTTTTCCTATTTTTCCAGCTAATCCACTTCTCAAACTAATTCTCTGAGTGAACCACTTTAAGACACGTCAGTATAGGCCGCAGTTGAGGACTGCGACCTCTTTGATTGTGAAACCGCTGTTCTCGACTGCGGTCTCTTCACAAGGAGTTTAGGAATAAAGTTAAGGTTGTTGCATGTCAAAATCAGTCGAAAAAAAGTTTGAGAAAAAATTGGCAGAGATTGAAAAGGTAAAATCGAGGCTGTCAAATGGCTCAAGGAGAAACCAATCGAGAAGTGGGCACTTGTTGAAGCATGAGGACGTCGATATGGCATGATGACTATGCATTTATTAGAAAATTTTAATTCTATTTTGAAGGGTGTTCATAGTTTGCCCATGACGACAATTGTGGAGTTGATATTTTATCGTCTCAATTCTTACTTTACCGAACATCGTCAAGTAGCACAGAAACTTATAAGTGAAAGAAAGACTTGGGCTCCAAGAGTTCAAGAAATTATCAATACGCAGTGTGAGAAAGCTAATATGCATGAGGCCATAATGTTTCATCATAATCCTGACGAATTTCAAGCAAGAACTTGTATTCGAGTTGATGGTGGGCACCGAAAGGATGAAAAATTGCAGGTTGTTGACTTCGGAGCCCACATTTGTACTTGTCATAAATTCCAGCTCTACCAACTTCTATGTTCTCATGTCTTCTCAGCTTGTGCAACCAAGGTTATTAATTACCAACTTTATGTTGATCCATTCTATTCTATGAACTCCTTAGCACTTACTTGGATGTCCATCTTTCATTATATGCAAGATCAAGCACATTGTCCTATCTAAAGTGGTTAGAATCTTATAGCTGAAGCAGTACTTAGAAAATGTAGTAAAGGTAGGCCGAGAAACACGTGCATTCACAATGACATGTATGCCAGAGATGGCTCGAGTACGGGACAAACTTGTTCAAAATGCAGTTTAAGAGGAAACAAAAAGCGTCATTGCCAAAGTGAGGGATCCTCAGATAGTACTAGTATGCCACAGGTAAGTTGTATGTATTTGGATGTTTAAAGAATATGTTTATTTTCATGCATTTAATAAAAAATATTTTTTTTTTGCTGGACGCGACGAATGAAGTTGTTGGTACAAGTGACCGAGTATGGGGACTACAAACACAATGTGGATGACCGCCGAGCTTTTTACTAGCAGTGGTGGAGGACACGCAGACACACAACTGGATCAATAAACAGTGATCTTGTTAAGATATTTGATATTGTTATAAGATTTTAATAATTTGTGATATATTGTGATGTCTTGGAATTATCAAATTTTAGACCTGTGATAGTTAGACTTGTCATTTTATGGACTTGTGATATTCAGGACTTGAGATACGGCGTGATATTTTGGTGTTGATTGTGTTATATTGTGAATTTTTGATATATTAAGATATATTGTGAGATATTGTGATATTTTGTGATATATTGTGATTTATGATATTGGTTTAACTTTGTTATATTGTGATGTTGCGAACTGTGCCAAAATTGTGATATATTTGTGAAATTGTTATATATTGTGTGCCATTGTGATATGTCATTAAATATTGTGATATTTGGGGCATTTCGAAATATATAGTGATTTGTGTTATCGGTTCAACTTTGTTATATTGTGATGGTGTGAAACTGGGGCATTATTGTGATATATTTGTGAATTTGTGATATATTGTGTGATATTGTGTTATTTCGTGAGATATTGTGATATTTTGGTGCATTTTGAGATATATTGTGATTTTAATATTGGTTCAACTTTGTTATATTATGATGTTGTGAAATTGGGGTAAAATTGTGATATATTTGTGAAATTATGATATATCGTGAGATGTAAACATGGAAATAGTGATTTCAGATTTTCTTATGTCACTGTTTCAACTAAAGTCGTAGTTCTCTACCGCGGCTTTAGTTGAAAGCAGTTTTCATGCACTTTGACTTGGATCTCTGAATGAGAAAGCCAAATTGAGTATAATGTAGGCAATAATTCCCAATGCAGCCTACACATAGAGAGGCCACATTTAGCAACTGCAGCCTCTTTTTATAGAGATTTTTTTCCAGAGAGCTTTTACTCTGTGGATTGAGTGAGCTCTCTATGTCTCAGAACTTTGAGACACAGTAGCAATTGCTAACTGCGGTAAATATTTACACAGTTGCCTCAGTTGGACATTGTGGCATACTTTCAAAATTTTGTGAAGAAGCTGCAGTTAGGAACTGCCCAACTGCGGCTTCAGTTGTATTGTTATTTTTTAGCTTGCGGCTTCTTCTTTGTTATTTTTTAGCTTGCCGCAATTCCCAATTGGGAAATAGTGTAAATCGTTGCTACAATTGAGAATAGACTTAGGTCAATGAGCAAGAGCTCTATGGAAAAATATCATTAAAGAGAGGTTGTAGTTCTTAATTGCAGCCTCAGTTATACGTGGGTCTCAATTGTCAACCCTACAACATGTAAGCGCTTGGCCGGTAGTTTTTTTAGCCTACCCCGGTGTTTATAAACACCGGTGTAGGACATACCGGCGTTTCTTAAAATGCCGCTGTAAATGCCGGGGAATCGAGGGTCGCAGTAGAAAAGGGGTCTACACCAGCATTTTTTGAAAATGTCGGACCCTACTGTGGTGTTTCAAAAACACCGCAGTAGACATGGTTCCATTTGACATCAAAACGCCACAGTAGCGTTTAGGAAAAAAAATATTACCCTTCTTGCATATGCAATTTCTATGTCATTTTGATGCTTGCAAGTGTTATGTGAGGATTTTTGGTCAAGGGATAGCTCAAGGTTTTGTCTGAGCATGCATGAATGTCTAGTAAGAATAGATGGTCCCTTACTTTAAATACTGATGTTTGTTATTCCGTATTTGTGGTTTTCAATACAATAGATATTGAAGGATAACTGAGCCGTTGCAAGCTCGCTTAAATACTGATGCGTACCAGATCAGATAAGATCATGATCATATCATAATCATGTGATCTATTAGTTTACTGTACCGGGATCAGATTATGAATGACTCACTGATCAAACAAATTGATCATTTATCATCACTTCCCATGGTAAGCATCAGTATTGCAAGCATCAGTTATCCTTGAATTTATTTTGTATTCAAAACCTCGAATAACACAACAACAAGCATCAAGCTATAAAGTAAGGACCATCTGTTCTTACCAGACATTCATGCATGCTCAGACAAAAAACATGAGCTATCCCTTGTGCCGAAAACCTCAAATAACACTTGCAAGCATCAGAAAGACAAATAAATTGCATATGCAGAAAGGAGACATGAATGCTAAGTTAATCAGTGAACTATATTCCCCGTTCAAAAAATTCTTTAGGCCCAACTACAAGCATCAAAGTGAAAAAGTAGCATATGTTCTTATCCCTTGTTCAAAAAACCAAAATTCCCAACTGCAATCATCAAAGTGACAAAGTAGCATATGTTCTTATTAGATCATGCTCATATAGCATTCAATCTGTGGATGTACTCAAAACCCTGAATACGAAAATCTGAGGCATCAGTATTTAAAGGTATCATCTGTTCTCCCAGACATTCAAGCATGCTCAGACAAAATCGTGAGCTATCCCTTGTGCAAAAAACTTCAAATAACACTAGCAAGCATCAGAATGACAAAGAAATTGCATATGTAAGAAGGAGACATGCTTGCTATGTAGAACCCCATATTTTCAAATATTATTTTAAATATTTAAAAATGAATTAAAATGATTTTCTGGAGATTTAATAAATATTTTCTAAAGATTTATCTTTTTACACGTGCGAAACACGTGCAAATACTTTCTTGAGAAGTTCAAAGTCAAATTTTCTTTATGGAAAATCATTATTTAATATTTGGAAATTATTTATTATTTTTTCAGATTTTTCTGAAATTAATTGGATCTATTTGCAAATTTTGAGAAAAGAATGATCTTTTTGCAAATTTGTCATTTTTAGGGGTTAAAATGCAAAATGTATTTTCTGGATGTTTTGAATAGTACCAGTTGAGATTAAGGATTATATTTTACTTTTAAATCCTAATTTAAATGACTTTTATTGAATTTCCAAGAATAGAGCTATATATATGTAAAGTTATATTTTGGAAGGACTATTTTGCAAATGCATTTCTAAAACCCTAAATCCTTAGTTCCGGCCTATATAAGTGGGTGTGTAGCCGTCATTCGCAGCACAACATTATATTTTATGATTTTGGGAGGATCAAGAGGAGGATTTTAGATCTCGCAAAAAGGAGAGGCTTTCTTGTTGGATCTTTTCATTCCTAAGGTGAGTGATATGAACTTTGATTTGTGGTTTGATTTATGTGAACGATTGTTTTGTTGTTTGTTTGACATGTTTGTTTATTTAGTGTATTTTTTATGAGAACGATACAATGGTTGTTGTTGTATTATGTAGGTGAAATCTATGAACGTTTAGTAGATCTTGGTTGATAAATTTCGTATTGCTTGAAAGCATATTTAAGATTTGAGTATGATTATGAAAATAAGGAATTGGATGGTTGAACATCTGGATCTTGTGATTACAAATCAGATTTTTGGTTATGAGTTGTGAAAGAAATTCAGTATTGAGAAATCCTACTGGAAGAATTAGGAGTTAAGAACATGAGAATTAAGTTTTGAGATATTGGATGATTTGAGTAATATATCCAATCTGGGGATTTTTTGAGATTGTCATTTTTATCTGAATACAAATTATTTTAGTAAACAATGAATTTTTAAGAAAACTCTAATTTTGACTATTATGCACAACCAAAACTATGCAGTCTGTAGGCCGACACTCGACTGGCATGACCTTTCAGTCGACTGGTACGACCCGACTGCTATGATCTTTAGTTTTCCTGAAAATCCGTTCTAGACAGTCGACTTAGACCATTTTCAGTCGACTGGCACACTTAGAATTTATTTTTCAAAGTTATCGTAGATTCCTCTCTGGTAAGTTGACTTATGACTTTTGCAAGTCGACTTATAACCCTTAGAATATTTTCTTAAAGATTTCTGGAATTTCACTCTGGTATGTCGACTTATGACTTCTATAAGTCAACTTAAAACACTCTGGTAAGTCGACTTATGACTTTTATAAGTCAACTTATAACACACTGGTAAGTCGACTTATGACTTTTATAAGTCAACTTATAACACTTAGTTTATTTTCTTAAAATCATGGAATTTTCCCTCTGGACAGTCGACTTACTTTCCTAGTAGTCGACTGGTACTGATGTATCCTTATATCTATGGATATTCTTTCAAGTCATTGATCTCCGGGGTTGGGTATACTCTGCGGTGTTGAGAGTCACTAATAGTGATTGATAGCCGGGTATCCGATCTGCGGTGTTGAGGGTGATTGATAGTCGGGTATATTCTGCGGTATTGAGAGTCATTGATCTCTGGGGTCGGGTGTATTCTGCGGTATTGAGAGTCACTGATGGTAATTGATAGTCGGGTATCCGATCTGCAGTGTTGAGAGTGATTGATAGCCGGGTATCCGATCTGCGGTGTTGAATATTTTGATCTATAACTACTTGTACCTTTTCTTCTATTGAACTTACGTTTTCAAGATGTTAAGTTGAGAATTTATGATGGAAGTTTGGTTCAGACATTTGAGTTTGAGTCTCTAGAGGGTGTGTGTGACCCTAGTATACCGGCGGTTGAGTTAATTAAGTTTAGGCCTGTTGAGGCATTTCAGTTGTTCAGTTGTTGAGTTAAGTCCGGTAGGGTACACCAACTCTAGGAGACTTACTGAGTAATTATACAACCCTAATTAATAAGGACAGGCACTAGTGGTGATATGATGAACGGGAACATAGGTTAAGCACCTCAGTATGTTCCGCGGTGTTGAGAGTCATTGATCTTCGGGGTTGGATATATTCTGCGGTATTGAGAGTCACAGATAGTGATTAATAGCCGGGTATCCAATCTGCGGTGTTGAAAGTGATTGATCTCCGGGAACGAGGCGATGCACATGTGGTAGTTCACCTTTATCTCGTAGTAGTCATCGTGTTAGGATTAGTTGCATAACAGGGATTGAACCCTATTATATGGAGACGTCAAGGGCTTGCACCGAACCTATATACTATGGAATGCATAGACTTCGACAAGTACGCATTTGAGAGTCCGCATGTAGAATTGTGTTTTCTTGACTTGGTTTTATGCATGTGTTTTCCTGTTTTCTGCTACTACCACTTAGTTAAGCTACACTTGATGTTTTCATGTTTTCCTGTCACTTCTTACTTCACAATACATGTTTAGTATATGTTTCTCTCGTTCAGTACATGTTGCTTAAGAATCCATGCTTATCGTTTATTTATGTTGTTTGTTGTTTTATGTCACTCACACCATTTATGGCTGACCCCTTTTGTTTTGGGGGTTAAGGTCATCTCTAGCCTCATGTGTTGCAGGTTGTTGCTTAGAGTTTGGAGGTTGGATGCTTGAGATAGTTTTAAGTTAAACTGATGTAATAGAGCTTTATGTAAAACAATTGTAAAAAGAAGTGTTGTAAGAAGAAGGTTGTAATTCAAGGTGTTTGTATTTTCACTGTGTTTGAAAAAGGTTGATGTAATAAAAGTTTGAATAAAATTATTTGTGTTTTTGGGCTATGTGTACTGTTAAATTGAAGTTGATGCTGGGATTGTGCCACGTATTTTCTAAGATATCATATTAGAAATTCGGGGCGCTACAGAGATTGGTATCAGAGCATGCTTCAATAGTAATAATAGACATAGTATGAAAACCAACCTAGGTGTGGATACTAGAGAGTGAGTACCTAGGTGTGGACATCAGAGTGTGAGTATCACATAAAGTTAGAGCATGATGTTATGGTTTGGGGTATGGTTAAGGTTTTGCCATAGGGTATGGTTGTGAATGTGAAATGTGTGTGATGCTCTAACTTTTCCCTCGTTTTGCAGTATTCAGAATGGTTGCACCCAGGCCCAGGAATGGTGGTAACAATGAGGTTGGATCTGGAAGTTCTCGAGGAACTGGAATTGATCTTGAGGCTGAATTCGCCAAGGTGTATCAGACTCTGAATGCGCTAATGGCATTTAATTTGGCGCAAAGTCAGAATCAACATCAGAATCAGTAACAAAATCATGGAGCTGGACCGGGATTGGTTAATGCCGATCCTATCAAGCAGATCGAGTCCTTTAAGAGGATGAGGCCACCAGTTTTCGAGGGGCAATCTGATCCAACCGCAGCTAACGATTGGATTAGAAGGATGGAGACAATCTTCGAGGTATCGGAGACTCCAGCAGCAAGCAAGGTGAAGTTGGCTACGATGCAGCTGGAAAAGGACGTTGGTGTCTGGTGGGAGTCGCTGAAGAGGACTTTGAGAGACCAGCCGATGACTTGGGAAGCCTTTCTAGAGAAATTCAGGGATCGCTTCTTTCCCCTAGATGTTCAGGAGAAGGAGGCGACAGAGTTCCTAAACCTTCAGCAGGGTAGCATGACCATGCGGGAGTATGAGACCAAGTTTGCTCAGCTTTCGAGGTATGCGCTAGAGTTGGTCGTTGACGAGGCAAAGAAGGCCAAGAAGTTTGAGCAGGGCTTGAGGCCAAACTTGAGGTTGAGAATGTTCCCGTTGGTCATCAGAAGGTTCGACAAGCTGGTCAGGAGAGCAGCTATGACCGAGGAAGACATGGACCAGTTCCAGGAGAAGCAAGAGACTTGGAACAAGAAAAAGAGGCCAACAGATGATCAGAATGGAAAGGAATTCCCAGTGAAGCAGGGCAAGTTCAGTGATCTAGTGCAGAAGGTACCTGCAACTCAGGAAGTGACTTGTTATTACTGCAAGGAGGCAGGTCATTACAGGTTAGCGTGTCCGAAGTTGTCGAAGCAGACTTGTTTTCATTGTGGTCGTGAAGGGCATATTCGACCAAACTGTCCGCATCTGAAGAAGGATGGTGCAGGGAAAGGCAAGGATCTGAGGTAGGGGCGAGTGTTCGCATTGACTAAGGAGGATGCGGGTAACTCAGGAATGTGATCCGTGTGTGCAAGAATTTTGAAATTCATTCTTTTGTATTAAGTAAAACTTTTATTTTGGGAATAAATGAAGATTGAGTATTTTTCTTCATGTAACAAGATTAATTTGGATTAATGGAATAAAAATAAAGTTTTATTTGATACTGTTTTCTTGCATGCAATTGTGTCGCCCATTTGTTGCTAGTTTTAAGTATGGAGCTTAAGGTGTTTCCAGACAAGGTCTTGTGGTGACTATCCTTAGTCATGTCATTTCTAAGGAGGGAGTGGCCACTGATTCTCGGAAGGATGAAGCAGAAGGTCAGAGTTGGATACAGGGGTTCAGAGGTTGTAGCAGCGTAGCTTCCGATGGCAAGTTATCAGAGTTGTGTAGCGGAAGATCGATTTTCTGAATTCTTTGCATGATTGTGTTTCTTCTGTAGGATGTATTTCTTTTGTTGGAATGCATTCTTTGGTATGATTGTATTTCCTTAAATTATGTTTCTATCCATGAGTTTTCATTCCTTGTTGGTGGGTTTGTTTGGACCCTATTAGCAGTAGTTCTGAGGACAGAACTCTTCTAAGGAGGGAGTAATGTAGAACCCCGTATTTTCAAATATTATTTTAAATATTTGAAAATGAATTAAAATGATTTTCTGGAGATTTAATAAATATTTTCTAAAGATTTATTTTTTTACACGTGCGAAATACGTGCAAATACTTTCTTGAAAAGTTCAAAGTCAAATTTTCTTTATGGAAAATCATTATTTAATATTTGGAAATTATTTATTATTTTTCCAGATTTTTCTGAAATTAATTGGATCTATTTGCAAATTTTGAGAAAAGAATGACCTTTTTGCAAATTTGTCATTTTTAGGGGTTAAAATGCAAAATATATTTTCTGGACATTTTGAACAGTACCGGTTGAGATTAAGGATTATATTTTACTTTTAAATCCTAATTTAAATGATTTTTATTGAATTTCCAAGAATAGAGCTATATATATGTAAAGTTATTTTTTGGAAGGACTATTTTGCAAATGCATTTCTAAAACCCTAAATCCTTAGTTCCGGCCTATATAACTGGGTGTGTAGCCGTCATTCGCTGCACAACATTATATTTTTTGATTTTGGGAGGATCAAGAGGAGGATTTTAGATCTCGCAAAAAGGAGAGACTTTCTTGTTGGATCTTTTCATTCCTAAGGTAAGTGATATGAACTTTGATTTGTGGTTTGATTTATGTGAACGATTGTTTTGTTGTTTGTTTGACATGTTTGTTTATTTAGTGTATTTTGTATGAGAACGATGCAATGGTTGTTGTTGTATTATGTAGGTGAAATCTATGAACGTTTAGTAGATCTTGGTTGATAAATTTTTTATTGTTTGAAAGCATGTTTAAGATTTGAGTATGATTATGAAAATAAGGAATTGGATGGTTGAACATCCGGATCTTGTGATTACAAATCAGATTTTTGGTTATGAGTTGTGAAAGAAATTCAGTATTGAGAAATCCTAATGGAAGAATTAGGAGTTAAGAACATGAGAATTAAGTTTTGAGATATTGGATGATTTGAGTAATGTATCCAATCTGGGGATTATTTGAGATTGTCGTTTTTATCTGAATACAAATTATTTTAGTAAATAATGAATTTTTAAGAAAACTCTAATTTTGACTATTATGCACAACCAAAACTATGCAGTCTGTAGGCCGACAATCGACTGGCATAACCTTTCAGTCGACTGGTACGACCCGGCTGCTATGATCTTTAGTTTTCCTGAAAATCCGTTCTGGACAGTCGACTTAGACCCTTTTCAGTCGACTAGCACACTTAGAATTTATTTTTCAAAGTTATCATAGATTCCTCTCTGATAAGTCGACTTATGACTTTTGCAAGTCGACTTATAACCCTTAGAATATTTTCTTAAAGAATTCTGGAATTTCACTTTAGTAAGTTGACTTATGACTTCTATAAGTCAACTTAAAACACTCTGGTAAGTCGACTTATGACTTCTATAAGTCAACTTATAACACTCTGGTAAGTCGACTTATGACTTTTATAAGTCAACTTATAACACTTAGTTTATTTTCTTAAAATCATAGAATTTTCCCTCTGGACAGTCGACTTACTTTCGTTGTAGTCGACTGGTACTGATGTATCCTTATATCTATGGATGTTCTTTCAAGTCATTGATCTTCGGGGTTGGGTATACTCTGCGGTGTTGAGAGTCACTGATAGTGATTGATAGCCGGGTATCCGATCTGCGGTGTTGAGGGTGATTGATAGTCGGGTATATTCTATGGTATTGAGAGTCATTGATCTCTGGGGTCGGATGTATTCTGCTGTATTGAGAGTCACTGATGGTGATTGATAGCCGGGTATCCGATCTGCGGTGTTGAATATTTTGATCTATAACTA
Organism: Hemerocallis citrina; assembly: GCA_017893485.1. NCBI lineage: Eukaryota > Viridiplantae > Streptophyta > Magnoliopsida > Asparagales > Asphodelaceae > Hemerocallis > Hemerocallis citrina. The sequence continues at coordinate 999,144 of CM030360.1, read as the reverse complement.
CTTGTACCTTTTCTTCTATTGAACTTACGTTTTCATGATGTTAAGTTGAAATTTACGATGGAAGTTTGGTTCAGACATTTGAGTTTGAGTCTCTAGAGGGTGTGTGTGACCCTAGTATACCAGTGGTTGAGTTAATTAAGTTTGGGCCTGTCGAGGCATTTCAGTTGTTCAGTTGTTGAGTTAAGTCCGGTAGGGTACACAAACTCTAGGAGACTTGTTGAGTAATTATACAACCCTAATTAATAAGGACAGGCACTAGTGGTGATATGATGAACGGGAACATGGGTCAAGCACCTCAGTATGTTCCGCGGTGTTGAGAGTCATTGATCTCCGGGGTTGGATATATTCTGCGGTATTGAGAGTCACAGATAGTGATTGATAGCCGGATATCCAATCTGCGGTGTTGAGAATGATTGATCTCCGGGAGCGAGGCGACGCACATGTGGTAGTTTACCTTTATCTCGTATAAGTCATCGTGTTAGGATTAGTTGCATAGTGGGGATTGAAACCTAATATATGGAGACGTCAAGGGCTTGCACCGAACCTATGTACTATGGAATGCATAGACTTTGACAAGTACGCATTAGAGAGTCCGCATGTAGAATTGTGTTTTCTTGACTTGGTTTTATGCATGTGTTTTCCTATTTTCTGCTACTACCACTTAGTTAAGCTATACTTGATGTTTTCATGTTTTCCTGTCACTTCTTACTTCACAATACATGTTTAGTATATGTTTCTCTCGTTCAGTACATGTTGCTTAAGAATCCATGCTTATCGTTTATTTATGTTGTTTATTGTTTTATATCACTCACACCATTTATGGCTGACCCCTTTAGTTTTGGGGGTTAGGGTCATCTCTAGCCTCATGTGTTGCAGGTTGTTGCTTAGAGTTTGGAGGTTGGATGCTTGAGATAGTTTTGAGTTAAATTGATGTAATAGAGCTTAGTGTAAAACAATTGTAAAAAGAAGTGTTGTAAGAAGAAGGTTGTAATTCAAGGTGTTTGTATTTCCGCTGTGTTTGAAAAAGATTGATGTAATAAAAGTTTGAATAAAATTATTTGTGTTTTTGGGCTATGTGTACTGTTACATTGAAGTTGATGCTGGGATTGCGAAACGTATTTTCCAAGATATCATATTAGAAATTCGGGGCGCTACATGCTAAGTTAATTAGTGAACTATATCCTGTACAAAAAACTAAAAAGCCCAAATACAAGCATAAAAGTGACAAAGTAGCATATGTTCTTATCCCTTGTTCAAAAAAACCAAAAATCCCTACTACAAGCATCAAATCAACAAAGTAGCATATGTTCTTATCAGATCATGCTCAGATATCCCAACTACAAGCATCAAAGTGATTACCCACGATTAACACGACGAGCGGAGGGGATGGCAGGTGATTACCCACGACGAGAGGCGGGGATGGCAGGCAAGTGAACCCCATCGACGAGAGAGATGGCGACGACTTCTCTCTCGCATGATGTAATATTAAGTAATTATGAAAGTGAGTTCAAATTCTTCAGTTTGGGTAGTCTCATTTCTTCATCTACATCTACCATTTTTTATCAGCTAATGGAGATACACTAGGTCCAACATTTCACAATGGTTTATCTGAAAGAAGTCAAGAACTAGCATGTCCACACTGCATTTCTTTTTAGCTAAAAGAAAAAAAAATTGAGGATTGCAGCCATTAGTATATCATTTCAACATCAGAAAGACATGAATATCTGCTTCTGATGCAAAAAAGTTTAGAGAGACATTTCTAGCTCCAAATTACATAAGAGTCCAGTAAATATTAAGGCCCAATATTGAGTAAAATCATTAACTAGAGCATGTGGAGGCTACGTATGTGTCTCGGAGCAAGCAATGGTCTCTTTATTAGGATCATCCATTGCTTCCCCTTCAAACAATTTTGAGATTCTCTGTTTTTAAAATAACACCTAATCCACTGAATCCTACTTTTTTCCCGTTTAACAACCGTTTCACGAAATGGGCCAGCGAAAAGTTTTCGTCTAAATAAGCCAGAAAAGCTCAGTAATTGCAAATCATGCTTACATTAAAGGAAACACCCAAAACATCCCAAAACTCCCAATCAATTTAGAGTTTTGAAACTTAACCCATATTACCAAAAATTAAACCTAACTAATAAATCACAATACCAAACATATTATATAACAACAAACTCAAAGAAACACATCATAAACCCAAAATTAGGGTTTTGCAACAGCTAAAAGGGGCCAAAAAAAGACCTTCGAATTAGAAGCTAGGATGCGAGATCGTAGAGTAAGAACATGAAATTGAAGCGGGAAACGATCGAGATCTAGATTAACAGCAGATTTATGAGAGAGATTAAGGGTAAAATCGATTAGGGTTTGGTAGAAAACTGACCTCTTTGAAGAAATGAGAGATTTTTAGGGTTTGGGAAAAAATCGATCAGGGTTTGGTAGAAAATTGACCCATTGGGTTACCTTGAGCTTGAGGAGGCACAGCGACGGGGACGAGAGCACAGACCACGGGGACGACGACGGAGGGCACAGCAATGGCGGCCAAGGCAGAGGCGGGAGAGCGTGGAAAGAGAGAGGGAAAAAATTGGAAAAAAAAGAATTGGGTGTCGCTCAGTGAAATGCCTAGGGATTGGATATGTGGAGAAATTTATTCCAGATTCTATTCTGGCGTTTTTACTAATAACTCCGGTGTAGGTTATACCTACCCCGACGTTATTTAAAAAATGCCGGTGTAGTAACTACATACCCCGGTGTTTTCATAAAATGTCGTTGTAGGTACCTAAAATTTTCAATTCTCCTTTTGATCGAAGTCTACCCCGGTGCTACTAACAAAACGCCGGGGTAGTTTTGCCGGGGTTGCCCAGAATTGTTGTAGTGCAACTGTGGCTTAAACTATACTTTCAAATTTGCACTTTTACTGCAATAGGGAATAAAAAATATGTCAAAATACATTTGAGACACATAGACTTCTTGCTCTCTGGAAAAGTTACCCCAAACTGATTCTGCGGCTCCAACTGCACTGAAGCTGCAGGATCAGTTAGGAATGGTGATATCTAAAAATCATATTTCATTATTCCTGTGTTCACAACTCAACAAAATCAGAATTTTTTTTGTAATACCACAAATTCTCACAATATCACAAAATTTCAAGTTATTCCCATAATATCATACATAAACATCACAAAATCGACACCAAAATACCAAAATATCACAATATTCACCTAATCGACACCAAAATATCCTAATATCATACGATATATCACCAAATCTCACAATATTACAAATTTTCACAGTATCACAAAGTCGACTCAATAACACAATATCACAATATCACATTCGACAACAAAATATCATAATTTCATATGATATATCACAAAATCTCACAATCTCACAACTTTTCAAGTTATTCTCACAGTATTACAAATTTTGCACAACATCACAATATCAACTCAATAACTCAATATCACAAATTCACAAATGACACAAAGTTTCACTATATCATATGATATATTACAAAATCTTAATATCACAATTATAGAATTATAGAAAAAATCACACAATTATATAAAAAATCACAAGTCAAAAATTTCACAATTATATAAAAAAGTCTCCACAAATATAACTCGGAGTATATAATGTGGGCTTCGTCCTCTTCCGGTGTTGCCTTGGCCAACTTCCACCTAATTGTGTGAGCTGTGAGATGGAGATATGTTCGTCAAGTTGCTCTATTTCTGGTGGCACATCTTCTTGTGGCGGCTTTTCTTGTGGCAACTCTTCTTGTGGTGACTCGTTTCATTGTGCTTGCCACCTTGGATGCCTCACCACCTTCTTACGTCTACCCGAAGGAGGAACCAGAGCTATCAACATACCATCAAGCATCTCTCTCTTACATACATCTTCGAGTTGTGACCGACACGGTTTAAGAATTTTGCATGCGAACTCCTTGATGTTGTCGGCCACATTACTCATCAAAGCCTGAGTGCATACCTAGCAATAATCCATGCATTTTTAATCTGTAAAAAATTAGATTGTATCATATACAAATTATAATGATTCAAATATAAAAATTCACTGAAGTTAAATATATGAAATAAACCCCAAAAATATTCTATCTTATGAATGATCAAGAAGACTATGCTCTCGGTTGAAATGTGGGTTGAACAGTGGAATACCAGGGCACTGGTTCCATCTCTCTCCTCGAAACAGGAGTCTGGATCTCTGCTGGTACAGTGGATGAATGAGCAATATATTGTCTTGTGACCCTCCAATACCAAGACCAATATGCACCGTGCAATGAGCCATCATTAGGGCTGCAATCGAGCCAAGCCGAGCCGAGCCAAATACCTTCAGGCTAGAGTTCGACTCGTTTATGAAACGAGCTTAGTTTTGAGCTCGAGCTCGTCTCGAGCTCGGTTCGAGCCGAGATTTGACCGAGCTTTGACCATATTCGTGCCGAATAGCTCCCCAGCTTAGTCTAAAAAAAAACCCATGCTCGAGCTCGGCTCGGTTACGAAACGAGCTCGGTTTTGAGCTCGAGATCGGTTTGAGCCGAGCTTTGACCGAGCTCAAGCCGAATAGCTCGCGAATAGCTCGATTCGTTTGCAGCCCTAGCCATCATAAGGAAGGATACCTTGTACGGCCGTATCAAACCGCCGGTCGTTCCTTGCGTCGACATTGACCTAGTGATGTTTTGTCCCACCGTGATCAAGCAAGTGACCCATTCCCTTTACACTACGCATGGCAATGTCATACGATCGAGGTGTCAGGATGCTCTGATGCAACCGGAACTGTTGAAAAACTCAACTAAGTAAATAAAACACTAGTACACCAAAGTTGACGAGCATTGCTCTCGTCAACCACAACTGTCTACACGCCGTGAACACTAGTGATAGCCTCTCCAATCTATTGGTCGTGTACAGCTCCCATACGACGTACTTCTCTTATAGCTGGTCAAGCTCATCTTTGTAGTAGGTCAACACACAACGTGGGTTATCTCCCCATGTGTATCCCCCAGTCCAAAGTACAAACTTAGCGAAGCTAACGTTACCTCATTCTCCTTATTTTCCAATCACCACTCTGCTTTCTTGTTCGAGGTCAACTGATATGTATATGCTTCCAACTCCATACCTGAGTATTTCCATCGACCCCATCATCTGCACAGAATTCAACCCCCCCCCCCCAACCACACACTCATAAACTCCTATAGAGATGCTAATGCCGTACTATCCCAACTATACTGGCCGATTGATCATATGATCGACAACCTGTGGCAGATACATCATTGGCACGGTATCACCCGAGGAGTTCGGAAAGATAACTTCTCCAAATAGTTGTTAGTAGATATGCTCGGGTGTAGCAGTGAATATGGAAATCGGATGATTCGACATTCAAGAACCTGTCTAACAATGAATTAAGTCATGAAAGTCGTATCAGTTAGCCCACAATTGCTATCTCACCTGTCTCAGTACTGAGAAAGTCGCTAATGAACTCCTCTAAATTAAAGGTCATACTCCCGGTCACGTCCATCCCATCGAACGGAAGTCCCAATATGACCGTAATATCTTGGAGTGTCACTGTCATCTCACCTACGAGAAGATGAAATGAATGTGTCTCAGGTCACCATCTCTCAAAAAGAGCAGTAAGCAGCGCACGATCTAGCTTCATCGTTCCCATCAATCCTAATTCGTAGAATCCCACCTTAAATAACATGCTGTGTGTACGTGGATGCATGGGTAACATCGTATGCGTACGGAACATGCACTCATTTGATGATTCGTTCCACACTGACTAAGACGTGTGGCTCTGTTGTAACCTCAGAAGTGTATGGTCTTTGGGTCCCGGACATTTAGGTGCAACGGACGACGAAGATGCCTGACCAACATCGATGAGTGCAGATGATTGACCAACAACTTACTCAAACATGAGAAATTAGTTTAATTAGTTACAATATTATATCTGAAAATTAAAAACCCTGCTAAAGAATCATATTAAACTTACATGTGTATGTGCTCGTCCCCATCTCGGGCCACCCCTAGTAGATGGCTCACCGGTACTACTCGATGGTCATCAGCCATTTATATAAGCAGCCTCATCTATACCGTCCTATAAAAAATATATTTTTGGGTAATTACATGAAAATAAATGTATTACTTAAACATCCAAAACATATTACTTACTCATGGCCTACTAGTACTACCCGATGGTCTTGCAGTACCGCACGTTCGTACCATTATTGTGAAGATGACACTGCATTGTAGTATTGAAAATATTAGTCGATTAATGTGGTATATGCTAGCATACATTTCTTAATACACTACTCATATTAATCCAATCACAAATACAACGTATATACACTACTCGTATTAACATAACCGAATTGTGTCTTCCCAACTTCTCAATACACTACCGATATCAATCCATATGAATACAACAACAATTCTTAAATTTTTTGAGTCATTATCCAATAACAAAGATTATATTTATACACTACTCATATTAACCAAATTGAATTGTGTCTTCACAACATCTCTATACGCTACTTATATTAATATATATGTATACAACAATTTCTAATTCGCGAGTCATTATTCCATCACAAGCATAATAAACGAATTTGACTATGTATAACAGAAATTATAATCTAGGGTTATATGATTACCTTGAAAAGTTATGAAACTTGACGGCAGAAGATGATGGCGTTGATGATGTCATAGATGAGTGCGGAGGATGCTAGAGATGCTGCGAAATATTGAATTAGGATTTTGATTTGGAGAGAGAGGTACAATTAGGGGAAATTTCGAAGTGGAGAGAGAGAGAGCGAGAGAGAGAGAGAGAGAGAGAGGAAATGTCAAGGAGGAGTTGGAAGAGATTTGAAGGAGGTGAAGGAATCGGAGGAGTTGGAGAAATTTGAGATCTAGGATTTTTAGATTTGGGTTTCGTAGTTGGAGGAGAGTTGGAAAAAATGAAGTGAAAGTGAAAGAGAGGAGACCCATATCTTTAAGTGTTGGGCCATTACAGAGGCCGTAGTAAGCAACTGCGGCCTCAGTATAAGAGTGGCATATGTTGAAACTGCAGCCTCAATTATATCTAAACATTTTCTGTGTAAGTCTCAAAATCTTTCTACTCCAAATATTAAATAAACAGAAGTTGCAGTTGGGAATAGTGACCTCGAAAAAAAAATGTGAAGAGACCGCAGTCGAGAACTGCGACATATGCTAACGTGTCTGAAGTTCACCAATGAAATTAGTCTGGGAAGTAAGTTAGTTGGAAAAATAGTTTGGGAAAAATTTCATCTTCAAGCCTCTTATATATTCCACTTCAATATTATCACCAAAATCATGGTGAAACCAACCCCACCATTATATTCAAAAATAGGCAAAAATCATTATACGCTCCATACTTTTCCCCCCGTTATTATAAATCAGTTTTATTATAACTGATAAGAGCATCTGTAGTCGTTGAGTGTAAAAATATCCATATATAGATAAATAGAAATAGGAATTCAACTTTTGCTGCACTCGTGCAAAGTTATTTTTTAGCTACGACGGCACATGAAGTGCCGTCGGAGAGGTAAAAAAATAAAAAAAAATAATAAATTTTTGACGGACGGCACTTCGAGTGCCGTCGGAGCGCTCGGACGGCACATGAAGTGCCGTCGGAGAAGGAAAAAAAATAAAATAAAAATTCAAAGCAAAGGGACGGACGGCACATGAAGTGCCGTCCAAGAGCCCAGGTGGGATTTTTTTTTGTCATTTTTCATTTTTCAGAAATTAAAAAAACAATTCATTAATTACAAAAAAATTTCAAAAAATTACGAAAACATTTCAGAAATTGCAAAAAAATTTAAAAATTGCAAAAATATTTTCAAAAATTGCAAAAAAAAAATAAAAAATACAAAAACCTGAGGATTTCGGGAGCGACCAGCCTTTTTGGCGATAATTAATGCGGAAAATTAATTAATTTCCAAACGGACGGCACTTGAAGTGCCGTCCGACGAATAAAAAAATATTTTTTTTCGTGGGACGGCACTTCGATTGCCGTTCCTCAATTATTGATAAAAGCTATATCGATTCTCATTTATAGCAATCGACTGTAGCGATTTATCGATAAAATGAATATTTGGCAAACGAGTGCAGCACGTTCGTTTGCCAAATAGCCATTTTATCGATATTTGGCAAACGACTACAGATACTCGAACGTGTCACCAGAAACTGATAACAATTATTGCCCTTTGAAGCAATGACAAAAATACGAATAAAAAACACTTGAAATGCATGACAGTGTTACTTATCTATTTTCTTTTAGCAAAAAAACTAAAATTAGCGAAACCATCTAGTTTCAACATAAAGTCATAGTAAGTTTTATGAAATCCAGGTCATGTTTTTTTAGGAAAAAGTTGACCATCTCACCAATTCGAGAAATCAGTTTCAGGTACAGGAATACATTTCCCATCCTCAATATAATATGTTTCTCCTGTCTATATCGCTATTGGGTAAATTTCAATTAATCCTATTCAATTTTACATTTATGGCAGAGAATCATATCCAACTTCTTTTTTTGTACAAAACACTACCACAGTGAGTGTTTTTTTTTTTTTTTTTTTTTTGCATCTAGCCTATTCCGTTATGATACCGTTAACTTTTGTGTAAAATGTCTTAAATATCACTATTGGTTCAGTTTAATTACTAAATTACAGTCCATCATCATCGTCCATCATCATCATCAATTCTTTTTCTCCTCCATTAATTTTAATCTCATTATTAGTTTTCACATCATTAATTTAAATTTTAATCTCATCTTTATTTTTAATTCTATAGATTAATTTTATCATTAATTTAATTTAAATCACATTATTAATCTTAATTTTATAATTAAATTAATTTTAATTTTAATTCTCCCTCCCCATCTGACTAACCACTGTTAGAACTCGAATTTCATAAATTAGAAATTTACTAACAATATTTGTGAAGAACAGAATTTACAGGAAGAAAAGACCAAACCAAATGCTTTATACAAAGTCGAGATTAAGATCTCTCTCCTTAAAGTAAAATTTGCCCCGTAGTGTGACTGGCTGGCGAATTGCCTCCCAGCATACAACTGTATTACCTTTCCCTAAAGAGCATCACCCTTGCTTTAGAAATTTCAGCGAACTGTTACGGTATTGTACTCTCAGTGTTTGACACAGAGGAAGAAGAAGAAGAAGACGAAGTAGAATTCGGATTACCAAAATCTGTATCTTCTGGTAGACATGACTTAATGGTCTTATAGGAGACAATAGAGCAACTGATGGGAGGCCCATTATTCTGTAACAGCAGAGTAATAGTCTATTACTCTGCAACAGCAAAGTAGAGGTTCAGATTCACAACTGATGAGCTATTACTCTACTGTAACAGAGTAATGGTACCAGTTACTGAATGTGAAGAGCCTCAACAGTGTACTGGGGAAGAAAATTTTTGATTGGGGCAAAAAAAATATAAGCCGAGCCGAGCCGAGCCGGGCGTGCGCGCGCGTGTTTGTCATTTTGGCTAAGTCCTCTCTCTAATACACATTAGTGGTAACCCCCGGGCCATGCCCTTTAGTCCAATTTTTTAGTATATATACTAAAAAAATCTTTTCCCATTTCCGATATGGGACTATCCATTTTCTCCAAGTTTCCAAGTTAGTACATTTTGAGTACCCAACTTTGGACCAACATTTCTCATTCATACGAAATTCGTTTTTGGCAAATGAGTACACCACAGAATAGTACTCGACGAGAGGATCGCAATCCAATCATTTTTCGGTGCCGCTGGTGGCCAGAGCCTACCGGAATCCGGCCCGAAAAATCAGCAAAAATTAATTCCAATAATCCCCTAAATGAATGGAAATTACCAGACTATATAATCCGGACACGACATAAAAAGGCATGATAGAAAAACTTTGAGAGTACAATCGGAAAATCACTGCATTAGGAATGGTAGTAATTTTTCTTTGAACCACCCTTAGTGAGTAGCTATCGGATTCACTTGACCAGTTAGTAAACATGATGTCTTGAACTACCCGGACATTGATATGAACCTAGACAATAACTATCACACAGTTTCATCTCCTCACAGAACTAGGTTCTCTTGTTGTGTTTATTTTGGCCTTGAACAATCCTGGTTAATCGTGAGTGAACTTGGAGAATGTAGCATCTATTCATTCTCCTATAAACGGCCCTATTTTACACTCACAAGGTGATTGCCCATAAAGGGTATCCTGCTATATCCCACTTTTATTTCAAAGCTATGGGAACCATTAAAAGTCAAGCTTATCCTTACACCTTGCAGGAAGCACTGTTTTATCATCCTAAGAGTGGGTACGAGATTTTAATCTCTCAGTGCTCACGTCGTTTCAACAAGATTTGGTTGTCCCCTTGAACCTAGATCTTAAGATCTCCAATTTCTAGGTAGGGTTTCCATCAAGTATCCTCTTTCTTCATAGGCTTTAAACTCATTCTTCTTGATGATCTTACAACTTGCTCTCGCGACAAATCTTTAGTAAATGGATCTGCTAGGTTGTCGACAGATTTTATATACTCTATAGAGATTACTCCAATTGAGAGCAGTTATCTAATGGTTTTGTGTCGCCTTCTGATATGAAGAGACTTACTATTATACAAACAACTCAGTGCTCGTGCTATATTCGATTGGCTGTCACAGTGTACACATAAAGCAGGCACCAGTTTTTCCCACATAGGAATATCCTCTAAAAACTTTCGAAGCCATTCTGCTTCCTTAGCCGCTTTGTCAAAAGCAATAAACTCATATTCCATGGTGGATCTGGCCAATAATGTTTGTTTAGAGAATTTCCATGACACCGCTGCACCACCAAGTGTGAAGACATACCCACTTGTGAATTTTGAGTTCTAGGAGTCCGATATCCAGTTGGCATCACCATAGCCTTCTTGTACTGCTGGATATCTGGTGTAATGCAGCACATAACTCTGAGTATGTCACAAGTAGTTCAATACTCTAGTTATTCCTTTCCAATGACTTCGTCCTGGATTACTTGTGTAGCGACTCGGTACATTTACCGAATGTGCTAGATCCGATCTTTTACAATTTGTTAAGTACATCAAACTACCGATTACACGTGCATATTCCAGTTGTGATATGCTGTCACCCATGTTTTTGAACAAGTGAAGACTGGGATCCATAGGACTTTTGGCAGTCTCATTCGAGTAATTCTTGAACCTTTCAAGTACTTTCTCAGCATAATGAGTTTGAGACAAAGTAATTCCCTCAGATGTCCTGAAAACTTTGATTCCTAGTATGACGTCTGCATCTCCCAAATCTTTCATATCAAACTTGCCACTAAGCGTGCTCTTAGTTTGTTTGATAATGTCATTATTGCTCCCAATAATGAGCATGTCGTCTACATACAGACACTCCAGAATGTATCCATTTGGAGTGTCTTTGATGTAGATACACTTATTACATTCATTTATTTTGAAACCATTTGACATCATAACATTGTCAAATTTGGCATGCCACTGTTTTGGAGATTGTTTCAGTCCGTACAATGATTTTACTAGCCTGCACACCTTGTTTTCCTGTCCAGGAACTACGTAACCCTCTGCTTGTTTCATGTATATTTTCTCTTCTAAATCTCCATTTAGAAAGATAGTTTTTACATCCATTTGATGTATTTCGAGGTTACGTAGAGCTGCAATAGCTATCAGCATTCTTATGGATGCTATTCTCGTGACTGGGGAATAAGTATCAAAGAAATCTAGTTTTTGCCTAAATCCTTGTACCACAAGTCTCGCCTTATGTTTTTCTATTGAACCGTCTGGTTTCAATTTCTGCTTGAAAATCCATTTGCTTCCTAGAGCTTTACACCCAGAAGGCAAATCGACAAACTTCCATGTATGATTTTGCATAATGGAGTCTATTTCACTTTTGATTGCTTCCTTCCACATAGGAGCATCAGGTATAGACATGGCTTCCTTGAATGTTCTAGGTTCATTATCTAATGGCCGTTACAAAGTCTGGACCAAATGACTTTGATGTTCTGACCCGTTTATTTCGTCTAGGCTCATCATTATCATGTTCTGGTTCATCAAGCGAAGTGCTTGCATTGCCTTGTTCATGTGTATATTAGGGATACATAGTATCCTTGCACGGAAACACGTGTTCAAAGAAGGAAGCATTCCTTAATTTCATTATTGTATTCACATGGATATCCGGTATATCTGATTTATATACCAAGAACCGATATGCACTACTGTTGTGTGCATAGCCTTTGAATATGCAATCAATCATCTTAGGTCCAATTATGACCTATTTTGGATTATGTACTGCTACTTTTGCTAGACATCCCCACACTTTGAGGTATTTATACGAAGGTACATTTCCTTTCCACATTTCGTATATATGGTGTCTTGCCAGTTTTTTTGTGAGGTATTTTATTGAGAATATAGTTGGCAGTCAGCAACGCTTCCCCCCACATATTTTGGGGTAATCCATAATTCAACAACAAGGCATTCATCATCAACTTTAGAGTTCGGTTTTTGCGCTCAGCAGTACTGTTTAATTCAGGTGAGTAAGGAGCAGTTGTTTGATGAACTATTCCATGTTCAGAGTAGAACATATTAAATGGTGCATCATATTCTCCTCCTCTATCACTCTTAACAATTTTAATCATTTTGCCAAGTTGATTCTCAACCTCAAGTATATATTCCTTGAATTTAACCAATGCCTCATTTTTGCTATGTAACAAGTATACATAACAGAATTTTGTGCAATCGTCTATGAATGTCACAAAGTACTTTTTGCCACCTCTGGTTTACACGTATTTTAAATCACACAGATCTGTGTGAATTAGACCTAGAGTTTTCGTATTTCTTTCTACAGAACGTGATGGAGTTTTAGTGAGTTTGGCCTCTGTACAAACTTCACATTTTTCGGAGTTGTCTACCTTAAATTTTGGTAGCAAATTCATCTTAATTAATTTACGCATAGAATTGACATTAACATGGCCCAATCTTTCATACCAAACAGAAGAAGACTTAACAACATAGACAATAGGAGTTATTTCATTAACTTTGGGAACAATAGGAACAATAGTTTTAGGGATGACTGTCATTATATTAAACTTGAACAGTCCATCCTTTACATATCCTTTACCCAAGTACACCCTATTTTTAGACAATACAAAATTATCAGAAGCAAGAACAACCTTAAATCCATTCTTGCTTAGCAAAGAGCCTGATACCAAGTTCTTTCTAATATCTGGAACATGCAGTACATTTGTGAGTGTTAGTTCCTTGCCAGAAGTCATCTTCAGCACCCTGTTCCTGCAATTTTGGAGGTAGAAGAATTACCCATGAACAATTGTTCATCCTTGTTGCATTTCTGGTATGAAGTGGACATCTCCTTGTCCGAGCAAATATGCTTGGTGGCCCCAGTATCGTACCACCATTCACGGGGATTGCTCTCCACAAGGTTTACCTCTGATACTACTACACAGAGGTCCAAGTCAGAGAGACCAGTGGACAAGTTCTCAGCTATGTGTGCATGAGATTTTTCATTCCCTTTTGCATGTCAAGTTCCTGCACGGTTGTTGTCCTTGTTGCGGCAGTCAGAAATTTTGTGCCCCAGCTTACAACACTTGTGGAATTTCCCAGCAAACCTCTTTGCAAGAGGTTTTTTGTTTGAGGCCTGTGGCAAGAACTTTCTCTTCTTGCCCTTCTGTTCGTGCTCCACCACGTTGACCTTTTCTATGGACTGATTTCTATAGGACCTGTCAGCCTTGCGATTCTCCTCTTCGATCTGCAACCTGACAATGAGGTTTTCAAGAGACATCTCCTTTCGCTTGTGCTTGATGTAGTTCTTGAAGTCCTTACATCCAGGTGGAAGCTTCTCGATGAACGCTGCAACCTGGAATGGTTCACACAGCGTCATATTTTCTGTAGCGATATTGTGCATTATCACCTGCAGTTCCTGAATTTGACTCACAACTGTCTTGGAGTCGACCATTTTGTAGTCCAGAAATTTGTCAACTACAAACTTTTTGGATCCGGCGTCTTCTGTTTTGTACTTCTTCTCCAAAGACCCCCACAGGAGTTTGGATGTCTTGAATACACAGTAGACGTTGTACAGCGGGTCTACCAAGCCATTCAGGATGTAGTTTCTGCAGAGATAGTCACCCTAAGTCCATCCATCAACCGCAGCAACTGAGTGTGCATCCATTGGTGCCAGCATAGGGGCAGATTCGGTGGAAAACCTGTTAAGCTTCAAGGTGGTCAGGTAGAACTGCATCTTCCCCTACCACTTCTTGAATCCAGTTCCATTGAACTTCTATGGTTTTGCTCCCACAGTGATATGTGTGGGCACGAACGAATGTGCCGCAACCGATTGTGCAGTCACATTTTGGGTCACCAGTGTTTGTTCACTGATATGTCCACTGACATTATCATTCTGTGTATTTGCCATGTTCTGAAATAGTTGAAAACAGAAATGTTAGTTGTTTTTTCGAGATGAAAACAGTACTTGTAAAAGATCTTCACAAAAACTGTTAGAATAGAGGAAAAATTTTGCTTTTAGATTGTTAGAACACGAATTTTATAAATTAGAAATTTTCTAACAATATTTGTGAAGAACAGAATTTACAAGAAGAAAAGAATAAACCAAAAGCTTTATACAGAGTCGAGATTAAGATCTCTCTCCTTAAAACAAAATTCGCCCCGTAGTGTGACGGTGGCTGGCGAATTGCCTCCCAGGATACAACTGTATTACCCTTTCCTGAAAAGCAGCACCATTGCTTCAGAGATTTTAGCGAACTGTTGCTGTGTTGTACACTCAGTGTTTGACACAGAGGAAGAAGAAGAAGAAGAAGTAGAATTCGGATTACCAAAATCTGTATCTTCTGGCAGACAGGACTTACTAGTCTTATAGGAGAAAATAGAGCAACTAATGGGAGGCCCATTACTATGTAACAGCAGAGTAATAGTCTATTACTCTGCAACAGCAGAGTAGTGGTTCAGATTCACAACTGATGAGCCATTACTCTGCTGTTACAGAGAAATGGTACCAGTTACTGAATGTGAAGAGCCTCAACAGTGTACTGGGGAAGAAAATTTTTGACTGGGCAAAAAAAATATAAGCCAAGCCAAGCCAAGACGAGCTGGGCCGGGCGCGCGCGCGCGTGTTGTCATTTTGCCTAAGTCCTCTCTCCACTACACGTTAGTGGTAACCCCCAGGCCACGCCCTTTAGTCCAGTTTTTTAGTATATATATTTAAAAAATCTTTCCCCATTTCCGATATGGGACTATCTATTTTCTCCAAGTTTTCAAGTTAGTACATTTCGAGTACCCAACTTTGGAGCAACATTTCTCATTCATACGAAATTCATTTTTGGCAAATAAGTACACCACGGAATAGTACTCGACGAAGGAATCGCAATCCAATCATTTTCCGGCGCCGCTGGTGGCCGGACCCTGTCGGAATCCGACCGGAAAAATCAGCAAAAATTGATTCCAAAAATTCCCCACATGAATAGAAATTACCAGACTATGTAATCCAGACACGACATAAAAAGACATGACAGAAAAACTCTGAGAGTACAATCAGAAAATCACTACATCATGAATGGTAGTAATTTTTCAACTTTGAACCACCTTTAGTGAGGAGCTATCAGATTCACTTGACCAGGTAGTGAACATAATGTCTTGAACTACCCGGGCTTTGATGTGAACCAAGACAATAACTATCACACAGTTTCATCTCCTCACAGAATTAGGTTCTCTTGTTGTGTTCATTTTGGCCTTGAACAACCCTGGTTAATCATGAGTGAACTTGGAGAATGTAGCATCTCTTCATTCTCCTAGAAACGGCTCCATTTCATACTCAAAAGGTGATTGCCCATAAAGGGTATCCTGCCATACCCCACTTTTATTTCAAAGCTAGGGGAATTATTAAAAGCCAAGCTTATCCTTACACCTTGCAGGAAGCACTGTTTTATCATCCTAAGAGTGGGTACGAGATTTTAATCTCTCAGTGCTCACGTCAATTCAACAAGATTTAGTGGTTCCCTTGAACCTAGATCTTGGGATCTCCAATTCCTAAGTAGGGTTTCCATTAGGTATCCGCTTTCGTCATAGGCTTTAAACTCATTCCTCTTGATGATCTTACAACTTGCTCTCGCAACAAACCTTTAGTAAATGGATCCGCTAGGTTGTCGGCCGATTTTATATACTCTATAGAGATTACTCCATTTGAGAGCAGTTGTCTAATGGTTTTGTGTCGTCTTCTGATACGGAGAGACTTACCATTATACATACAACTCAGTGCTCGTGCTATAGCCGATTGGCTGTCACAGTGTACACATAAAATAGGCATTGGTTTTTCCCACATAGGAGTATCCTCTAAAAAGTTTCGAAGCCATTCTGCTTCCTCAGCCGCTTTGTCTAAAGCAATAAACTCAGATTCCATGGTGGATCTGGCCAATAATGTTTGTTTAGAGAATTTTCATGACACCGCTGCACCACCAAGTGTTAAGACATACCCACTTATGGATTTTGAGTTCTTGGAGTCCGATATCCAGTTGGCATCACTGTAGCCTTCTAGTACTACTGGATATCTAGTGTAATGCAGTGCATAACTTTGAGTATGTCACAGGTAATTCAATAATCTAGTTATTCCTTTCCAGTGACTTCGTCCTGGATTACTTGTGTAGCAGCTCGGTACATTTACCGAATGTGCTAGTTCCGGTATTTTACAATTTGTTAAGTACATCAGACTACCGATTACACTTGCATATTCCAGTTGTGATATGCTGTCACCCGTGTTTTTGAACAAGTGAAGACTGGGATCCACAGGACTTTTGGCAGTCCCATTCGAGTAATTCTTGAACCTTTCAAGTACTTTCTCAGCATAATGAGCTTGAGACAAAGTAATTCCCTCAGACGTCCTAGAAACTTTGATTCCTAGTATGACGTCTGCAACTCCCAAATCTTTCATATCAAACTTGCCACTAAGCCTGCTCTTAGTTTGTTTGATAATGTCATTATTGCTCCCAATAATGAGCATGTCGTCTACATACAGACACACCAGAATGTATCCATCTGGAGTGTCTTTGATATAGATACACCTATCACATTCATTTATTTTGAAACCATTTGACATCATAATATTGTCAAATTTTGCATGCCACTGTTTTGGAGCTTGTTTCAGTCTGTACAATGATTTTACTAGCCTGTACACCTTGTTTTCCTGTCCAGGAACTATGTAACCCTCTGGTTGAGATTAAGATCTCTCTCCTTAAAGCAAAATTTGCTCCGTAGTGTGACGGTGGCTGGCGAATTACCTCCCAGGATATAGCTGTATTACCTTTCCCTGAAGAGCAGCACCCTTACTTCAGAGATTTCAGTGAACTGTTGCTGTGTTGTACTCTCAGTGTTTGGCACAGAGGAAGAAGAAGAAGAAGAAGAAGAAGAAGTAGAATTCGGATTACCAAAATCTGTATCTTCTGGCAGACAGGACTTACTAGTCTTATAGGAGAAAATAGAGCAACTGATGGGAGGCCCATTACTCTGCAATAACAGAGTAGTGGTTCAGATTTACAACTGATGAGCCATTATTCTGCTGTTACAGAGTAATGGTGCCAGTTACAGAATTTGAAGAGCCTCAACAGTGAACTGGGGAAGAAAATTTTTGACTGGGGCAAAAAAAAATATAAGCCAAGCCGACCGAGCCGGGCCGGGCCGGGCCGGGCGCGCGCGCGAGCTTGTGTATTTGTCATTTTGGCTAAGTCCTCTCTCCACTACATGTTAGTGGTAACCCACAGGCCACGCCCTTTAGTCCAATTTTTTAGTATATATACTAAAAAAAAATTTCCCCATTTTCGATATGGGACTATCCATTTTCTTCAAGTTTCCAAGTTAGTACATTTCGAGTACCCAACTTTGGACCAAAATTTCTCATTCATACGGAATTCATTTTTGGCAAATGAGTACACCACAGAATAGTACTCGACGAGAGGATCGCATTCCAATCATTTTCTGGCACCGCCGGTGTAATGCCCTGAATTCTAAATAAAACCGAATTCGAGATTTCACGGGATTTTTACTTCACTTCGTACAATTTTACAAGAAAATTAAAACTTTTCAATAATACATCAGAGTTCAAAATACTTGATTTACACAGCGGAAGAATAAAAATTACAACATTTGAAAACAAATATAACTTGTACAACTTCATCAAATCATCGATTTCATCACAACATCTTCATGGCAAAGTCCATTACCTGCATATCAACCTGTGGGCACGTCAGTCAGTTGCAACTGAAAAAAGTGTTATACTCGGCTATCCTCTCTATGCCGTACATATAACGATTTGATTACTTTAACAAAATCACAAAAGATTTGAATGAATAAATAAAGTGTTAAATTGTGACTACGCTAAACATGTAAGTGTATGTCATGCCTTAATGCCTAATGCACACATTTTAAACTAGGATTACACTAATGCACACTTGTTCAGATTCTATGCATCCCATACTATATAGGTCCGAGGGCAAGCGCCTACGTACTCCACAATAAAGGGCTCAATCCCTCGCCATGAAAACTACCCGGTAATAAAACAAGGTTTAGATCATTCCACGAATATGGGTCCCAGCCCGACGGCTATTATAACAGTTCCCACATCGTGTGAATCATCCCGTAAATACCCCCTAGCCCCGGTATACGTATATACATTGGAGACGGCAAAATTATCCGCCTGACTTCGCCAAGTCCTGGATTTAAATATATAAAAAACCCGTCTCCCACAGAGCAACCTCAGTCCCCCGACTGGGTCTATAGCCACGGAGATCCACCGCCAACTATATAGAGGCAACCCACTTACGTTTGCCCAGGTTTACTGCATCTTCACTTATGTGCCTAGTGATTTAGTCAAGACATGAATAAATTTCCAAGCCTAGAATTAGTCTTACCTCCTACCGATCTTAATCACAAATACCGAGATAGATCCACAACCATTGCAACATTGCTGGTAACGAGGTCTCACTAACTCTTAAATCATAAATTTTCATGTACAAGAATCATGGGTATTCACACTCTTCAATAATCATGTCTTAAACTCATTATATTCATGTCTCTAACTTATCCATAATTAGATCTATGTCTCAATTAGCATCATACAAGAATCTCTTATCCATAATCAATTAACAACAATAATTCTTTACACAAGCATGAATTTATCACTTGCAATCTCATTTGCAATTTAAGTACATATAATAATCAAGTATAAATGAATAATCCCATCAAAGACAATTAATTCACATATCAACATTTTACTTTTCTTCTAATGATATAAATCATGCTCTTAAATGATTTATTTTTCAAGAAAAATCTCTAGCTATCTCAAAGTCACTTTTATGTTCTCCAAAAATTCTAAAACTATTTTTTAAAAAATAATTCCATTTCATTTTATATGAATATTAGGATTTATTCTCAAATTTTAATTTGCTCTAAAACTCCTTAATTTAAAATAAACACACTAAAAATATAAAAACTCACACTGGGTTTTGAACCTGTGAGCTCACAATCAACGCCCAAAGGCCAAGCCCTCTAGCCACTAAGTCCTCTGTGGATTTGTGTCATGAAACCAATTCAAAATACTCAAATACCAGTTCTTCGGGTTTCGAAAAATATTTAGACAAAACAAAATAATGTAGGTCTATCATGTTTCGAACCCAAGACCTCTTACAAGCCTAGTAGTGCTATGTGGCGCACTAGCTAGCCAAATAGTCCATGTGTGATTATTGATATCAAATTATACTGTTATGCTTTTGTTCAACTTTTTGTCATTCTATTATTTTCATAAAACTCTCTTTTTCATTCAATCTAATTTTTCCATTAGATTGTAATTAGTTCATCTAGATTAGACTTTCTCTCTAACAATAGCTCATAATCATATAATTCCTATTTTTGGCAAATCTCTTAAATTCAATTTTTATCTTCTCTTTATAAATAAAAAAAAGGATTTGTTCTTTCCAATTAATCAAAATAAACAATTGTTGTCTCTTACCTTCAATTTAAAATAAACCTTTTGTGCACCGACTTAATTATAAAAAAACAAATACATCCTTTAAACCACAAGAGAGATTTTTTCACAAATTTTCTTACAAAAATGTACAAAATAACAAATATCATACTATGATTCATGACAATAACTTAGTTTGTTTTTCTTCCTTATTTCTTAATCAACTAGGTATGCCCGTGGGCACGTGCCTACGGCACGTATTCGGAACTGCATATAAATTTATTTGGAGTTATTTAGTTGTGTGAACTACATATAAATTTATGCATTATACATGCGAAGATCAAAAGTCATTCACTATACCTCTTTAACAATTATTCGTTAAATTGTTTCAGTTTTTTAGTTACTTCATCTTTATTGCTCTTAAATTCCTCAATATTGACTTATGTAATTCTCCAAAAACCTAGCTATTTTTCATGAAATGTGAGCACATCCATTGAAAATATGCATCATGATAGGAAAAAGAAATTTATGAGTGTAAACAAATACAACCACCTTTATAATACAATCATCTTCTCTATGCAGTCTTCCTTTGAAATTTTATTGTTTCCTAATTGTTTTATAATACAATCACCTTTACGGCACGTCATCGCGAAGAATGATTAATTAATTAAGTTGTTTAGTAAAAATTTCGACAATCTCTTCTAAAATTTTACAGCCAGTTAATATTAACTTTGACGTAATAGATTTGGTTTGCTCTAAAATTTAGGCAAGATATAAAATAGTCTCCTCTAAAATTTTCCTATTAGTCAAGATACCAAATAAAAACCAAGATTTTGTTTGAAAACGCAATATATTTTTAGGATTGTAGCAAAAAATTTGACAGAATTTCCCTTCAAATATTACCCATTTTAGAGGAATTCCTTACGAAATTCTGCTCACAATTAAAAAATTAACATCACAGGTAGTAAATATGAATCCTCCCCAGGCCAATTCAAGCAGCATCACACCTGCATCATATATATAGGGCCTTGGGGGGAATAATCTTCATATGACTAAACATACAAAATAAAAACCAAGATATCATTTAAAAACATAATAGATTTTAGGAAATTTAGTAAAAATTTTGACAGAGCCTCCCCTAAAATATTAGCCCTTTTACAGCAATTCCTTACGGAATTCTGCTAACAATTAAAAATATAATATCACAGGCAATAAATATCAATCCTCCCCAGGCCAAACCAAGCAACATCACACAGGCATCATATATATACGACTCTGGGGAAAAAAAATCATAATATAATGCAAGATACAAAATAAAAACCAAAATTTTGGTTGAAAACGTAATGATTTTTTTGAAAAACCTTTCAAAAACCAAACACAGAACCCAATACTCCACAACTTTGCGGGTACGGATATTAACATAACTATATTATATCATCATTATATACAGATACTTACATCATCTCCAAAAATGACAAAAAAATATTACAACTATTACAACTATTACATCTTCCACCATAATATACACCAACTAACCGAATGACAAAAAAAAAAAAATACAGGGTTGTAGGAAAGCACAATGCTTCAAGTCTTCAAAAATGGGACCAAACGGTGAACCTAAAAAAAGTAAGAGTTTTGAAACAAATAGTGAGAGTTTACAACAATCAATTAAAACAATGAGAGTTTTAAAACAATAGTAAGAGTTTTGAAACCATTACCTTTCAAACAGGACAATGCTTTTTAACTCAGTGGTTTGAAACCAACATGTTCTTCATCACCCTACCAAAAGTTAAACTGTCATTATGAATATAACGGTTCTGAGTGTAGTTGACAATTTGGGAAAAAAGAAGAAGCATTAAATTAGCGGCAATTAATGGCAAACTGCATTTCTAAGTTATTTTAATGCATGTTAGTTGGTTTCATGTTTAATATTTGTTATGTTTAATATTTTGTTGTCCACTTGCTAACCATATTTTATTACAGGGAAACACCGCTAACTATGGCAGCTATGATTATAAGAATCTGAAAGGGCAATGGAGATCGTATAGATTCACACATTGCCAAGACAGTTAGAAATAGACTTCCTCAGTCTCATGATATGCCAAACCTTTTCCAAACCTCCTGTTTTATCTTATTTTAAAAGTTATATCCATAAAGGTTCTACTGTTCCCTCTTTATTCTTGAGATATGAACCATGTTGACGCTATGGCAGACTGACTCAAATCAATACTTAACCCTGAACATGGAAGTCTCAGAAACCAAAAAGAAAGAAAACAAAACAAAATAAATGAGACAGATTGCATAAATTTTTGGGTAATGATCATTTTAGTGCTTGTTCCTTCGAGAAATTTATTCATTCCTTTGTTTGTCTTCTTTGTTGGTTTTTTGACTTTGTTTCAAGCCTACTATCGGTCTTGGTGCACAGGTTTGATTTACAGATAAGTGTGGGGCAGCTTAAAATAGGATTTGAGGTATGTTTTGAAGAAGAATGCAAAAGAGTCATCCTCAGGTTCTTAGCAGATAGACATGCCGCTAACATTGTTGTTCAATTGGCACAATCTTAGTATTAGTAAAATGTCTGAATTTGGGTACTTATGATTCCTATTATCTCAAAAAATTGTCCTACTGTTTGGAGGCCTATTGGGTCATGGGATGCTTGCATCCTCAACTTCACTTACTAAATCTTTCTTAGATCTCTATCAGCATAAGAGTGTATCCACCGAACTTATTATTCACCAGTAAGTGAAGAAAATTGATAATCTGATGTGAAGTTTGTCCAATAATAACCATAACCAATAAATTGCTGCTAAATAATAAAATTTAGAAATACTTCATTAAATATTGCTAAAACTCAACAATGTTGGTTTTCAAAATTGGGCTGACTCCCTTAATCCTTTGCATAAGCAAGCTGTAACTTACTAACAGACACTCCATTCTAGACACACCATTCTGCTCATCCTGTCACAAATATCTCCAACATACTCAATATATCTAGCAATTTATGCATGGGGATCCACAGATCACAATTATTTAGGTGCAGATGTGTCGTAATATTATGGATGAAAAGCATATGAACCCACAACTGCTATTCACCTAGGTGCATGTGGGCCACAGTGGTGGTGTATGTATACATGTGTAAACCCAATGTCACCACCGCTTAAGATTTATCTTATTTTGTCACAGTTCAACCTTTAAGTTATAACTAACAAACCAATCCCCTTGTAAATTTTGATAATCCATATGACAGACCAGACTAAGAGAAAGGCATGCCAAATTGTATATACAATTGTGAAAACAAAGAACAGATGTGATGGAGCAATGAGTATAAGAAGGTTGTTGTGGTAAGAAAGGATCTACCAAACTAAACCAGTTCAACCTGTGTTTAGTTTAAGAATCTGTGTTTAGTTTAAGAATCCTTAAAGATGAAATGAAGAACTAAATATTTGGTTCAATGTTGAGAGTCAGTCATGATTACAGTGCCGATCGAAAATGAGGGAGAAATAGGATAATCTCTATTTAGTTTCATCTATAGATCTACTTAAAGTAGATCATATGGCATATATGTGAACTGTACGTGTATATTTTGTATTCCTTTTCTGGCCCAACCATAAAAAAAATTGAACGCAAAAACCACACCTCCAACTCTCTAACTCTCTAGTAGTACTAAAGAACAAAAAGATATATCTTTGTGAACTGGAATACTGTAAACTCAAGTAATGCTACTTTAAGGTGAATTTGGAAGAAGCTCAACGATGCTTAAGTGCTTTCAATTGAAAGGGATACAATTTAAGACAGTAAAGACTTACAGATAGTTCGACAAAGCCAAAGATGAGCATAGTCCAGAAACTGCCAAGATAGGAATCAGAGAGGAAGCCACCTAGAAGGGATATGAGGAAGATAGTCCCTACAAAATTGGTCACTATGTTTGCTGCTTTTGACAGAGGGAAGTGCATCTCATTGAATACATAGGTTATGAGATTGTTTCCAACAGGCAACAGCTGCAATTGCCATGATTTCAAATGCTTGAATGCCTGCAGAGAGCATTATCCATGAATTCCTCTTCAGATTACTCATAATATCAAAAAATGTTTTCTCACTCTTCCTAAATAAAACACAATGGGTTCCGTTTAATTTAGCTACTTTGCCACTTACCTTCAGAAATGGTAAACGCTCATCAACTTAAATGATCCAAGAAGAGTGTGTATAAAACAGTTACGAAAGTATTGAACGTTTATATATTTCTCCATTACAGATTTTCATTTCATCACAGAGCCGCACTCTGTGAATTGCTTCAATCTGTTTGGGTAAAAAAAGTAATTTTGGAAAAAATCATTAGTACCAGTACTGATTACAACCATGGAATTGTTGATGATTTTCTGTGCTTCTGTTTGACCAATTAATTCTCTCAAGTGAAGCTTGTAATGCTTCAAGGACTCTCTCTATACGGGTATGCATTCTTGGAATGCCACTAAATCCCCAGTACAACTCTAAAAACCTACGTCATACCTCTTAGAGCTTTAGCCATGCTCTAAATATTTTAAATTATTATACTCTTTGATACAGTTTTTTTCTATAGTGAACTCATAAATTTTCAATATTATAGTTGGGTTTTCACACACACATGAGAGAAATAAATTCTTGACTAAAAATATAAACAAATATGAGGTGGCCTATACCTTTCTGATGCATGGGATCAATTCCAGTTACACGACTCACATAAGCCATGTGAACAATCACATTTTTGCTTTAAGGAGAGCCACTGAAGTTGAAATGTGCGCCCTTGATCTTCTTCTCCAGATCCCAAACATCTTCTTGCTGCATCTACTTTACATTATTTGGTTGATTAGGTCATACTAATAAACAACATGATTTAACAACAAAAAAAAGTTGAAAATGAGGGGCACTCACAGCTTGTTGCGCTTTTTCGTCAAATGAAAGAACAACTCCCGCTCCCAAGATTCACCTTGCATTTGATCATAATAGAAAATTTCAGATTTTGAATAGAGAGTGATAATGAAATTACATTAGCAATGTTTATGATGATCCATTCATGTAGATTCAACTAACTACATGAATCGCCCAATTAACTAAGAAGTAAGAGGAAATCAACCTAAGCGAAAGTTGAAGAAATCAATTAACAAAAGGAGCAAAAAGAGAAACTCACAATCCAAAATTTGAGAACCGAAAATAAAGAGCTCTCCAAATAGCTACCACGAACAGCCGGAATACTGTGCTCAAATCCCACTCTTTCCAGTTGCCCTGAATACAAATACCAACGAAAGGCATAGAGAGAAAAAGATCAAAACCACATCCATTACAACAAAAAACCCCAAATCTAGGAAAAGATGCAATTTTTGAGAATTCACAATATGAAATTAGGAATTAACTAAACTAAAATATTGTCCTTTAATGAAACCCAGAAGGCAAAAGATAAAAAATGCAATCCGAATTGAAGCAAATTCCAACAATACAGTGCAGACATTTGTAAAATATTGTTATTTTTGAATTTGTTGTTATCTAAAGTTGCCATTTGTAACTTTTAATTACAAATGCAGCGCAGACATTTGTAATTGAAAGTTACTTGTATGATTGTATCGAACTCACGTACTGACAATATAAAAGTTTGTTACCTATCGTGTTGGATACATGTCTATGCTACTACATGCTAATGTTGATCTACAACTCTAAAAGCCTACCCCTCCTACCTCCACATTATTTCAATCAAACAAACTACACAAAACTAAAACAAAACTGCTGCTCTAAGTTTCCATGGGATACAGTTAAAATTTCAAATGAGAAATAGTGTTTAAATAATTATTTGTGGTGTTGAGAACTCAACTGCTAGTGTTAAATCTTCATCAACCAAAATGTTTCTACTCTAGTTAATCCTTGGCTTGGTCAAAGTAGGATACCGATCAATTCATCAAACTAAACTGAGGCATGTTCTTTTGAGATACATATCATATATCATATATGGAACAGAAATTATACTCCTTCAACAATAATCAACTCTTCTGAAAATAGTCTAAAGACTATGTTACCTAAATAAGTTTAAACTCTTCCAAACTTTAAAACATTTTGAAGAACTCCCTTTAATGTATTACAGCCACCAAAACATAAATCGAAATCCCTCAACCCCCACAGCCACCAAAACATTTTGGTGCATTTCACCTTTTTTTAGATGTAACAACAAATCTAAACTGCATTATGAACCTCTATTGTTGATTCAACAGATCATCTGATTGTCACCAAGCTATCAATATTGTTCACGGTAAGCAAAACACTAACAACTATAAATCAATTAAACAATTACTTACTCGAAGATTCTTCAACAATTCTTCGATCCGAGCCGGCCCCTCATCATCATGCTTGCAATCTCATTCTCCATATCATCATGCCCCTCTATAATCTGAAACCAACAGTTCTTCAGAACCAAAATCTAAAAGATCAACAGTTCCTCAGAACCAAAAATTAAAAATTAAAAAAATTTAAAATGCATACAGCAAAAATTAAAATGACTATTATAAGGTGAATTTCACTAAACCATGAACAATGCAAAAGGTTGCAATCTTTGCATACCTCCATCCATCGACCCTGAAAAAATCCCTTTCAAATGATTCGGATTCTTCGCCATGCACGAAACCGCATCAACATGCCCGTCCATCGCTCCAACGAAAGGCCTCGCAAATATCTAGTAACACAAATTTCTCAAAACCCTAAACCCTAAAAAACCCCAAATTCAAGTACAGAACAAAAGGAATGAAGAAGACTCCACCTTTTCCAACTTTGCCGCATTGAGAGCCCTCGTGTACTCGGTGGCACGTTCAAGAGGGCGGAGGTTGGGGTCGTAGTTGCGGAAAACTTTTTGGAGGTCATTGCTTCGGTCGCGAGTGAAGAGGAAACGAATTGGTTCAAAAGTTGCGATTTTTAATGGATGGAGGGTTTAGGGCAGCGTCGAGAGAGAGCGAGAGAGAGATACAGCTCGGAAGATAAGAGAGGGGGGGGGTTTGAAATTTTGGGTTGCGCCGCGGTTGAGCTCGCGACCGAGGGAGTAGCGGTGGTGGAAGTGGCGGCCAGTGGGGGCCACGAGGACGGTGGGTTGGGGTTTGAGTGATTGGAATTAGGGTTGGGGGTTTTCCTTGGTCTTCTTTTTCTTCTTCAGAGCGGGGAGAGAGAGAGAGCAGTAAAGAGAGAGAGAGAGACGGAGTGAGAAAAAGGGTGTTTTGGGAGAGAGAGAGAGAGAGTGTGAGTAGGTTTGAATTTGTGGAGTTTGAAATTTGGGCGGAAAAATATGTTTTGTGAGAGTAGATCTGGTCCATTGATTTTGGGATATATTGAATGTGAGCCACCTGATAGCTTTCTTTGTGTTTTATTATATAGATAGTAACATTTCTACAATTTGGCATACATAAAAGCATGAATTTATCTTCCAATTATCATATCAAATTTATACTACTCATTTAGCATGCAATCCCTACAATTAGAAAGTATAAGATCACCCACCTTTTTGAAGTTTGAACAATGAAAAGATAGGACACCTCTTCTAGCTCCAAAGCAACACCTAGAACTTCTCCTCCTAGCAAGAGTCTCCAAGCACAAGAACACACTACTTCTCTTTCTTTTCTTTCTCTTATTTCTTTTGTTTACTTTTGGTGTGTGAAAATGAGAAGAGAAGGGGTGCTATTTATAGGATATTGTTAGGGTCTAAATTGCAAAATTACACACCTAATAAATTACTCAAATTAATTTTTAACCTTTCATTTTCTTAACTCTCAAAAACCCCTAACCCTTCACTACTCCACCACTTCAAATCCTAAACTCCCAACCTTTCATCTTTAAACCCGTTCCATGGTGTAAGTGAAACCAGCACATGATTCACACCGTGGCCCCTCCATATAATGTTGACCTCATCAGCATTATACAACAGTGATCAACCAAAGCTACTTCCCTTTTCACGGGTGGGCCCCCTTTATTGAAAGCCACATCATCATGTTGACAGATTCAAACAGCACAAGCTATATAGCATATACTTGCTGTTTCTCTTCTTCCACATGGGCCTCCCCATCCATTACCACATTCCATCTCAATCTATCTGCAAATGTATACCATCCATCCATTATACAAACAGCCACATTCATTTTTCAAAGTGCATTATAACATATATTATTTTAGAAATTATACGGGATGTTACACACTCCAAATTTTATTTTAAAAACAAATATGCTTAAATACGTTTACCGAAAACATGTGTATCGCACGTAAAATATAAAAATGCAAAATTGATTTTATCAATGGAAAATTATTAAAATATAATCGAAAAAAATATAAGAAAATTTATATTTACTAATTTTATATATTTTCACGACGTACTTACTACGTACGTAGAAAACACGTGTATTTTACGTACAAAATCATTTTAATCAAAATTGAGAAAAATAAATTTCCGTTTATAAAATGAGTTCAAACACGTAAAATAAATAGTCAATACATATAGAAATATCACACTTAGTGATGGAAAAATACGCAATTGATACGTGCATCGAAAACACATAAAAAATATGTAAAACTACAGAAATTGAAATATTATATTTTTGTTGACTCAAAATAGGGTAAAATCAATACGGAAAATGCATAAATAGTCGGTAATCGAAACACGTGGTGAAAACACGTTACAAAATACACGTGCGTAACATACAAGGACAAAATTATCATTTTCAATTTTGCGGGGTGTTATAGCCGGTGGCCGGAGCCTACCGGAATTCGGCCCGGAAAATCAGCAAAAATTAATTCCAACAACCACCACCTCCGGCTAACCACCGACCAACCACCTTCTCCTCCATCAACCACCAGCACCTTCTCGAATCCCCTCCACCCCGCCCCACCTACGACCAACCACCACCACCGCCACCTCCTTCTCCATTCAATCATTCACCTCCTTCTCCTTCCTCAAATCCAACCCCCCTCATCCTACCTCAAATCCTTCACCTCCCACAACCACCACCACATACCTCTTTCCATTGAAATTTTCGACCCAAACAACTTTCACCGCCACCATCACCACCTCATCCTCCCTAGAATCTCTCACCTCCCACCTAAATCCGACTAACCTTTACCCCCCTTCTCCTACCTCAAATCCTTCACCTCCCACCACCGCCATCACCTATCTCTCTCCATTAAAATTTTCAAAACCAAACAACTTCCACAACCACCACCACCACCTCATCCCCCCTTGAATCTCTCACTTCTCACCCAAATCCAACCAACCTCCACCCCTCCTCCTTCTCCTACCTCAAATCCTTCACCTCCCACCACCTCCGACCAACCACTACCACCATCACCTCCCACCACCTCAAAATTTAAAATAAGATATATTGATAAAAGACTAATGGAAAGAAAAAATATAACTGATAATGAACTATCGAAATCTTTAACAATAACAAATAGAGTAACTGAAAAGCTACCTAAAGAAATACAAAAAATAATAGCATATACAGTACTAGATTATAGAAATGAAGAAGCAAGTTGGTATTACCAACACCTACTAGCACAAAAAATATTAAAAATATAAGAATTTAGTATGCATAATATACACAAAATAGAATTAGTAAGTTATATAATAAACATTCAAGAACTAGTAGAAGATTACAATGGCCCAGAATTTGTAGGAGGTATAAGAAAAAATTTAAATATCATAAATAAGTACATAAAAGAACTAAGTTGATATATAACAGATGACACAAAATAGGGGTGGCATTCGGTCCGGGCAGGACTGGGACCGGCCCACTCGGTCCTAGGCCCGGCCCGGCCCATCCCGCCCAAACCTGGGCTGAACCGGTGTCTACCGATGAAACTCACTACTTCGATGGACAAGTTAGCTGAGTTGTATGTCGGGGAGATCGTCAGGCTTCATGGTGTTCCATTAACTTTCGTGTCTGATCGAGATGGGCAGTTTACTTCGCATTTCTGGAGGAGTCTTCAGACGGCTTTGGGTACCAAGACAGATTTCAGCACTACTTTTCATCCTCAAACCGATGGGCAGACCGAAAGAGTCAACCGTATTCTTGAGGATATGCTTCGGTGTTGTGTGCTAGACTTTGGAGACAGTTGGGAAAGGCATCTAGCTTTGGTGGAGTTTGCCTACAACAACAGTTTTCAGACTAGTATTGGGATGACGCCGTACGAAGCTTTGTATGGCAGAAAATGCAGGACACCTATTTGTTGGTTTGAAGTGGGGGAGCATCAGATGTTTGGGCCTGAGATTGTGCAGCAGACCTCTGAAAAGATTGATTTGATTAGGAAGAGGTTGGTGGATGCTCAGACTAGGCAAAAGAGCTATGCAGACAACCGGAGAAGGGAACTTGAGTTTGAGGAAGGTGACTTTGTCTTTCTGAAGGTATCGCCCAGTAAAGGCGTGATCCGATTTGGCAAAGGTGGAAAGTTGTCCCCGAGGTTCATAGGCCCGTATAAGATATTGAAAAGGATCGGGAAAACTATTTATCGGCTGGAGTTACCAGAAGAGTTGTCTCGGTACACAATGACTTTCATGTGTTTATGCTGAGAGGTTACATTCCAGATCACAGTCATCATTTGACCGAAGGTTTGCAATTGGATCTAAGTTACATTGAGCTCCCAATTAAGATTGTTGATCGTCAGGAGAAAGTCTTGAGGAATAAGACGATACCGATGGTCAAGGTAGTCTGGAGAAACCATTTGGCTGAAGAGGCTACTTGGGAATCAGAGGAGAAGATGTTGAAAGATCATCCTGAGCTCTTTGGTTGATTTGTATTTGTATTTTTCTTTTGTTGTTGTGTTTGTTTTCTCACTCTTTAATTGTAGTTCCGGGGACGGAACTATTCTAAGGAGGGAGTGTTGTAAAACCTTGGATTTTTATTAAATGAGAAATTGTTGATTTTACGTGTTGTGCATGTACAAATTTGGAATGTATGTTTTCTTATAAAATTAACTTTTTATAACATGAACAAACATTTTCCTTCTTTCTCTTTATTTCCTAAAAGCCTATTTTAAAGGCCTAAGCTTGTTTTCTAAGCCGACCCTAATTAATTAAATATTCTATTATGACCCGTGACTCTAAAGCCCACAAATTAATTACTCTTTTAATTGCCTTAACTTGTCATGCAGACACATTTAGTAGACAATTAATTAATTAATATTGTACAACTTATTATTGGAGGACACTAGATGGGGCACGTGCACACACTAGAGTGTGCATTGCACACCCTTTAGGGCATGGCCAGATTGTGCATGGAGTGATGGAGAGAGTGGATGGAGCTGAGGGGTGGTTATGAGTTCATGGAAGTTACTACAACTTCCCAATTCATCTTGATCCTTGATCTCTAACTCCTTGATTGAATCCTAGCCATTTATTCTCATCCTAAAAATGTATAAATACCCCTAGTTTCTCTTCTCTTTAGTGCACTAAAGATGTAATGCCCCTGCTCCTAACTCAGACAATTTATACAATTTATAAGACAAATTAGATACTATGTAGTACAACTGCCCACCACAGGCTACCTCTCAAAAGTTGGTTAACCGATTAGGTGACTCTTGATCATAGGCTATTATATTTATATTATATTTAATTCTTGATTTTAACCGATATGGTACTATTCAAATACATTTCTTCTTAACTTCCAAAACCAAGGCAGAGTTGGCGGGTGGGCCCCCATCCATTGGCCACGTCATCATATTTGAATGACCAAGTCAACAATAGCATTACAATGTTGCATGCTATTACCGTGGGCCCCCACCTTACCATTCAATTTTCATTTCATTAAATCACAACATATACTAAAGTTTTTTTCTACCAAAGAACCAACAGCCAACCTTTTTTATATGTATCAACACACACACACACACACACACACACACACACAGATATATATATATATATATATATATATATATATATATATATATATATATATATATATATATATATATATATATATATATTTGAAAACTACAGGGTGTTACACACACACTCCCTTCATAAATCAGCATTCTCGAAAGTCGGATCTAATACCATTTGTAACGCCCATGCCCCTAGCTCAGACAATTTATACAATTTATAAGACAAATTAGATACTATTTAGTACAACTGCCTACCACAGGCTGCCTCTCAAAAGTTGATTAACCGATTAGGTGACTCTTGATCATAGGCTATTATATTTATATTATATTTAGTTCTTGATTTTAACCGATATGGTACTATTCAAATAAATTTCTTCTTAACTTCCGAAACCCAGGCAGAGTTGGCGGGTGGGCCCCCATCCATTGGTCACGTCATCATATTTGAATGACCAAGTCAACAACAGCATTACAATGCTGCATGCTATTACCGTGGGCCCCCCACCTTAACATTCATTTTTCATTTCATTAAATCGCAACATATACTAAAGTTATTTTATAACAAAGAACCAACTGCCAACCTTTTTTATATGTATCAACATATATATATATATATATATATATATATATATATATATATATATATATATATATATATATATATATATATTAATATTTTTTTTTTTGAAAACTACGGAGTGTTACAAAACAATTCATAAAGAAGAAAAGGACTAAGAGAGCAAAAGATTGAGAAGTATTAGAGAGTGTGCATTTGTGTGTGTTCCAACCAAGTAGAGGCCGGCCAATCATCAAATGAGCACAAGAGGAGGCTCGGGTTCCATACAAACAAGGAGGAGAAGGCAAATTGCAGTACATTCTAGGAGGAGAAGGTCACTTTCTTGCATTCTAGGAGCTTTCATTTCGTTTTCTCCAATAGGTGGGTGTTTTTCATGCTTCTAAATCTAGATACCATGCTAGGAATGATTTGAGGAAACTACTAAAGAACAACTAGTTGGAATTGGACTCATGTTTGCTTAATTAGAGATGAGATGGTAATTTAGAAAATGGTTGTTAAAATGGTTGCTAGTTGATTATTTGGAAATTTTGAAAACTAGTAATGAATAGAGTTTTGGACTAAAACTATTACAAACCCTTTTGGAACAACATGGTCGCTTAGACCATATGGTCGATGTGGGTGTTGGGCGCTTACTGTAGTCGTGGGTGACCTCTGTGGTAGCGGGTTTGAGTCCTAGGCTTTGCCTTTTGTTTTCGTATTTTCAAATAAAACCCAAACCCGAGCCCAAAAACACTTATTTACTAATTCCTTTTACATACCGCGTGTGCACCTTAGCTCAGTTGGCTTGCAGTGGCGGTTGTCTACTCTCAGGTCGCGAGTTCGATTCTGGGTTTCGGCAGATTAGAAACTTTTGTAAAATTGATTCTTAGCTTCTAAATCCGGAAAAAAAAATAATTCTAAAATCATGTAGAACTTATGAAAATATTTGTGTACCTTTTGACTTAAATAAAAGTGAGTTATAAGTGAAATTTGTGTAGACTCTTATGGAATTTACTTTGGAGAATTATAAAAATGTTCTTTTTTGAGAACATTATGCTAAGTGATAAAAGAAATTTTTTTTCTTGAATGAAAGGGAATCTAATTATGCTATCTATGGACTCTTATTGTAATATTCCGGACAGATATTACCGTATATAAATTATTATTTTATTATTATTTTATTATTATTTTGTTTTAATTCCAAAATTAGAATATTTTGGCGATTTTCACCCGGTTTATTCATAGACATCATCTGTACCCAGATATCAATCAGTATACATCCGTATTGTATCAAATTGATACCGTGATCTTCCGAACTAATAATAAAATTTATTTTATTATTATTTCCGAGATTTAATTATTTTTATGCGGATTATGCGAAGATTTTCGGTATACGGACATATATGCGCACGTACGAGTAGTATGTCGATTAGTGCATTATACGAATTGTGTGTTGTGTATTTTGGACAACACTTATTTTGCTATGACAAAACCTAATTAGAGGGTTAGGGTTTGATTAGGAGGCTTAATCTAGGGTTTTTGTATGCATAAGAAGATTAAGTAAAAAACCCCTACTAGAAAATATCTCTCCCACATCACACCTCCACCACATAACACCTCCCTCCACCTCACCCCTATCTCTCCTAGGAGTATGGCCGGCCCACTTTTTGTGGGAGGGCTTTTGTGAAAATGTGCGCATGAATATTTGCATTTTCCACCATTCTCTCCACCTATAAATACCCCCTTCCTTCTCCTTAGTTTCATTTTAGAAAGATCAAAAGAAAGAAAGAAAGAAAGGAAAAGAATGAGTGAACTAACTTGAGAGTTTTTATTTGTAGGTTTGGTAGGAGTTCTAGGAGAAAGAAGGAGAGTAATCTAGTTCTTCCATCAAAGAAACAAGGTGGGGGTTTCTCCTAGGTTTGTGTTTGTTTGTTTGTTCATTTGAATGATGGTTTTGATGTTCTTCTTCTTCTTACCCTCTTGTTTATTTTTCTTTTTGGTGTGGTTATTAAGTGAATTTTTATGTTGTATGTTAAACCACCTAAAAAAAAGAGTTCTTATATTGTATGTTGTTGTATGATAAAGAATTAACTACTTGGACTAAAAGGATACATGCACATAAACTTTTACATACAACCATGTAAGGTTGTAGGACTTGAATGTGAACCCATACATAAGGCATATGAATTTGTTTACAACCATTTTGGTTGTAGGACCTATGTTGAACCTTGGACTAAAAGAGAGCATATGTTGAAAAATGAAGTGTTCTTACTTGTTGTATTATTGTTTAGTTTTAAATCTTAAAGTATGAAAAAGAAACTAGCTAAATCACTAGTTGTAGAATAAATAAATGAAAAGATCTTTTCTTTTCTAAACACTAGTTGTAAAAAAGATCAAAAAGATCTCTTTTATGTCCACTAGTAAGAAACCTATGCTAATAAAGATCTTTTTGTAGTAATTTAGTTGTAGATATTTATGCTAAATTTTAGTAGATGATTATGGTAGTAGTAGTAGATATATATGTTCAAATAAAGTTGTAGTAGTAGTAAATGTGTATGCTTCAATTAAAATAGCAATAGTAGATGTATATGTTTCAATTAAAGTGGTAATAGTAGATGTGGAATTTATTATATCATATTTAGGAATGAGATTTATGCTTCAAATGTTGTAGGATTCCTTCTAAAATTACTTAGAATGTTGTAGGATTCCTTCTAAAATACTTATCATGTTTAGAAGCAATATTCATGCTTCAAATGTTGTAGGATTCCTTCTAAAATTACTTATCATGTTTTATTCATGCTTAGAATGTTGTAGGATTCATTCTAAAAATCCTACCATGTTTAGATTAGCTTATACATGCTTAGAATGTTGTAGGATTAATTCTAAAAATCCTACCATGTTTAGACTACTTTGTTTATGCTTAGGATGTTGTAGGATCTATTCTAAAATTCCTACCATGTTTAGATTAGTCTATTTTTGCTTAGAATGTTGTAGGATTAATTCTAAAAATCCTACCATGTTTAGACTACTTTGTTTATGCTTAGAATGTTGTAGGATTCATTCTAAAAAATTATCTACCATGTTTAGAAGTGTTATTTATGCTTAGAATGTTGTAGGATTCATTCTAAAATTATCTACCATGTTTAGAAGTATCATTTATGCTTAGAATGTTGTAGGATTCATTCTAAAATTCCTACCATGTTTAGATTGAATTATTTATGCTTAGAATGTTGTAGGATTCATTCTAAAATTATCTACCATGCTTAGAAAGTGTTATTTATGCTTAGAATGTTGTAGGATTCATTCTAAAATTATCTACCATGCTTAGGAATGATGTATATGATGTATACCATGCTAAGTGTATATTTATACTTAGAATATTGTAGGATTTATTCTAAAAATACCTACCATGTTTAGGAATGTTGTATGTTCATACTAGTAGTTATCCATGCTTAATAAGATACTCATGCTTAGTAGTTATTCATGCTCAATATGATTCATGCTTAGATGATTGTAGGAAAGCATATACCATGCTAGATTAATTTATCTATGCTTAGATGATTGTAGGAAAGCATATACCATGCTAGATTAACTTATCTACGCTTAGATGATTGTAGGAAAGCATATACCATGCTAGAATAACTTACCTATGTTTAGATAATTGTAGGAAAGTGGTATATAATGCTAGATTAATTTATCTATGTTTAGATAATTGTAGGAAAGTGGTATATAATGCTAGATAAATTCAGCCATGCTTACATGCTTGTAGGAAAGTTGTATACCATGCTAGATTCATTTATCTATACTTAGATTGTAGTAGGAATTATTATACATGTTTATAATGTTGTAGGATTGATATTTAATTGACCTACCATGTTAGAACATTGTAGGAGTATTATGGTGAGTGGTTATGTTATGTACCATAATTAGATTGTCATGGATAGATGTTTGCAAATTGTATGCCATGCTTAAAGTGCTATAGGATGACGTAATAAGGGTCGGGAAGACCACTAGTAATAGTTAGTCTGATAAATGCTGTTATGTCGCCTTCGGTCCTTCGTTGGTAGAATACCGACCATAGACTATTAGTAGATTCTTCTGTTGCTTCTAATAATAGAAGATCAAGTTTGTTAGTAAGCACGTTTGGTTGCTTTTAAGATTGATTACCTGTATGGTTGTTTGCATATGGTTGTGCTCGTACGTGGCTCGACTGGCCCGTATGTAGCTGTGGGTCTCATACGTAGCTTATTTGGCTCGTATATAGGTTGTTGTCTCGTACGCGGCTCGACCGGCCCGTGCGTAGCTGTTGGTCTCATACGCAGCTTATTTGGCTGGTATGTACGTGGTTATCTCCTACGAGGCCCGCCTGGCTCGTAGGTAGTTAGTATTTCATACGTAGCTTATTGGCTCGTATGTGGTTGTTACTCGTGTATAGCTTGTTAGCTAGTACACAGTTTGTTGTGCTCGTCTAGGGTGATATTACCACCCTAAGGGCTATCGACCATCAAGACATATGTTTTCTTACCCTAAGAAACTGTGGAGGAGTCACTCCTTGTGTACCGTCGAATCTTAACCATAGTAGGTTGATCGAGGACCGGAGTATAGACGAAATCCAAGTTTAGGGTAACGGCATGCATGTATATTCGCACTGCTGAAGTCTTGGATCGATGAGCCACGAACCGGATCCCGAGGGGTTCCGGTAAGTCTAGGTTAAGCAGCCTAGTAGAGTTGTCTTGCAAAGTCTAAATTAAGGTCTAGCATGTTATGGTTATAATATTGTCCTCCCTAGGAGTGTTCAGGGCTAGGGACATTATTAGGGTAGTGACTTATAAAGATCATTACTTAAAACCTTTGCTGGAAGAGAGGAGTTGGTTGTAGGGGGCACCTTACGACTAACTCGTCCCTTGAGGCAGACCAGGTGGTGTTATTGGGTTGCACCTTCCTGTCAAAAGGGATACGCACGATGCCTTCTCACAAGTTGGGGACATGGGTTGCGTATCCTGATTGTTAATTCCTGAAGTGCCATGACAAGGCGGGCGGAGCTAGGGGGGATGGACCCCCGGAACTCCGTCAGGTCCTATACCAAGAGGGCGAACAGGCCATGGACTACGGTCCGACCAGGGGGCGGCAGGGGGCTCCCCTGTTAGCAGTATCCCCGACGGTTCGTCAGGTTTTTGAGTGAGGTCCGGTAGCCGGATAGTAGTGGCAACATGGACACCACTGGCGAACTGCATTAGTGGGACTTGACCACGTCTGCAACCTCATCAGTCACGTTGTATCTGTCAGGAACAGGTTGTGTACAATTAGAATTCATAACGCGGGTTTAAATCCCTATATATGGAGAAAACGGCTTGAGATGGGGTGCATGTAGTATGGGATGCATGTTGCTTCGGAGACTTGCTGACATTAGAATAGGAGCATCCTAGTTCTATTTAAATATCGCATTAGAGTCTAGTCATAGCACTCACGAACACTTAAACTACACCAACACCATTGCCATGTTCTGTATGTTGTTTGGGAGATTCGCTGCTTTGATATCAGCCTTTAAGCGTCAGTGAATACTGACGTCCCCACTTCCATAGGTACTGGATCGCCGAAGTACAAAGACGAAATTCAGGAGGACTCAAGGCAAGGAAAGCAAGGAGTCAGTGTCATGTTTAGTTCCGCTGCAGTATATGTATTGATTATCTATTAGTTGAGAAGTACTCAAGTGAGAGTTACCGAGTGTTGTTCTTCATTCCTTGTACTCTGATGTAAGATGTTGAAGGTTGTAATACTTGGAAATGTAAAGGTAATATTGTAACTCTATTGTAAGGTATTACAGTTGTACAATATTCAGACTTGTAACACATTGTGTATTGAATAAAAAGTTTTAAATTCTCCTGTTTTTCTGTGTATTGTGACTAATTGAAGAAAAGGTCTTGGCTCGTGTCACGGTTTTCCAGTGTTGGAAATCGGGGCGCTACACTTATTGCTAAATTGAGTTTGGGTTATGAATGAAAAATACGACTTAGTGACTTTTGAATTAAGTAAATGAAATGAACTGTAGTATGAGAATTTAATGAAATTGTAGAGATTAATTTTGAATATGAAATGCATGAATGGCAATTGAACAATTTGTATGAGATTTGATTCATAGAAATGATTAGAAATCATGCTAATTGAAAAAGAGAATTTATGAGTATGGAAAACTTAATGTTGTACTTATGAGTTGAAATTGAGAACTAGGGTGTAGCTAAGCCTCATACCGGCAACAAAAGAATTGTTGAAATGATATCTGAAATGAAAAGACCAAGATTTGGGTCGTGTGATATGAATGAGCAAGACCGGTATAGTGGAAGTGCTAACCCTAAGGGATTGATTTTGTTCATGATTCAGTTAAAATAAGGACTAGATACATAGTGAAGATGTGACGAAAGTAAGAGAAAAATATTGAGTATGAGAGCCATTGAATTGGCGGCGTGAGAGTATACACAGGATGTCCCATGATGCGCCATGAGTAGGACGTGGATACTGCTCCAGAGTACCGTCCCGGTGGTGACGCTCATAGGATGTTTGGCGACTGCGGGTGATGTCATGTTTATGATAGGAGGTGAATTACCACAGGATGCCTGCATGATGAGTCATGTGTCAGTGCGTTGGGATTCTCTCCAGGGTGCCTAGACATGAGTTCGTAGTTCATAGAACATCTAAGATACTTACCGTAATTACAGAAGTAGATTAAGTCATGGCAAGGGATTGAACCCTACAAGATGAAGAATGGTTAAGGGCTTGCTTTCGGACCTATGTAGTATGGGCTGCATAGACTCTGAACAAGCTGGTCAAACAAGCGGCAGCCACTGAGGCAGATATGGAGCAGTTCCACACTGTTCAGAATTGGAGGAACAACTGGAATGTGGGGAAGAGGCCCGTA
The DNA here is from genome assembly GCA_017893485.1 of Hemerocallis citrina. Classification (NCBI taxonomy): domain Eukaryota; kingdom Viridiplantae; phylum Streptophyta; class Magnoliopsida; order Asparagales; family Asphodelaceae; genus Hemerocallis; species Hemerocallis citrina. The sequence continues at coordinate 959,799 of CM030360.1, read as the reverse complement.
GTTGCTGGAAATGTCAGGGGACAGCCGCCGGCTCAAAGGTTCAAGCCTATGGGTGCGAACGCTGTTCATGTGGCGGGCAGACCCGGGAATACTTGGATGAGACCTTCAGTGACTTGTTTCAACTGTGGAGAGACAGATCACTACAAGTCCCATTGCCCCAAGCTGTAGGATGTCGTCTATAATGGACCAACTCAGCAGACTGGGAAGAAGTCGTACCAGCAGGGGCGAGTATTTGCCTTGACTGAAGTTGACGCTGATGAAGTGGATCACGTCATCACTGGTACGAGTGAGGGTGTTTAGGAGTGTTTTTCTGTTGTCTCTTTTCCCGCTTATTTAGTGAACTGTTACGTAACGAGTGTGTATTATGTAACAGGAGAACTTTATTTGAATGGAAAGTAAGCTGTTGTTTTGTTTGATACTGGGTCCTCTCACACTTTTGTATCACCTAAGTTTTCTAAAGTTTTGGGAGTCGAACCGAAAGTGTTTCCAGGCAAGGTCTTGGCCGTAGCTACTCCATCAGAGGAGACTTTAACCACTGATCGGTACTATGCAGACTGCGAGATTGAGATTGGGGACAGAATTTTCAGGATTGACCTAATCGAGCTGACTATCTTGGGGGTCGATGTTATCATTGGCATTGATTGGATGTCGGTGTACAGTGCGAGCATCGAGTGCAAGACCAAGGTAGTAACAGTGAAGGATCCAGGTGGACCTAAAGTCACTTTCCAAGGGAAGAGGAGATGTTCAGATTTGGTGGCTGCTATCAGCTAGAAGAAAGGGATTCCTGTAGAAGTGTAGGGTATTCCTGTGGTTCAGGACTATCCGACTGTGTTCTTGGATGATTTGCCTGGATTACCTCCGCAGCATGATGTAGAGTTCAACATCACTATACAACTAGGAAGTGCACTCATTTCTAAGGCACCGTATAGGATGGCTCCAGTGGAGCAGGATGAAGTGAAATGGCAGATTGAGGAACTGTTGGAGAAAGGCTTTATTCAACCGAGTGCATCACCTTGGGGAGCACCAGTGCTATTGGTAAAAAAGAAGGATGGATCGATGAGAATGTGTATCGATTACCGAGAGCTGAATAAGGTCACTGTTCAGAATAAGTATCCTATTCCACGAATTGATGACTTGTTCGATTGTCTACAAGGAGCAGCTGTTTTCTCCAAAATAAATCTTCGATCAGGATACCATCAAGTTCGAGTGACATTTGGAGTGACGAATGCACCTGCAATTTTCATGGATATGATGAAAAGAGTTCTGAGGCCGTTCATTGATTCTTTCATCGTGGTGTTTATCGACGATATTCTTGTGTATTTCAAGTTGGAGGATGAGCACACAGAGCATCTGGCAGTAATTTTGAAAAAGATGGAAGAGCAGGAGTTGTATGCCAAGTTATCCAAGTGCGATTTCTGGAAATCTGAAGTGGCATTCCAAGGTCTCATCCTTTATCGATCCTCAGAAGATAGAAGCAGTGAGAGATTGGGCAAGGCCTACTATAGTAAAGGAAGTCAGGAGTTTCCTTGGATTGATAGGATACTACAGGATATTCATTCAGGGTTATGCTCAGTTAGCCGTGCCGCTCACTAGTCTGACCAAGAAGAATGTAAATTTCAAGTGGACCGAATAGTGCGAGGCAATCTTTCAGGAGTTGAAAGAGAAGCTGACTATTGCACCTATTTTGGCATTGCCTAGAGTAGGTGTTGAATATGATGTTTACAGCTATGCTTCACATCGTGGGCTTGGTTGTGTCTTAATGCAAGTAGGGAAAGTGATCGCTTATGGGTCGAGGCAATTACGACCGCATAAGAAGAATTATCCAACTCATGATCTGGAGTTTGCTGCGATTATCTTCGCCTTAAAGCAATGGAGATATTATGTGTACGGTGAGAAATTGAACATGTACACGGACCACAAGAGCTTGAAATACTTCTATCAGCAGAAGGATCTGAATTTGAGGCAACGGAGATGGTTGGAAGTGTTTGAGGACATGCGTCCTGAGATCAAGTATCATCGTAGGAAGGCTAATGTTGTTGTTGATGCACTTAGCCGCAAGAGCAGTTTGGCCAGTTTGATTACAACTCAGAGGCATCTGGCAGAGGAATTTGGATCGGGCTGGTATTGAAATTTTTTTGCAAGGATTGGGAGCATCCTTAGCTCAGTTAAGGCTTCAGCTTACGCTGAATGAAAAGATTATTACAAGTCAGAAGGAAGATGCTGATATTCAGAAGATGAAGGTGCAGGTTGGTGCAGGCAGGTTGCCCGGATTTCAAATCAGGGATGAAGTGCTGTGGTTTGGAGAGAGGCTGTGTGTTCCGGATCAGTCGGACTTGAAAGAGAGTATCTTCAGGAGGCACATGCTACTCTTTTATCGGTATATCCTGGAAGTACTAAGATGTACAAGTACATTAAACGGCATTTCTGGTGGTCAAGTTTGAAGTGGGATATGGCTAAATTTGTATCGAGGTGTGAGATTTGTCAACAAGTCAAAGCCGAGAATCAGAAATCCGGAGGTCTATTACAACCGTTACCTATTCCGGAATGGAAGTGGGATAACATCAGTATGGATTTCATCACGGGATTGCCCAAAAGTTCAAAGGGCAATGATGCGATTTGGGTCATAGTCGATCGACTAACCAAGTCCGCTCATTTCTTGGCGATGAAACTCACTGCTTCGATGGACAAGTTAGCTGAGTTGTATGTCGGAGAGATTGTCAGGCTTCATGGTGTTCATTTAACTATCGTGTCTGATCGAGATGCACGATTTACTTCGTATTTCTGGAGGAGTCTTCAGACAGCTTTAGGTACCAAGACGGATTTCAGCACTGTTTTTCATCCTCAGACCGATGGGCAGGCCGAGAGAGTCAACCGTATTCTTGAGGATATGCTTCGGTGTTGTGTGCTAGACTTTGAAGGCCGTTGGGAAAGGCATCTAGCTTTGGTGGAGTTTGCCTACAACGACAGTTTTCATACTCGTATTGGGATGGCATCGTATGAAGCTTTGTATGGCAGGAAATGCAGGACACCTGTTTGTTGGTTTGAAGTGGGGGAGCGTCAGATGTTTGGGCCTGAGATTGTGCAGCAGACCTCTGAAAAGATTGATCTGACCAGGAAGAGGTTGGTGAATTCTCAGAGTAGGCAAAAGAGCTATGCAGACAACCGGAGAAGGGACCATGAGTTTGAGGAAGGTGACTTTGTCTTTCTGAAGGTATTGCCCAGTAAAGGCGTGATCCGATTTGGCAAAGGTGGAAAGTTGGCCCCGAGGTTCATAGGCTCGTATAAGATATTGAAAAGGATCGGAAAAACTACTTACCGGCTGGAGTTACCGGAAGAGTTGTCTCGGTACACAATATTTTTCATGTGTCTATGCTGAGAGGTTACATTCCAGATCCCAGTCATCATTTGCTCGAAGTGCCGGAAGGTTTGCAACTGGATCTGAGTTACATTGAGCTCCCAGTTGAGATTGTTGACCGTAGGAAGAAAGTCTTGAGGAATAAGACGATACCGATGGTCAAGGTAGTCTGGAGAAACCATTTGGTTGAAGAGCCTACTTGGAAATCTGAGGAGAGGATGTTGAAAGATCATCCTCAGCTCTTTGGTTGATTTGTATTTGTATTTTTCTTTTGTTGTTGTGTTTTGTTTTCTCACTCTTTAATTGTAGTTCTGAGGACGGAACTATTCTAAGGAGGGAGTGTTGTAATACCCTGAATTTTTATTAAATGAGAAATTATTGATTTTATGTGTTGTGCACGTACAAATTTGGAATATATGTTTTCTTATAAAATTATCTTTTTACAAAATGAAAAAACATTTTCCTTCTTTCTCTTTATTTCCTAAAAGCCCATTTTAAAAGCCTAAGCTTGTTTTCTAAGCCCACCCTAATTAATTAAATATTCTATTATGACCCATGAGTCTAAAGCCCACTAATTAGAAGCCCACAAATTAATTACTCTTTTAATTGCCTTAACTTGTCATGTCGACACTTTTAGTAGACAATTAATTAATTAATATTGTACAACTTATTATTGGGGGACACTAGATGGGGCATGTGCACACACTAGAGTGTGCATTGCACACCCTTTAGGGCATAGCCTGATTGTGCATGGAGTGATGGAGAGAGTGGATGGAGTTGAGGGGTGGTTATGAGTTCATGGAAGTTACTACAACATCCCAATTCATCTTGATCCTTGATCTCTAGCTCCTTGATTGAATCCTAGCTATCTATTCTCATCCTAAAAGTGTATAAATACCCCTAGTTTCTCTTTAGTGTACTAAACAATTCATTAAGAAGAAAAAGACTAAGAGAGCAAAAGATTGAGAAGTATTAGTGAGTGTGCATTTGTGTGTGTTCCAACCAAGAAAAGAGGAGAATTTTGTGTTCTAAATTAATGTAGATGGTTAATAAATGAGAGAATGAAAAAATAAGGTATTTTTGTAGAAATCTAGACTTCGAATCGTGTGCAAATGTGATTGTTCTCAATGTCGAAATTATGGACATTAGAACATAATTTGAGATCGAAAATGCATGCTTTATAAGTAAATAATGATTTTTAAGATTACTAGTTTACTGTGATTTCATATAGATTAAATTCTGGAAAGTTTTGATTCAAAAAAAAAAAGGAAGAAAAAGTACTAAAAACATTTTGGAAATTTTGAAAACTAGTAATGAACAGAGTTTTGGCCTAAAACTATTACAAACCCTTTTGGAACAACTTGGTCGTGTAGACCATATGGTTGATGTGGGTGTTGGGCGCTTACTGTAGCCGTGGGTGACCTCTGTGGTAGCGGGTTGGAGTCTTACGCTCTGCCTTTTGTTTTCAGACTTTCGAATAAAACCCAAACCCGAGCCCAAAAACACTTATTTACTAATTCCTTTTACATACCGCGTGTGCACCCTAGCTCAGTTGGCTTGTGGTGGCGGCTGTTTACTCTCAGGTCGTGAGTTCGATTTTGGGTTTCGGCAGATTAGAAACTTTTGATTTTTTTTAAAAATTGATTCTTGGCTTCTTAATCCGAAAAAAATATATATTAATTATTCTAAAATCATGTAGAACTTATGAAAATATTTGTGTACCTTTTGACTTAAATAAAAGTGAGTTATAAGTGAAATTTGTGTAGACTCCTATGGAATTTACTTTGGAGAATTATAAAAATGATATTTTTGAGATCATTATGTTAAGTGATAAGAGAAGATTTTTTTCTTGAATGAAAGAGAATCTAATTACGCTATCTATGGACTCTCATTGCTAAATTGAGTTTGGGTTATGAATGAAAAATACGACTTAGTGGCTTTTGAATTAAGTAAATGAAATGAACTATAGTATGAGAATTTAATGAAATTGTAGAGATTAATTTTGAATATGAAATGCACGAATGGCAATTGAACTGTTTGTAGGAGATTTGATTCATAGAAATGATTAGAAAAAATGCTAATTGAAAAAGAGAATTTATGAGTATGGAAAACTTAATGTTGTAATTATGAGTTGAAATTGAGAACTAGGGTGTAGCTAAGCCTCATACCAGCAATGAAAGAATTGTTGAAATGATATCTGAAATGAAAAGACCAAGATTTGGGTCATGTGAAATGAATGAGCAAAACCATTATAGTGGAAGTACTAACCCTACGAGATTGATTTTGTCCATGATTCAATTAAAATAAGGACTAGATAGATAGTGAAGATGCGACGAAAGTAAGAGAAAAACATTGAGTATGAGGGTCATTGGATTGGCGACGTGAGAGTATTCATAGAATGTCTCATGATGCGTCATGAGTAGGACGTGGATACTCTCTAGAGTACCGTCCCGGTGGCGACGCTCGTGGGATGTTTGGTGACTGCGGGTGGTGTCATGTCTTTGGTAGGAGGTGAATTACCACAGGATACCTGCATGATGAGTCATGTGTAAGTGCGTTGGGATTCTCTCCAGGGCGCCTATACATGAGTTCGTAATTCATAGAACATCTTGTATACTTACCGTAGTTGCAGAAGTAGATTAAGTCATGGCGAGGGATTGAACCCTACAAGATGAAGAATAGTTAAGGGCTTGCCCTCGGACCTATGTAATATGAGCTGCATAGACTCTGAACAAGTGCGCATTAGTTTCATATAAAATAAATAGTTGCATTAAGGACTAAGTGTACATTCACAACACGATATCAATAGGCTAGTCCCTTTAGCTCTGTTTGTGAACAAGTTTGTAGTTTGTTAAGTATTGAACTGAGCACAACAGGCCCGCCCAGCTACAGTAACGCTCCTAAGGCGCCACTGAAGACCAAAAAGTCCACAGCGCTTAGCTATTTAAAGTGTGACTCAATTTACACTTAAGTTTTAGTGTTCGGGTTTTGAATAAAATCATATTTTGAAAAAAAAACAATGTTTCTGCCGAGACTCAAAACCAAGATCTCTGGCTCCACTCGCTACAGTAACGCTCTTAAAATGCACCCGATGACCGGTAGGTCCAAGTGACTCACCCGTAAAAAATTCTTGTTAAAATGAATCTATTCCTGACTGTACTGTTTCTAGTTCATTTTATAAAACTCGATTTTTCTCACTTGAATGGTTCTTATAAAAAGTAGATTTAGCCTAAGTATAATTTCTAAAAGAAAACAGTAGCATGTGTTTTCAAAATTCTCATGGAACTCATTTTTAACATAAAAACTCTTTCTCCCTTAGTTTAAACAATAGATCAAAATAAACTCATTTCGACATAAAAACATTTATTTTTACAAGAATGTTTTTATCAACAATTTTCCTCATTCTCATTGAGTTTAAATACAAGTTTTCTTTCTTTCATTTCTTACAAAAGATTTAATTTATCAATTTAGCCCTATTTCCCAACTACATATTTTAAGTGACAAATAGGGCTAAATAAATCAAGTAATCACAATACTACTTGTATAAGGCACATAAAAATATTTTTATCACAATTTCATCTATTTAACATTTCATGCAAATTAATTTAAATTCCATAATCTATCCATAATCACAATTACCACATGTTGTATCTTTCATTTCATGCATACACAAAGTTTCACAAAAATCATAATTCACCCATTTTAGCATGTGAATAAACTACCAAGTCATCATACACATACTCAATTACACAGTTTATTTATTCTACTACTTTTTCATGTAGATTAATTTGGTGTTCTTTTCCTCTTAATCTCCTTAAACAAAAGCATGGCAATTTCTTTCCTATTCATTTCAGCATGATCACAATTTCAATCCTAGCATGGTAACTAAAGTAGAAGCTTGAGAAATCACTGACCTATTTGAAGAAACACATATGAAAAGAACTCCTAGAAATCTCCTTGAACACGAAAGATCCTTCTCCTCCTAGATTGTGCCGCAAATTGCCTTCTCCTCCTTGTACTTGATGGAACCCGATGCTCTTCTTGCTCCTATTGAATGGCCGGCCTCCAATGTGAAAGGGAACACACACAACTCAATCTTTTTTACTCACAATCTCTCAATTTTTTTCTCACTTTTTGTTTCTTTCTTTCTTTCTCTTTTTACCAAATTTTCAAGTGTGTTGAATGAAGAGATGGAGGGGGTATTTATACATTTTTTAAAATGAAATGGAGGGCCAAGATGAACTGGATGGTTGTGGATTAGGGGCTAGGATGAACTAGGGAGTTAAAGCAATTACCCATGAACTCAAAACCACCTCACCACTGCACCAACTCTCCACTCTCTCTTGCTCCATTCCGGCCTACCCCATGCACAACCCAAGACATGTGCTAGTGCAATGCACGTGTCACACAACACACCCCTAGTTACTAGTTGTACATATTCATTTAATTAATTTGTGACAAAACTAGTCTACCCTACAAGTTATGACAATTAAAAGAGAATTAAACTAGTGGGCTCAAATTAGTGGGCTTTAGAACCCATGGGCTTCTAATTAAAATAATTAATTAATTAGTGTGGGCTACGAATAAACAGTTTGGCCTAGAATTTAAATAGGCTTTAAATAAAAAGAGAAGAAAAAAAATACTTGTTCATGGTTATAAAAATAAATAATTTTCTAGGGTAAAATGCACATAAATTTGCTCGTGCAAAACACGTGAAATCCAAACAAACTCTAATTTAATTATAATTGAAAATTTAGGATGTTACAACACCCCCTCCTTAGAATAGTTCCGTCCCCGGAACTACGCTTAAAGAGTGAGAAAACAGAACACAACAAGAAGAAAAGAAAAGAAATGAAGATACAAATCAAACAAAGAGCTCAGGATAATCCTTCCACATCCTCTCCTCGGATTCCCAAGTAGCCTCTTCAACCAACTGGTTTCTCTAGACTACTTTGACCATCGGTATCGTCTTGTTCCTCAAGACTTTCTCCCGACGATCCACAATCTCAACCGGTAGCTCAATGTAACTCAGATCCAGCTACAAACCCTCCGGCACTTCGGTCAAATGTTGACTTGGATCTGGAATGTAACCTTTTAGCATAGACACATGGAAAATATTATGCACCTGAGACAGCTCTTCTGGAAACTCTAACAGGTAAGCAATTTTCCCAATCCGCTTCAATATCTTATACGAGTCTATGAACCTTGGGGATAACTTCCCACCTCTGCCAAAGCGAATCACACCTTTACTAGGTGATACTTTCATAAAGACAAAGTTACCAACCTCGAACTCAAGGTCCCTCCTCTGGTTGTCTGTATAGCTCTTCTGCCTACTCTGAGCATCCACCAACATCTTCTTGATCAAAACGATCTTTTCAGAGGTTTACTGCACGATCTCAGGCCCAAACATCTGTCGTGCCCTAACTTCAAACCAGCAAACAGGTGTTCTGCACTTCCTGCTAAACAGAGCTTCATACGACACCATCTCGGTACTAATATGAAAACTGTTGTTGTAGACAAACTCTACAGGAGCCAGATGCCTTTTCCAACTGCCTCCAAAATCTAGAATGCAACACCGAAGCATATCCTCCGAAACCCGGTTGACTCTCTCAGTCTGTCCATCAGTCTGAGGATGGAAGATGGTGCTGAAATCCGTCTTAGTACCCAAGGCTCTCTGAAGTCTTCTCCAGAAATGCGACGTAAACCGTGCTTCTAGATCAGACACAATGGTCAATGGAACACCATGAAGCCTGACGATCTCTCCAACGTACAGCTCGGCTAACTTATCCGTAGTCGAAGTGAGTTTCATAGCCAAGAAGTGAGCTGATTTGGTTAGTCGATCGGCTATGACCCAAATCTTGGGCAAACCCGTGATGTAATCCATGCTGATGTTATCCCACTTCCACTCTGAAATAGATAACAGTTGCAATAAATCTCCGGGTTTCTAATTCTCGGCTTTGACCTGCTGCCAAATCTCATACTTCGCCACAAACTCAGCCACATCCCGCTTCAAACCTGACCACCAGAAATATTGCTTGATGTCCTTATACATCTTGGTACTCACAGGATATACAGAAAAAAAAGTAGCATGTGCCTCCTGAAGAATACTCTCCCTCAATTCTGCTTGATCCGGAACACACAGCCTCTTTCCAAGCCACAACACTTCATCCCTGATCTGAAACTATGACAACCTGCCAGCACCAACCTGCTCCTTCTTTTTCTGAATCTCTGCATCTTCCTTTGGACTTGCTATAATCCTCTCATTCAGCGTAGGCTGAAGCCTCAACTGAGCTAAAGATGATCCCAAGTCTTGCACATCAACTTCAGTACCAGTCCGATCCAACTCCTCTGCAAGATGCCTCTGAGTTGTAATCAAACTAGCTAGACTTCTTTTACGGCTAAGTGCATCAGCAACAACATTAGCCTTCCTGAAATGGTACTTAATCTCTGGACGAATGTCTTCAATTACTTCCAGCCATCTCTGTTGCCTCAGATTTAGGTCCTTCTACTGATAGATGTAGTTCTAGCTTTTATGGTCCGTATACATGTTCAATTTCTCACCGTACACATAATGTCTCCATTGCTTCAAGACAAAGATAATCGTAACCAACTCCAGATCATGAGTCAGATAATTCTTCTCATGCAGTCTTAGTTGTCGAGACCCATAAGCGATCACTTTTCCTTCTTGCATCAAGACACAACCAAGCCCACGATGTGAAGCATCGCTGTAAACATCATACTCAACACCTGCTCTAGGCAAAGCTAAAATGGGAGCATTAGTCAGCTTCTCTTTCAACTCCTGAAAGCTTGCCTTGCACTGCTCAATCCACTTGAAGTTCACATTTTTCTTGATCAGACCAGTAAGCGGCACGGCTATCTAAGCATAGTCTTGGATAAACCTCCTATAGTATCCAGTTAACCCAAGAAAACTCCCGAATTCCTTCACTGTAGTAGGCCTTGCACAATCCTTCACCGCCTCTATATTCTGCGGATCAGTTGCCACTCCCTCCTTAGAAAGGATGTGACCCAGGAATGCCACTTTAGACTTCCATAAATTGCACTTGGATAACTTGGCATACAATCCATGCTCTTGAAGCTTCTTCAGAACCTCAGTCAGATGCTCAGTGTGCTCCTCCTCCGACTTGGAGTACACAAGAATGTCGTCAATAAACACCACAATGAAAAAAATCAATAAACGGCCTCAGAACTCTGTTCATCATGTCCATAAAGATTGCAGGTGCATTCGTCACTCCAAATGGCATAACTAAGAATTCATAATGCCCATGTCGAGTTCTGAATGCAGTCTTATGCACATCTTTAGTCTTCACTCGAACCTGATGGTATCTCGATCGAAGATCTATTTTGGAGAAAACAACTGCTCCTTGTAGACAATCGAACAGGTCATCAATTCATGGAATAGGATATTTTTTCTGAATAGTGACCTTATTTAGCTCACGGTAATCGATGCACATCCTCATCGAACTATCCTTCTTCTTTACCAACAGCACCGGTGCTCCCCAAGGCGACACACTCAGTTGAATAAAGCCTTTCTCCAACAGTTCGTCAATCTGCCATTTGATCTCATCCTGCTCCATAGGCGCCATCCTACACGGTGCCTTGGAAATAGGTGCACTCCCTGGCTAAATAGTGATGCTGAAATCTACATCACGATGCGGGGGTAACCCAGGCAAATCTTCCAAGAATACAGTGGGGTAATCCCGAACCACTGGGATTTGCTGTACCTCCACAGGAACCTTCTTCTCACTGATAGCTGCCACCAAATCTGAACATCTCTTCTTTCCCTGGAAAGCGACTTCAAGACCTTCTGGAGCCTTCACTGTTACCTCCTTGGTCTTACACTTGATATTCGCACTGTACACCGACATCCAATTAATGTCAATGATAATATCGATCCCCAGGATATTCAGCTCGATCATATCAATCCTGAAAATCCTATCCCCAATCACAATCTCGCAGTCTGTATAATACCGATCAGTGGTTAAAGTCTCCCCTGATGGAGTAGCTACTGCTAAGACCTTGCCTGGATCAACCTTCAGTTCAACTCCCAAGACTTTAACAAACTTAGGTGATATAAAAGTATGAGAGGATCCAGTATCGAACAAAACAACAAATTTTTTTCCATTCAAATAAAGTTCTCCTGTTACATAACACACACTCGTTACATAACAGTTTACTAAATAAAGCAGGAAAAAGAGAACAATAAAAAACTTCTAAACATCCTCCTTCGTACCAGTAATGACGTGATCCACAGTAATGACGTGATCCACTTCATCAGCGTCAGCTTCAGTCAAGGCAAATACTCGCCCCTGCAGGTCCAACTTCTTCCCAACTTGCTGCATTGGTCCATTTCGGACGACACCTTGCAGCTTAGGGCAATGAGACTTGTAGTGGCCTGTCTCTCCATAGTTGAAACAAGTCACAGGAGGTCTATAAGCCCTATTTTTGGATTTATTGTATTTTGTTTTCTTTTGATTATTTTATTTGGATTCATTTGTTATAGTGTGTTTCGTCTTTTCTTGGGTTATTTTGTTCTCTTTTGATCGATCTGTGTTCTTTTGGTTGGATCCTGTTCTCTTTGCAAATTTTACTCTTTCTATTTTGAGTTTGATTTGTTCTCCTTTGTGTTCGTCTCATCTCATTGTATTTATTTTTTTCTTTTGGAGCCAAATCCATTACCCAGAACCCACACAATCTCAATCCAAAACCCTAATTCTTGATCCCCTATAAATAATCCTATTAAACCCGAATATTTTATATATCTCTCTCTCTCATCCGCCGTTTCTCTCTCCCCGATCCAAACATCCCCGCACACAAACCCCTATTCCGTTGCCAACTCCGATCTTCCTTCACCTCCGTCGCCACCATCATCATCGTCTCCATCCCCTCACCCTCGTCACCGTCGCATCTTTCCCCATCGAGTTTCCCATTTATCCTCATCGTAACCTAATTCATCCGAGTTCCCTTCGCCATTTCCCATCACCATCGTCCTTCATCGTCTCCGTGCACTTCGCCAGTGTCACCTCCGTCCCTCACCGCTCCATCGGAGTCCCCTAGCATCGCCGTTCGAGTCCCGGAGTCATCGTTGTCGTCGCTCTCTGTTTCCAACTGCAAAACAGAGTTTGCTGTCATCGAGGTTACCGTCGCCGCCGTCGCTTCCCAACCGTGGTGTCGAAGCCGCTTTGCCCCCGCCGCAGTGCCGCGTAGTCGCCATCGAAGATGTCGTCTCTCTCTTTCCTTGCCGAGGAAGGAGACGACTAACTATTGGTTGAGGCCACTGTTTCGTGTTCGGCCATAGCGGATCCCTCTCGCTGTTCCATTTTTGGGTTGGATCCGGTGTGAGGAAGAGCACGGATCCGGTGTGAGGAAGAGCACCCATTGGAGAGTTTTGCCGTTCTGTGTTCTGGGCGCATTAGATCCAGTTTTGGTGTTTTGTGTTCTGTCCCGATCCGGTGTGAGGTTTTCTCTTGGCTATTGTTGTTGCTGATTGGTTCTTCGCACGTGCTTTTAGGAGATTTCACCCGGGATTCTGATCCCGTTATTCTATTTAATTGTATCTGCAATATAACAGGCAAGTCTCTTCTTGAACCCCTTTTATTGTTTGTGTTCAAGATTATTTGATCTTCTCCAAGTAGATCCCGTCCACTTTGTTATCAAAACTGCTTTTGACAATTCCGTTAAGTTTATCAAGGGTTTACACGAGCTAACCCGACATCCATTTAACATCGTGCTATCTCTTTGATCTATAATCTAGTCTCCATTGTTTCATGCATATGCACATTTAAATAACTAGATTCATGCATAGGATTACTTGACAATTGAACATGTTACATTATATGTGCTAAATTGAAGTTTATCAATGAATTGATACCATGGCTATGATAATTGTATCTTAAACTTAGAAATTTGTATGTTAACACCTAGGATCACTTTGATTACCAATTTGCATGCTATATGTGATCGTATGATTTATTTGTTGCCTTTTATGTTAAGTTAATTTCTGGACTGCTGGATGCTTCACTTTGAATCAGACTTTTAACCATGCTAATGTCATAATTTGAAATAACTTACTGAACATAAATTGTAGCCTTGGATGTCTAGATCATTTTTCCTTGGTGTAGATTTAAATTTCAATTTGTCATCTTCTAGATATCATCTTTTTAGTGCAACTATGTTAGAAATTTCAGATTCATAATTTCATGCGTAACCTGCTGTTCTATATTTTATTTGACCCTGTTAACAATAAGAGAAAAATCTAAAATAAATCTAGTTGGACCTAGACATGTATAGGTACTTCCCTGAATTTTTATAGATATTATTAATGAGTTCTCTGACCCGAAACAATTAGTTGAAAACAACCTACTGCATGCTGACTGAACATAAAACCTGATTAGAATTGAGTTTTCAGCCTAGTTCATGTATCTTTTATATGCCTTAATTATACTCACTGGAACCGTGTGGAAGTCTACTTTCCAGATCTTCCAGCGGATTCAGGTTCGCTATTTTTTATTGACCATAATCCATGTTTTGGTACAGCAAGGTCATGTTGTCTTGGTTTTGTGAAATGCGTTTATATGATTTGTTTGCTTCATGCTTTGTCTGTAATGCTTAGAATTAGTCACACATAGTAATATACAATATTGAAACCCTCTTGCATGCTCACATAGGATGAAAATAAACTATTAACAAGCCGGGGTATTATGGGTAGACTTGGTAGTGAACAATCGGAAAATGTACTTGGTAAGGCCCTTCTCGCACGCACGAACACGTGACATAGAAGGAGGAGTATTGATTGCAATGATTGATTAATTATTCTTGCACATAAATTATTGTTATCAAGCCAAGTACACGAACCGTGAATTCACCATCGGTCTAAAACGATCATTGTGCTTGCGCGGAACCCGTGGAATGGGACGCAATAGTACGTGCACTAGATAGAATAATAAAATACTTAATAACCTGTATCTCATGCTTGATCCTGACTTGAAATCACTCATTACATGCGTGATTATTGTACACCTTTGATAATATTGCCTGCTCTTTAGTTTGATCTTTGTCTTTGATCCTGTCCTTTTCTCTTTGATATATATGTTTTCCTTTACCTTCTGTTTTCTTGACTTACCACCCATGACTTGCTCTAAGGGCACTTTTTTCTTTCTTTTTAAATCAAGATTTTACAAGTACTGAAGGATCTGCTCCCAAAGGAATTGGTGAGCAACGTTTCTAGAGTTGGAACCAGTCTCCACTGCATAGTTTTATTTGCTGCTAGATTTATTTTCTTGAACATTGTTATGAATTGTACTTTGTTTTTGGGCCTTATGACCCGTAGTTTGTTTTGATCCCGGATATTGGATATTTATACTGTTGGATTATTTCATTTATTATTGAAATTTATCTTTGTTTCATGTGGTTATATTTCTTGTGTGGTTGTATTTTGGTGTTCTTATTGCTGAGTTAGTCTGGTACAGCTTATGGATGGTGTTTACATCATTCGCTGGGCCTACGTTACGTAATCGTGTTCCGTATTTTTGGGAAGCGGGGCATGACAGGGTCTCACCCAACCATTCCCGGGTCTTCTAGCCACATTGACAGCATTCGCCCCAGTAGGTTTGAACCTTTGAGACGACGGCTGCCCTTTGACATTCCCAGGAAGGGCCTCTTCCCCACATTCTAGTTGTTCTTCCGGTTCTGAACAACACGGAACTGCTCCATATCCGCCTCGGTGACTGCAGCACGCTTGACCTACTTGTCAAACCTCCTGATACCGAGGGGTATCATCCTTGATCTCAGACTTGGCCTAAATCCTTGCTAGAACTTCTGAGCTTTCTTCGCCTCGTCCATCACATGTTCGGGTGCATATCTTGAGAGTTGAGTAAACCTTGTCTTATACTCCCTGACAGACATGCCTCCCTGTTGTAGTGCCAGGAACTCCATCGCTTTCTTTTCTTGGACATCAGATGGAAATTAGTGACTGCGGAACTCCTCTAAGAATTCCTTCCATCTAATAACACCATTTCCCATGGTCCGCTTCATCGACTTCCACCACACAGCCGCATCCTTCTTAAGCTGCAAAGTAGCCAACTTCACCTTGCTACCTTCCGGAGTTTCCAAGACTTCAAAGATAGTCTCGACTTGCCGAATTCAACTGTCAGCTGCATTTGGGTCTGACTTCCCTTCAAACACTGGTGGCTTCATCCTCTTGAATGATTCCACAAGTTTGATCGCCTCAGGAACGGGATTCACAGGCATCCTTCCTGAGTTTTGATTCATGGCAACGACGTGAGGGTCTGATAGACTTTAGCCAACTCCGTTTCCAAGCCAAGTCCACAGCTGGGACCTTATCCATTCCTTGATCTTCTTCCAGCCATATTCTGATTCAAAAGATCCATTAAATTCGAAGTAGAAAATATGAATTTAAACCAACTTCTTTCATTTCATTGAATTCAAACTTTATACATTCAAATTTAAAAACATCGTCTGATATCAAGCAAAAGTATGGAGAAGATACGACATTCTTATCCCTACGGTTCCTCTTGGCTTCTTTAAGCACTTCCCGTAGTTCTGCCACTTCATTCTTCAGTACATCATACATGTTCTTCCTCTTCTCGAGTTCCTAAACACGATGACTGAGGGTTGCAATGTTCTCCTTGCACATGGCATACAGTGCCTGCAACAGTTCTGCTCTCTCCTTCTGAGTCTCCACTTGACTCTGAAGGGTCTTGATGAGATCTCCCCGATCTGCCTCTTTCTCGTCAGATGAAATGTCCGATGAGTCCGGAGGTGGAATGATCTCTCGGGACTCGGGCCATTCTCCTTCATATTTCTCGGGATCTTCTTCGTCGAAATCTCTGTGTCCAGGGTAGTAGTCCTCTTCGATTATGTGCCAATCATCATCTCCTGCTGAGTCGTGGTGGTTCGCCATCTTGGAGAAGGGAGAAGAAGAAGCATCAATCATAGAGCAACACAAATGTAAGTGACTTACATTTAAATCTCTATACCCAACTCACACTCTAATTGTAACACCCCGAATTCCAGAATACAACTGAATTTGAAGTTCCACAGGATCTTTACACTTCTTTTGTACAATTTTACAAGGAAATAAAAATATTTATTACATCAGAGTTACATTACACATTTACATTTATACAGCGGAAGTAATTTACAGTAATTACATGAGAATATACACATTTAAATCAATCTTGGAGCAACATGTATACTTCAATCTGTCAACCACTTTTCCTGCATATGAAACTGTGGGCGCGTCAGTTCATTCACTGACGAAATATTATACACGGCCATTCTCTCTATGCCGAAAACAGTATAACGATTTTCCATACTTAAACAACCACAAACTTGACCACAAGTAAAACTACAGGGGACTATCCTATTGATGTCGTGTTGTGATGTGCACTTAGTTCTTAATGCAGTTGTTTACATTATATGACACTAATGCATACTTGTTCAGAGTCTATGCAGCCCATACTATATAGGTCTGAGGGCAAGCCCTTATTCGTTCTTCATTTTGTAAGGTTCAATCCCTCGCCATGATTTAATCTACTACAGTAACTACGGTAAGGATCTTAGGCATTCTATAAACTACGAACTCACGTCTAGGCGCCCTGGAGAGAATCCCAACGCACTGACACATGACTCATCATGCAGGCATCCTGTGGTAATTCACCTCCTACCATAAACGTGACACCACCCGCATTCATTAGATCACCCCATAAGCGTCGCCACCGGGACGGCACTCTGGAGTAGTATCCACGTCCTAATCATGACGCATCATGGGACATCATGTGGATACTCTCACGCCGCCAATCCAATGGCCCTCATACTCATGTTTGTCTCTTACGTTCATTACATCTTTACTATGTATCTCATCCTTATGTATAATTAGAGGTCAATATTCCAGAATATAGCACTACTCCTACATCGGTCTTTTCGACATCAATTATTACAATGACCCAAACTTGGTCAAAATATCATAAATTCTCTTTTCACTACTTTTCGTTCTTGCCGATGTAGAGTCTTAGCCAAGTTCTAGTATAAGTCCTCATTTTCACATTCATTGAAACATGTCCACAAATTTCACATTTCATCACATTCTCTTTCTAACTCATTTCTATGCACAATTTGCACATTCAAAAGAAAATTTTATTCGATTCTAAAAATCTCAATTCATCTCTTTGCAAACATTTCCATACTCAAGAATTTTCACTTTCTTTATTTAGAAACTCAAAAGATCAAAACTAAAGTGAACTCTTCACACAAAAAACAGATTGTATTTCACTTTTTAAAGGTCCATAATTCCAAATTAATATTTTTTTTTGAAGTTTATAAACTCAAGGATTTTCTAATATTTTCTCCTTATTCCTTTTATATATTTTTGTTTGGTAAGAATCAAATAGTCCAAGTAAAATATAAATAATAAAAAAAATAAAAAAAACATTTTTTTCCCAAAAAATTTGGCCACAGCCAGATTCGAACCGCACACACCCACATTTCATCACATTCTCTTTCTAACTCATTTCTATGCACAATTTGCACATTCAAAAGAAAATTTTATTCGATTCTAAAAATCTCAATTCATCTCTTTGCAAACATTTCCATACTCAAGAATTTTCACTTTCTTTATTTAGAAACTCAAAAGATCAAAACTAAAGTGAACTCTTCACACAAAAAACAGATTGTATTTCACTTTTTAAAGGTCCATAATTCCAAATTAATATTTTTTTTTGAAGTTTATAAACTCAAGGATTTTCTAATATTTTCTCCTTATTCCTTTTATATATTTTTGTTTGGTAAGAATCAAATAGTCCAAGTAAAATATAAATAATAAAAAAAATAAAAAAAACATTTTTTTCCCAAAAAATTTGGCCACAGCCAGATTCGAACCGCACACACCCACACACAGTGCACAGTCACCGAGACCCCAAAGGCCCCATGCGCTAGCCAAAAGGGACAATGCGCCCAACTGTCATGAAGGGGAAGTGAGTGGGTTTTGAGCTTGGTTCTCGGGATATGGGAAAAATCAAATTTTGGAATTAAAGCTTCTTACCGAGACTCGAACCCACTCACACACAGTGCTCCAGTAACGCACTAAAGCCCCCCTATAACCAGTATGCCCATGGATTTAACTGATATAGGATTGGTTCAAATTAAGTTTAAGTTGAGTCTCTGTTTATTCGAAAATATTCTATTTTCAAACAGTCGTAACTTAGTTCCTTCTTTACAAAAACTTCTAAAAATTTCCAGAATACCGAATTTACATACATCTAATAAATCAGTGATTTTAAAATAATTTTTTTGACATTAAAACGAGTATTTTTACTTGAATTTATGTTCTATGTTTACAAGTTGCAAAGAAATCATTTAAACAAATTCTCTACTAAAAAATCTCTTTCATTAGGTTTTTATTAACAGCGTAAATTCTTGTTTTCCCCTCACTTTTCATAAAGTTTATAATTAAAATTGTATTTTTGAGCAAAAATAATACAAGAGGTCAATAAGCGCAAAAATTCAATAATTCATTCACTAATCAACACATGAACCTTTTTCTACAATTACATTGTTCCAATTCTACAACTTTAAGGCAAAAGTGAATTTTAATTACAATAAACACAATTCATAACCTATAGCACACAATTCAGCAAGCATTTATTCATTCATTTAGCAAGTTCTTTTTCGAGTCAATAGGTGATTATCTTATTAGTTCTTTTGGCATGCATATGTATCAACAATTTCCTAGCATGATATCTAATATTAGAAGTATAGAAAACCACCCACCTATTTGAAGAAAATTCTACAAAGCTCCTACCATCTCCTTGAGCACGATTGGTCCTTCGCCTCCTATAATGAGCCACCAAAATGATTTTTCCCCTTGCACTTGTTGTAGCCGAGCTTGCCTCCCTCCTTGCTGTGGGTGAAGTAGCCGAACTCCAAAGGGTGGGGAAACACACACAATACACTAATGCACTCAATCTTTTACTCTTTCTCAATCTTTCTTTCAATTATTTTTCTTAGTGTTGTATGTATGAAAGTAAGGGGTATTTATACTAATTTTAGGATAGATTGGAGGGCTAGGATTACACTAGATGGTTGTAGATGAATGGCTAGGATAAGATGGGAAGTTGTAGCAACCACCCATGATACAAAAACCACCTCTCCACTAGTCCACATCCCCACTCACTCTTTCCTACTATCTGGCCTGGGATAAAGTGTGCAATTCACACACACATGCAAACACGTGTCCCGACAAGTGTCCCCCTAATTAAAGTTGTACATTAAAAATTAATTAATTGTCTACAAAAAAATGTGTGCCTACATGACAAGTTAATTAAAAAGTAATTAATTCATGGGCTTCTAAAATAATGGGCTTTTAGAAAAGAAATACTTGATTTATTAAGTTAGGCTTAGTTTTAAACAAAACTAATTTAGGCTCTTTAAAATAATGGGCTTTTAGAATAAAAGAAAAAGAGAAAATAATTATTTGTTCATGTTATAGAAAATTATTTCATAAGAGAATATTTATACAAAACTTTGCACGTGCACAACACGTAAAATCTATAATTTGCATTTATTAAAATTCAGGGTATTACAACACTCCCTCCTTAGAATAGTTCCGTTCCCGGAACTACAAATAAAGAGTAAGAAAACAAAACATAATAAGAAGAAAGAAAATAAAATACAAATCAACCAAAGAGCTCAAGATGATCCTTCATCATCCTCTCCTCCGAATCCCAAGTAACCTCTTCAACCAACTGGTTTCTCCATACTACCTTGACCATCGGTATTGTCTTATTCCTCAAGACTTTCTCTCGACGATCAACAATCTCAATCGGAAGCTTAATGTAACTCAGATCCAACTGCAAACCCTCTGGCACTTCGGACAAATGATGACTTGGATCTGGAATGTAGCCTCTCAGCATAGACACATGAAATACATTGTGCACCTGTGATAACTCTTCTGGTAACTCAAGCCGGTAAGTAGTTTTCCCAATCCGCTTCAATATCTTATACGGGCCTATGAATCTTGGGGCTAACTTCCCACCTTTGCCAAATCTAATCACACCTTCACTAGGTGAAACCTTCAGAAAGACAAAGTCACCAACCTCAAACTCAAGGTCCCTTCTCCGGTTGTCTGCATAGCTCTTCTGCCTACACTGAGTATCCACCAACCTCTTCATGATCAGATCAATCTTTTCAGAGGTTTGCTGTACAATCTCAGGCCCAAACATCTGTCGCTCCCCAACTTCGAACCAACAAACAGGCATCCTGCACTTCCTGCCATACAAAGCTTTGTACGGCGCCATCCCAATACTAGTCTGAAAACTATTGTTGTAGGCAAACTCCACCAAAGCTAAATGTCTTTCCCAACTGCCTCCAAAGTCTAGTACACAGCACCGAAACATGTCCTCAAGAATACGGTTGACTCTCTCAGTCTGCCCATCAGTCTGTGGATGAAAAGCAGTGCCGAAGTCTGTCTTGGTACCAAAAGCCATCTGAAGACTCCTCCAGAAATGCGAAGTAAACTGCGCATATTGATCAGACACAATGGTTAACGGAACACCATGAAGCCTGACGATCTCACCAACATACAGCTTAGCCAATCTGTCCATCGAAGCAGTGAGCTTCATCGCCAAAAAGTGTGCGGACTTGGTTAGTCGATCGACTATAACCCAAATCACATCATTGCCCTTGGAACTCTTGGGCAAACCTGTGATGAAATCCATACTGATGTTATCCCACTTCCATTTCGGAATAGGTAACGGTTGCAATAGACCTCTGGATTTCTGATTCTCGGCTTTGACTTGTTGACAAATATCACACCTCGATACAAATTCAGCCACATTCCGCTTCAAACCTGACCACCAGAAATGCTGTTTAATGTCCTTATACATCTTGGTACTCCCAGGATGTACAGACAAAAGAGTAGCATGTGCTTCCTGAAGAATACTCTCTTTCAAGTCCGACTGATCCGGAACACACAACCACTCTCCAAACCACATTACTTCATCCCTGATCTGAAATCCGGGTAACTTGCCAGCACCGACCTGCTCTTGCATCTTCTGAATCTCTGCATCTTCCTTCTGACTTACGATAATCCTTTCATTCAGCGTCGGTTGAAGCCTCAACTGAGCTAAAGACAATCCCAAGCCTTGCAGAACAACTTCAATACCAGTTCGATCCAACTCCTCTACCAGATGCCTCTGAGTTGTAATCAAACTCGCCTGCCTACTCTTGCGGCTAAGTGCATCAGCAACAACATTAGCCTTCCGAGGATGATACTTAATCTCCGAACGAATATCCTCTAGTACCTTCAGCCATCTCCTTTGCCTCAGGTTCAGATCCTTCTGTTGATAGATGTACTTCAAGCTCTTATGGTCTGTGTACATGTTCAGCTTCTCACCATACACGTAATGCCTCCATTGCTTCAAGGTGAAAATAATCGCAGCCAACTCCAGATCATAAGTCGGATAATTCTTTTCATGTGGTCTTAGCTGCCTAGACCCATAAGCGATCAACTTCCCTTCTTGCATTAAGACACAACCAAGCCCACGATGTGAAGTATCGCTGTAGATATCGTACTCAACACCTGCTCTAGGTAAAGCTAAAATGGGAGCAGTATTCAGCCTCTCTTTCAACTCCTGAAAACTTGCCTCGCACTGTTCGGTCCACTTAAAGTTCACATTCTTCTTGGTCAGACCAGTGAGCGGCACGACTATCTGAGCGTAGCCCTGGATGAACCTCCTGTAGTATCCAGTTAACCCAAGAAAATTCCTAATTTCCTTCACTGTAGTAGGCCTTACCCAATCCTTCACCGCCTCTATCTTCTGCGGATCAGTCGCCACTCCCTCCTTAGAAAGGATGTGACTGAGGAATGCCACTTCAGATTTCCAGAAATCACACTTTAACTTGGCATACAACTCCTGCTCTCCTAGCTTCCTCAAAACTGCTACCAGATGCTCCGTGTGCTCCTCCTCCGACTTGGAGTACACAAGAATACTGTCGATAAACACCACAACGAAGGAATCAATGAACGGCTTCAGAACTCTGTTCATCATATCCATAAAAATTGCAGGTGCATTCGTCACTCCAAACGGCATAACTAAGAATTCGTAATGCCTGTGTCGAGTTTTGAACGCAGTTTTATGCACATATTTAGCTTTTACTCGAACTTGATGATATCATGATCGAAGATCTATTTTGGAGAAAACAGCTGCTCCTTGTAGACGATCGAACAAGTCATCAATTCTTGGAATCGGATATTTGTTCTGAACAGTGACCTTATTCAGCTCTAGGTAATCGATGCACATCATCATCGAACAATCCTTCTTCTTTACCAAAAGCACCGGTGCTCCCTAAGGTGATGCACTCGGTTGAATAAAGCCCTTCTCCAACAGCTCCTCAATCTGCCGTTTGATCTCATCCTGCTCCACAGGCGCCATCCTATATGGTGCCTTGGAAATATGTGCACTTCCTAGTTGAATAGTGATTTTGAACTCCACATCACGATGCGGGGGTAACCCAGGCAAATCTTCCAAGAATACCGTCGGATAATCCCGAACCACCGGAATTTGCTGCACCTCTATAGGAATCCCTTTCTTCTAGCCGATAGTAGCAACCAAATCTGAACATCTTCTCTTTCCTTGGAAAGTGACTTCAGGTCCACCTGGAGCCTTCATTGTTACTGTCTTGGTCTTGCA
The DNA here is from genome assembly GCA_017893485.1 of Hemerocallis citrina. Taxonomy (NCBI): domain Eukaryota; kingdom Viridiplantae; phylum Streptophyta; class Magnoliopsida; order Asparagales; family Asphodelaceae; genus Hemerocallis; species Hemerocallis citrina. The sequence continues at coordinate 936,717 of CM030360.1, read as the reverse complement.
CTCGATGCTCGCACTGTACACTGACAACCAATCAATGCCAATGATAACATCGACTCCGAAGACATTCAGCTCGATCAGATAAATCTAAAAAATTCTATCTCCAATCACGATCTCGCAGTCTGTATAGTACCGATCAGTGGTTAAAGTCTCCCCTAACGGAGTAGCTACTGCTAAAACCTTGCCTGAAAATATCTTCGGTTCAACTCTCAGAACTTTAGTAAATTTAGGTGATACAAAAGTGTGAGAGGACCCAGTATCGAACAAAACAACAGCTTTCTTTCCATTCAAATAAAGTTCTCCTGTTACATAATACACACTCGTTACATAACAGTTTACTAAATAAACAGAAAAAGGGACAACAGAAAAAGAAAAGAACACCCCTACACTCCCCCACTCATACCAGTGATGACGTGATCCACCTCATCAGTGTCAGCTTCGGTCAAGGCAAATACTCGCCCCTGCTGGTACGGCTTCTTCTCGGCCTACTAAGTTGGTCCATTGCGGATGACATCCTGCATCTTAGGGCAATGAGACTTGTAGTGGCTTGTCTCTCCACAGTTGAAACAAGTCACAGAAGGTCTCACCCAAGTATTTTCGGGTCTTCCCGCCACCTGAATAGCATTCGCACCCTTAGGCTTTAACCTTTAGGCCGGCGGCTGTCCCCTGACATTGCCAGCAACTGCAGGCCTCTTCCCCGCATTCCAGTTGTTCCTCCAATTCTGAATAGCGTGGAACTGCTCCATATCTGCCTCAATGGCTGTCGCTCGTTTGACCAGCTTGTCAAACCTCCTGATACCAAGGGGTATCATCCTAGATCTCAGACTTGGCCTCAAACCATGCTCGAACTTTCGAGCCTTCTTCAACTCGTCCATCACCAGTTTAGGTGCATATCTTGAGAGCTAATTGAACCTCGTCTCATACTCTATAACCGACATGCCACCCTGCTGCAGTGCTAGAAACCCCATGGCCTTCTTCTCCTGGACGTTCGACGAAAAATAATGACTGTAGAATTTCTCCAAGAATTCCTCCCAGCCAAGAACCAAGTCCCCCATCGTCTGCTTCATCGACTGCCACCATACAGCCGCATCCTTCTCGAATTGGAGTGTCGCCAACTTCACCTTGCTGCCCTTTGGAGTCTCCAAGACTTCGAAGATAGTCTTTACCTGTCGGATCCAATTGTCTGCCGTGTCAGGGTCTGACTTCCCCTCAAACACCGGTGGTTTCATCCGTTTAAATGATTCCACGAGTTTGATTGCTTCGGGTACTGGATTCGCAGGCACCCTTCCTTGATTCTGATTCATAGTAACGGCATTGAGTGTCTGATAGATCCTCGCTAGCTCTGTTTCCAAGTCCAGACCTTCCCCATTTTGAGCTCCTCTTCTAGCCATGTTCTGATGCAAAAGATCCATTAAATTCGAAATATAAAACATAAATTTTAAATCAACTCTTCATTTCATTGAATTTCAAACTTTATACATTCGAATTTAAAACATTTCTGACATCAAATGAAAGCAATAAGAAGATACAATAGTCTAGTTCCTACGGTTCCTTTTGGCTTCAAGAAGCTCTCCCCGTAGTTCCTTTAACTTCGTCCTTCAGTACATCATACATGTTTTTTCTCTTCTCGAGTTCCCAAACACGATGACTGAAAACTGCAATACTCTCCTTGCGCTTTGCCAACTGAGTCTCTAGTAGCTCAAATCTCTCCCGTTGAGTCTCTACCTGTCTCTGAAGAGACACAATGAGACTGCATGGAACTGGTTCTTCCTCATCAGAGGAATCATCAGACGAATCCGGAGGTGGAGTGATCTCTCGAGACTCAGGCCATTCCTCTTCAAATTCTTCGGGATCCGCATCATCTGAATCAGCTTGCCCGAGGTAGTAATCCTCCTCAATGATGTGCCAGTCATCAACTCCAGCTCGGTCGAAGTGGTCCGCCATCTTAAAGAAAGGAGGAGAAGAAACATAAATCATAGAACAATACAAATGTAAGTGACTTACATTTAAACTCTAGACTCAACACACGCTCTAATGTCCACTTCTAGGGTGTCGTTCCTTATAAATTTGTACAACTTAGAAGCATGCTCTGATACCACTCTGTAACACCCCGAATTTCAAAATACAACTGAATTCGAAGTTCCACAGGATCTTTACACTTCTTTCGTACAGTTTTACAAGGAAACAAAAATATTTATTACATCAGAGTTACATTACACATTTACATTTATACAGCGAAAGCAATTTACAGTAATTATATGAAAATATACACATTTAAATCAATCTTGGAGCAGCATGTGTACTTCAATCTGTCAAACTCTTTTCATACATATGAAACTGTGGGCGCGTCAGTTCATTCACTGACGAAATATTATACACGGTCATCCTCTTTATGCCAGAAACAGTATAACGATTTTTCATACTTAAACAACCACAAACTTGATCACACGTATAACTACAGGGGACTATCCTATTGATGTCGTGTTGTGATGTGCACTTAGTTCTTAATGCAGTTGTTTACATTATATGATACTAATGCGTACTTGTTCAGAGTCTATACAGCCCATACTACATAGGTCTGAGAGCAAGCCCTTATTCGTTCTTCATCTTGTTGGGTTCAATCCCTCGCTATGACTTAATCTACAACAGTAACTACGGTAAGTATCTTAGGCATTCTATGAACTACGAACTCACGTCTAGGTGCCCTGGAGAAAATTCCAACGTACAGACACATGACTCATCATGCAGGCATCCTGTGGTAATTCACCTCCTACCATAAACGTGACACCACCCGCATTCATTAGATCACCCTATAAGCGTCGTCACTGGGACGGTACTCTGGAGTAGTATCCACGTCATAATCATGATGCATCATGGGACATCCTGTGGATACTCTCACGCCGCCAATCCAATAGTCCTCACACTCATGATTGTCTCTTATGTTCATCACATCTTGACTATGTATCTCATCCTTATGTATAATTAGAGGTCAATAGTCCAGAATATAGCACTACTCCTACATTAGTCTTTTCGACATCAATTATTATCAATGACCCAAACTTGGTCAAAATATCATAAATTCTCTTTTCACTACTTTTCGTTCTTGCCGATGTAGAGTCTTAGCCAAGTTCTAGTATAAGTCATCATTTTCACATTCATTGAAACATGTCCACAAATTTCACATTTCATCACATTCTCTTTCTAACTCTTTTCTATGCACAATTTGCACATTCAAAAGAAAATCTTATTCGTTTCTAAAAATCTCAATTCATCTCTTTGCAAACATTTCCATACTCAAGAATTTTCACTTTCTTTATTTAGAAACTCAAAAGATCAAAACTAAAGTGAACTCTTCACACAAAAAACAGATTGTATTTCACTTTTTAAAGGTCCATAATTCCAAATTAATATTTTTTTTTGAAGTTTATAAACTCAAGGATTTTCTAATATTTTCTCCTTATTCCTTTTATATATTTTTGTTTGGTAAGAATCAAATAGTCAAAGTAAAATATAAATAATAAAAAAAATAAAAAAAATAAAAAATTTCCCGAAAAATTTGGCCACAGCCAGATTCGAACCGCACACACCCACACACAGTGCACAGTCACCGAGACCCCAAAGGCCCCATGCGCTAGCCAAAAGGGACAATGTGCCCAACTGTCATGAAGGGGAAGTGAGTGGGTTTTGAGCTTGGTTCTCGGGATATGGGAAAAATCAAATTTTGGAATTAAAGCCCCTTGCCGAGACTCGAACCCACGCACACACAGTACTCCAGTAACGCACTAAAGCCCCCCTATAACCAGTATGCCCACAGGATTTAACTGATATAGGATTGATTCGAATTAAGTTTAAATTGAGTCTCTGTTTATTCGAAAATATTCTATTTTCAAACAATCGTAACTTAGTTCCTTCTTTACAAAAACTTCTAAAAATTTCTAGAATACCGAATTTACATACCTTTAATAAATCAGTGATTTTAAAATAATTTTTTTGACATTAAAACAAGTATTTTCACTTGAATTTATGTTCTATGTTTACAAGTTGCAAAGAAATCATTTAAACAAATTCTTTACTCAAAAATATCTTTCAATAGGTTTTTTATTAACAGCGTAAATTCCTGTTTTTCCCTCACTTTTCATAAAGTTTATAATTAAAATTGTATTTTTGAGCAAAAATAATACAAGAGTTCAATAAGCGCAAAAATTCAATAATTCATTCACTAATTAACACATGAACCTTTTTCTACAATTACATAGTTCCAATTCTACAACTTCAAGGCAAAAGTAAATTTTAATTACATTAAACACAATTCATAACCAATAGCACACAATTGATCAAGCATTTATTCATTCATTTAGCAAGTCCTTTTTCGAGTCAATAGGTGATTATCTTATTAGTTCTTTTGGCATGCATATGTATCAACAATTTCCTAGCATGATATCTAATATTAGAAGTATAGAAAACCACCCACCTATTTGAAGAAAATTCTACAAAGCTCCTACCATCTCCTTGAGCACGATTGGTCCTTCGCCTCCTAGAATGAGCCACCAAAATGATTCTTCCCCTTGCACTTGTTGAAGCCGAGCTTGCCTCCCTCCTTGCCGTGGGTGAAGTAGCCGAACTCCAAAGGGTGGGGAAACACACACAATACACTAATGCACTCAATCTTTTACTCTTTCTCATTCTTTCTTTCAATTATTTTTCTTAGTGTTGTATGCATGAAAGTAAAGGGTATTTATACTAATTTTAGGATAGATTGGAGGGCTAGGATTACACTAGATGGTTGTAGATGAATGGCTAGGATAAGATGGGAAGTTGTCGCAACCACCCATAATACAAAAACCACATCTCCACTAGTCCACATCCCCACTCTCTCTCTCCTACTATCCGGCCTAGGATAAAGTGTGCAATGCACACACACATGCAAACACGTGTCCCGACTAGTGTCCCCCTAATTAACGTTGTACATTAAAAATTAATTAATTGTCTACAAAAAAAATTGTGTCCACATGACAAGTTAACTAAAAAGTAATTAATTCATGGGCTTCTAAAAATAATGGGCTTTTAGAAAAGAAATACTTGATTTATTAAGTTGGGCTTAGTTTTAAACAAAACAAATTTAGGCTCTTTAAAATAATGGGCTTAAAGAATAAAAGAAAAAGAGAAAATAATTATTTGTTCATGTTATAGAAAATTATTTCATAAGAGAATATTTATACAAAATTTTGCACGTGCACAACACGTAAAATCTACAATTTCGCATTTATTAAAATTCAGGGTATTACACTAATGTCCATTCTATGGTGTCGTTCCATATAAATTTGTACTACTTGGAAGCGTGTCTCTGATACCACTCTGTAACACCCCGAATTCTAAATAAGACTCAATTCGAAGTTCCACAAGATTTTTACACTTCTCTTCGTACAATTTTACAATGAATTAAAAACTTTAATTACAATAGAGTTTACATCAATGCAGCGAAAATATAAATTACAACATTATACATGAATTGAATAATAACTTGAATATTTCTTTAAGCAGCAATCAATCTTTAGCCTTGTCATTCACTTTATTCTGCATAGAAACTGTGGGTACGTCAGTTGCATACAACAGACGCTAGGATATAATACATCAATTTCTCTTACTTAGAAAGCACACACTTGTCACAAACAAAACTAAGGGGAACTATCCTATTGATGTCGTGTGTGAATGTGCACTTAGTCCTTAATGCAGTTACTAATATTTACATGACATTAATGTGCACTTGTTCGGATTCTACGCATCTCATACTACAGAGGTCCGAGGGCAAGCCCTTAATCGTTCTTCATCTTGTAGGGTTCAATTCCTCGATATGACTTAAACTACTACAGTAACTACGGTAAGTATCCTAGGTATTCTATGGTTTACGAGCCAACGTCCAGACATCCTGGAGAGAATCCCACGTACTGACACATAACGCATCATGCAAGCATCTTGTGGACAATTCACCTCCGCCATAGACCATGGCACCACCCGTAGTCACCAAATACACCACAAGCGTCTCTACTGGGACGATATCGTGGAGTAGTATCCACGCCCTAATCATGACGCATCATGAGGGCATCCTGTGAACACTCTCACACTGCCAATCCAATGGCCCTCATACTTATGTTTTTCTCTTACTTTCATCACATCTCCACTATGTATCTAAATTCTTAGGTAATTGAATCATGAATAAAAATCAACACTCTAGAATTTAGCGTTACCTCTACATCGATCTTAAAATATCAATCATTATTCACGACCCAAAGTTGGTCACAATTTATCACATTTCTCTTTTCAATACTTTCATTCCTACCGATGTGAGGACTTAGCTAAAATTCTAGTCTAAATTCGCTTTTCATGTTCAATAAAATGAGAGTATATTTGTTCACAAATTTCACAATTTATCGTGTTTCTTTTCAATCAATTTTCCATGCACAACTTACATATTCTTAAACAATCTCACATTAAATTCTACTCAATAAGTTATAAGTCAAAATCTCATTTTGAGCTCTTCACAATTTTCTATGTTCAACAAAAATATTTTTATCTTTAATTACAAAAGAATTATATTTTCTAAAGAAATTTTGTTAATCACTTTTCCCAAAATTTGCTTCTAAACCTCAGTATAATAAATAAAAATGTTGTAGAAAAATTTTCCATTAAGTCTAGATATTTTTCTGATATTTCTAATATTTTTCTCTATTTTTTAAAATACTTAAAATCTCAAAATATAATGATTTATGCAAAAAAAAATCAAAAAAAAAAAATATTTGGCCGAAGCCAGGAATCGAACTGAGCACAACAGGCCCGCCCAGCTACAGTAACGCTCCTAAGGCACCACCGAAGACCAAAAAGTCCACAGTGCTTAGCTGTTTAAAGTGAGACTCAATTTACACTTAAGTTTTAGTGTTCGAGTTTTGAATAAAATCAGATTTTGGAAAAAACAATGTTTCTGCCGAGACTCAAACCCAAGATCTCTGGCTCCGCTCGCTACAGTAACGCTCTTAAAATGCACCCGATGATCGGTAGGTCTAAGTGACTCACCCGTAAAGAATTCTTGTTAAAATAAATCTATTCCTGACTGTACTGTTTCTAGTTTATTTTATAAAACTCGATTTTTCTCACTCGAATGGTTCTTATAAAAAGCAGATTTTTCTTGAGTATAATTTCTAAAAGAAAACAGTAGCTTGTATTTTCATAATTCTCATGGAACTCATTTTTAACATAAAAAGTCTTTCTCCCTTAGTTAGTTTAAACAATAGATCAAAATAAACTCATTTCGACATAAAAACGTTTACTTTTACAAGAATCTTTTCACCAACAATTTTCCTCATTCTCATTGAGTTTAAATACAAGTTTTCTTTCTTTCATTTCTTACGAAAGATTTAATTTATCAATTTAGCCCTATTTCCCAACTACATATTTTAAGAGACAAATAGGGCTAAATAAATCAAGTAATCACAATACTACTTGTATAAGGCACATAAAAATATTTTTATCACAATTTCATCTATTTAACATTTCATGCAAATTAATTTAAGTTCCATAATCTATCCATAATCACAATTTCCACATGTTGTATCTTTCATTTCATGCATAGACACAGTTTCACAAAAATCATAATTCACCCATTTTAGAATGCGAATAAACTACTAAGTCATCATACACATACTCAATTACACATTTTATTTATTCTACTATTTTTTCATGTAAATTACTTTGGTGTTCTTTTCCTCTTAATCTCCTTCAACAAAAGCATGGCAATTTTTTTCCTATTCATTTTAGCATGATCACAATTTCAATCCTAGCATGGTAACTAAAGTAGAAGCTTGAGACATTACCCACCTATTTGAAGAAACACAAATGAAAAGAACTCCTAGAAATCTCCTTGAACACGAACGATCCATCTCCTCCTAGATTGTGCCGCAAATTGCCTTCTCCTTCTTGTACTTGATGGAACCCGATGCTCTTCTTGCTCCTATTGAATGGCCGGCCTCCAATGTGAAAGGGAACACACACAACTCAATCTTTTTTACTCACAATCTCTCAATTTTTTTCTCACTTTTTGTGAATGGCCGGCCTCCAATGTGAAAGGGAACACCAAATTTTCAAGTGTGTTGCATGGAGAGATGGAGGGGGTATTTATACATTTTTTAAAATGAAATGGAGGGCCAAGATAAACTAGATGGTTGTGGACTAGGGGCTAGGATGAACTAGGGAGTTAAAGCAACTATCCATGAACTTAAAACCACCTCTCCACTAAACCAACTCTCCACTCTCTCTTGCTCCATTCCGGCCTACCCCATGCACAACCCAAGACACGTGCTAGTGCAATGCACGTGTCACATAATACACCCCTAGTTACTTGTTGTACATATTAATTTAATTAATTAGTTACAAAACTAGTCTACCCTACAAGTTATGACAATTAAAAAAGAATTAAACTAGTGGGCTCAAATTAGTGGGCTTTAGAACCCATAGGCTTCTAATAAAAATAATTAATTAATTAGTGTGGGCTAAGAATAAACAATTAGGCCTAGAATTTAAATAGGCTTTAAATAAAAAGAGAAGAAAAAAATACTTGTTCCTGGTTATAAAAATAAATAATTTTCGAGGATAAAATGCACATAAATTTGTACGTGCAAAACACGTGAAATCCAAACAAACTCTATTTAATTATAATTAAAAATTCAGGATGTTACAACACTTTCTCCTTAGAATAGTTCCGTCCCCGGAACTACGCTTAAAGAGTGAGAAAACATAACACAACAAGAAGAAAAGAAATGAAATGAAATGAAGATACAAATCAAACAAAGAGCTCAGGATGATCCTTCAATATCCTCTCCTCGGATTCCCAAGTAGCCTCTTCAACCAACTAGTTTCTCTAGACTACTTTGACCATCGGTATCGTCTTTTTCCTCAAGACTTTCTGCTGACGATCCACAATCTCAACCGGTAGCTCAATATAACTCAGATCCAACTGCAAACCCTCCGGCACTTCGGAAAAATGGTGACTCGGATCTGGAATATAACCTCTTGGCATAGACACATGAAAGACATTGTGCACCTGAGACAACTCATCTGGCAACTCTAATCGGTAAGCAATTTTTCCAATCCGCTTTAATATCTTATACGGGCCTATGAACCTTGGGGCTAACTTCCCACCTCTGCCAAATCGAATCACACCTTTACTAGGTGATACCTTCAAAAAGACAAATTCACCAACCTCGAACTCAAGGTCCCCCCTCTGGTTGTCTGCATAGCTCTTCTGCCTACTCTGAGCATCCACCAACATCTTCCTGATCAAAACGATCTTTTTAGAGGTCTGCTGCACGATCTCAAGCCCAAACATCTATCGCGCCCAACTTCAAACCAGGAAACAGGTATTCTGCACTTCCTACCATATAAAGCTTCATACGGCGCCATCCTGATACTAATCTGAAAACTGTTGTTGTAGGCAAACTCTACAAGAGCCAGATGCCTTTTCCAACTGCCTTCAAAATCTAAAGTGCAACACCGAAGCATATCCTCCAGAACCCGATTGACTCGCTCAGTCTGTCCATCAGTCTGAGGATGGAAGGTGGTGCTGAAATCTATCTTAGTACCCAAAGCTCTCTGAAGTCTCCTCTAGAAATGCGAAGTAAACCGTGCATCTCGATCAGACACAATGGTCAACGGAACACCATGAAGCCCGACGACCTCTCCAACATATAGCTCGGCTAACTTGTCGATAGTCGAAATGAGTTTTATAGCCAAGAAGTGAGCTGATTTGGTTAGTCGATCAACTATGACCCAAATCGCATCATTACCCTTCGAACTCTTGGGCAAATCCGTGATGAAATCCATACTGATGTTATCCCACTTCCACTCCGAAATAGGTAACAGTTGCAATAAACCTCTGGGCTTCTGATTCTCGGCTTTGACCTGCTGACAAATAAATTTCTATATCCCAAAATTCCCCAAATAAATTTCTATATCCCAAAATTAACTTACATTTACATATCGGAAATAAAGTCTATCATTTGCACATATTTTTCCACAATTATCTTGTTTTTATACAAATAAACTCTATTTTTACAATTTCCCGTGTAACGCCCCTGTCCCTAGCTCAAACAATTTATACAATTTAGAAGACAAATTAGATACTATGTAGTACAAGTGCCTACCACAGGCTGCCTCTCAAAAGGTGGTTAACCGGATTGGTGACTCTTGATCATAGGCTATTATATTTATATATTATTTAATTTATGTCTACTCCCGATATGGGACTAAACCATACTCAACTCCTCTTTTTCTCTATGTGAAAGGACAGCCGAGATCTTTTCCAAGGTGGGCCCCATAGTCCAAAGCCTACGTCACCTAGTGACTGTGACAGCGAAACCCAGAGCAAAGCTCTGTTTTTGCTCTTTGAACCGTGGGCCCCCATTACAATCAACTCATTTTCAAGATATAAATCCATATACAATCCATGCATTATAATCAAACAACCACATTTTTAAAGTATATTATATATATTATTTTTTTTATAGAAATTACGGGGATTTTTTATCCCGATACCAGAAAAATTCCTTATAATTTTTAAATAATTGTTAAAATTTATCATAAATGCTTCTAAATTATCCCATAATATTCTACACCATCTAAAATAATTACTAGCATACAATAGATACAATTCTCTTTTTCCTTCCTAAACTCAAACCCTAGGTTTAATGAAATTTCCATATTATCACCATAAAAATTGAAATCTTTCACCCTAGGCATGTTACACATACTCTGAACATCATCCTACTACGATTTTCATGAAAAGAGATGAAAAGCATACAATTTCATAAACAAAGATACAATTTGGTATACCTTAACGAAGTTCTCATTACAAACCAACACCACCATGCTGAAGAGCTCTCAGAACTCTACAAAAATCCCCAAACAATTTGAAGCTTGGAGTGGATGGAGGGTTGATTGGCCAACACCCTAGGGTTGGGGCTGTATGGGTTTCGGTCATGTAGGTTTCGGCTAGGAAAGAAAGAAAGGAAAGGGAGAAGAAAAGAGAATGGCATTCATGTAAATAGGTGGGCTTTATATAATAAGTGTATATATGGGCTTAAGCCCAATATCAAATAAATTTAACAATTCAATGGTTATTTTCAACCCCCAACTCCAAAATTTCTAACTTCTTGCTATAACCAAGCAACTTTTTCAAATTATCAATTATTCAATCCTCTGTTACGCACAGGTGCACAGGAAAAATATCGAGTTAAATCGAAATCGTCTCCTCTGAGAAAATTCACCTCAAAACTCCTATATTTCTAATTTTTCCCGTTTAACCCCGAATTCCAATTTAATCATTATAAAATAAAATAAAACCAATTAATATAGAAAATATACTCAAAATCATAAATAAAAATAATATAAATCAAATATTTATAGATAAAAAAAACAAATGTTACAGTAAATGTAGCTCATATCCATGATAAATTAAGAGAGAACCGTCTCAGGTGGTTTGGACATGTCACTCGTAGATCTAGCAGTGCCCCCATTAGAAATAGTGATTTGATAAGTATTGAGGGTAGAGTTAGAGGTAGGAGAAAATCTAAATTTACTTGGGTGAAAACAGTGAGAAAATATTTGATCACTTGTGATCTTACTGAAGATATTGTGCTAAACCGAACAGAATGGAAAACCATGATTCTTGTAACCAACGTCAATTAGTTCGGAAAAATGTTTTGTTGTTGTTGTTGTTGCTGTTGTAATTCCAATTTAATCATTATAAAATATAATAAAACCAATTAATATAAGAAAATATACTCAAAATTATAAATATAAATAATATAAATCAAATATTTAAGGATGAAAAAAATAGATTTTATAGTAAATGTAGCTCATATCCATGATAAATTAAGAAAGAATCGTCTCAGGTGGTTTGGATGTGTCACATGTAGATCTAGCAGTGTCCCCGTTAGAAATAGTGATTTGATAAGTATTGAGGGTAGAGTTAGAGGTAGGAGAATATCTAAATTTACTTGGGTGAAAACGGTGAGAAAATATTTGATAACTAATGATCTTACTAAAGATATTGTGCTAAACCGAACAAAATGGAAAACCATGATTCATGTAACCAACCTCAATTAGTTCCGAAAAATGTTTTGTTGTTGTTGTTGTTGTTGTTGTTGGATATCATGACATTTGACAATAATAATGGTAATCCATATAGCAACAAATATTCAAGTCAAAACACTGTCAAGCAACGAATTTTTTACCAAACTATCCCTCTTTTTGTAAGTATGTACCAAAGTATTCCTGTTTGAAAATTTAATACCAAAAAGTCTCTATCGCTATCTGAATTAGCCCACCTACTAATATTCTCCGCGCTATCTCAGTTAGCGTGTGCCAGGAATACCACTTTTTCCCTCAAGTAGGGGTGTGCGAAAAAACTTACCAAACATAGACATGCTAACTCCGTTAGCACCCCTCTTTATACCACTCGCGCTAACGGGGTTAGCGTGATAGGTGGACAGTAGGGGATACTACTCCTCAAGTAGGGGTGTAGGCAAAAAAATCTCATGTATAGACACGCTAATCCCGTTAGCGCCCCTCTTTATACCAGGTGCGCTAACGGGGTTAGCGAGTATCGACTGGGTAATGCTCCCTATCTCACTCTCAAATAACATAACACGCTAATGCCGTTAGCGCGCCTGATATAAGCAGGGGCGCTAACGGGGTTAGCGTGTCTATACTTGGAATTTTTTTGCCTACACCCCTACTTGAGGAGTAGTGTCTCCTACTGCCAACCTATCACGCTAACCCCGTTAGCGCGAGTGGTATAAAGAGGGGCGCTAACGGAGTTAACGACCCTGGTAGTTGGTGAGTTTTTTTGCACACCCCTACTTGAGGGGAAAAGTGGTATCCCCTGGCCCACACTAACTGAGATAGCGCGGGGAATATTACAAGGAGCGCTAACTCTGTTAGCGGCAGGGACTTTTTGGTATTAAATTTTCAAACATAGATAATTTGGTACATACTTATAAAAAGAGGAGTAATGCTAGAGGCACTACCAATTTCACTACATTTCTCTTCACTACCTTAGGTGGCACACTCCAATATGTAGAGGAAGATAGAGTAGGTGGGAGAACTCTCCAATAGAAATATGCCACCTAAGGTAGTGAAGAGAATGGTAGTGAAATTGGTAGTGGTTGAAGCATTACTCTAAAAAGAGGGATAGTTTGGTAAAAAAATTCGTCTAGCAACATTCCTAAGCCTACCCTATTAGTAACGTTAATCACTAGATAATAAATGCTCAAAGCCTCAAACCTCTCTTTTTCCCTTTTACTATGGTAGTAAGTAATATCTCCACATTGAGATACAATGCACATTTTATATAGTACGCATTTATTCAGCACATGCTATCGCAATAATCCTCGAGATATAATAAATGCTCAAAGCCTCACACCTATCTTTTTCCCTTTTACTTTGGCGTCATGTGAAGAGAAATATAATGAAATTGGTAGTGGATGTAGCATTACTCATTACTAATATATCCACATTGAGATACAATGCACATTTTATATAGTAAGCATTTGATCAGCACATGCTATCGCAATAATCCTCGAGATTTTGAATAACATAATCGGCATGCAAACGTACATAGACACCTTCTTATGCATTCTCTAACTTCTAGATTAGATTAATGATTTTTACTATTTGTAGAGTAACTCATATGCGAAAGGATCTACATATCTGGGTAGTGGGTGGCGTTTGAGTCTCTAAAATTCGCAGGAGAAAGAAAAATCACCGTTCTTTTGAACCATTCACGAAACCAGCCATTAGTTATCTTTGGATAAATGTCAAGAAGTAATTGTAATGCATGGTAAATACGAGAATCTGTAAAATATTTAAATTTTTCAGTAAGTGTATAATGCAATACGAATATACATTGTGCTTAGAGTGAACAATTTGTAAAATGAGTAAAAAGGATTTCCAGCTACTCATGGGACCTCAAGTAACTAATTTGTCATTCTTTACATGACGCCATACACGAGCAATGTTTTTTCGACATTTCAAACCAATAAGCATGAGCAATATATGCTTTAGTATGTCCATACGTTGTAGGACTATTATATGTTAATAGAAAGGTTAAAGGACATACCACTCGAGAAGTCAGTTTCATGCAAAACCCAATCCTTGGTTTCTCGGTAACATCAGAAACAGCTCAGCACCAAAAGATCATTTTGTTTGATGAAAGAATGGTCTGTTATGAACATAAACAGAATTGCATAAGCTTCAATTTCTGTGGTTAATGGCAAAGATAGTTTTATTTAGCAATTAGTGTTAGAGATAGTTAACTCAATTACTGGCAACAGTCTTGCATTTATCATACAGCAAGCAATCATATAAATGGACAAATGAAAATTCCAAACTAAAAGCCTCTCATGAGTCAACACTGGATCAGAAACAAACTATACATCAGCCAATAATATGATTGCTAATAAAGTTACTTATCGTCAGTCAATCGTAATTGAACAAAACATAGTTTGTGCAAAAGCAAAAGCAAGATCAAAATAAAACGGAGACTGAACTGTATAAGGCACTTAAACACATGATATTGAATTTTTTCCCAAACTAACCCATTTTTTGATGTAATATCAGACCATGGATTAGTGGCCAAACTTAATCCCTAGATGAGTATGTTGTTGCCACGTCAGCTTAAGCCGTAGTTGGGAACTACGACAACAGTTATAATGAGTAGCAGTTCCCAACTGCAACTTCTTCATTAAATTTTTTTGAGCACTGCGGCAACAGTGTAAATGTTTGCCGCGGTTTGGCAATAGCAACTAGAGGCTATACTTGGAAGGAAAAAAATTAAAGAGATGCCGCAATTGGGAACTACGGCCCACTCTATGTGTAGGCCGCAGTCTCAATTGCAGCACTCAACTTGAAAACTTTGGTTTTTTTGAGTCAGAGAGCCAAGTCAGAGAACAAGGCAAAATTCCTTCACACTAAAGCCGCAGTAGGGAATTGTGTTAGGAATGTGTCTTGAATACATCTCGTGTTGGAGAGGGGTTCTGAAGTTCGCTTTGCGCTCAAAGAGGCGCTTGTAATGGGATTGGAAGGCCAGCTTAATAGCATCCTCACCTTGTAATAAACCAGACTCTGAGTTGATGGAGTGGATAAGGTTAGTTCTACGTCGAGCACTGGCAATTCAGTGAAAAAAGTTGTATTCACGTCTCCCTCTTTGAGCCACGTAACTCTCGACCGTTGTTGCCATCTGATTTCCTCCATCCTGTAGAGCTGGTTAATTTTCTGTCAGAGTTGGAGCAAACGCATCCGTTCTTCCTGTATAAGGTCCCTACATTTTTCCGTCTTCTCGAGTTCCTCAATTCCCTCAAGAAGGGACTCCTTTGCTCTCCAAATTAGTGCAAATCTGGTCCGGTTCCACTTCCTCAGCTTGCCCCTGAGCCTACTAATTTTTTCACACCAAATAGCGGTCGCCTCAGTGCCCTTGCACTAGTAGAAAATCTTGCAATAATAACGGATTATTTGCAAGCACCAAAAATCTCTTGTTGATGCTACCATTAACAATAAATTAACTACAACAAATTTATTCATTGCAAATATTTTGACTTCCGCAAGAGATTCTACTCATCTGTTGTAAGTGTTGATAATTACAATGAAACAAAGGTAACCAAAAATCTTCCCTTACCATAGTAAAAATAAAATATTTAATTTTTTAATAAATTAAATATTAACATGTGCTTTACACAGATAATTAATTAAATTATGATGGTTTATTTTATTTTTTTGGTTGATTAGGCAGCAAATTTCCCCCCAAATTTATTTCCCCCAATTCATTTTCTCATACAACACCCCTAAACCCAAAACCCACGATTAATAAACCCTATTTCTTGTTGTGTTCCCTCTTCCCATCCAGATCTGAGTCGCGTCATCTTCCCCTATCGCAAGCAGAAGGCGTGGCATTCTTCTTTCCCAATCACAATCTTGATGGCGTCGTTAACTCAGCCGCCACGCCATCTCCGTATAAATGTCCCCTTCTCTCTTTCCACGCCCTCAACCTCAAATCCCCGACCTTTCTTGTAAACGGTCGTGGTCTCTTAATGGCACAAAAACTTCAAATCAGAATCCGACAAGAGAACTGGATCGGATCTACGGCTGAAGCCTAAGGATGATGGGGGTGGTGATGAAGATGGAGGAGAGGTGCATGGTCAACAAGCAGTCGATGTCGGCGACAGCGGGGAGCTCGTCGGTGTCGGAGGGGAGCTGCGGGCTGTGGCTGGCGGTGTCATTGTCGTCACTATCGCTTTCTTTGTTGTTGCAGGCATATAAGTAATGATGTCTTTGAAATTCGTGTTGTAATCTAATCAACTGTGTTAATTGGAGAATGGGAATTGGAAAGATTTAGAATTGATGCTTTTCGAGTTATGAGGATTGGGTTTTTATGTGTAGATTTCATGCTTGTTATGAATCGTGAGGATAACTGTATTGGTTGAAAATAGTCTGTTTTGACCATAGTATATGTAGAACTTGTATCTTGGAGGGTTTGTGCTCGATAGCCGAACTTGTAGTTGATGGAGAATGGGTTTGATGACGATAATGAGTATTGGGTCGTAACTTAACGAAATAATTATCATTAAGGTCCTAGTTGGGAGCGATGTTTAGATTACCAAAGTACTACTTGGACGGAAATGCTACGATGATTTTGGCAACTTACAAGTTAAAGTGGCTCAAAAAGATTTGTATTTAAGCCAGTTTCCACATATGGTACTGATGCTTTTAAGCACTAAATCAAAATCCTTGGTTACCTAGCCAAAAGAACATGCAACTTTTCTCAGTAAAAGTTCTGGGATTGCTGTCAAACTTGTTATTCCTATTTATAGGTCATCTTTGCACATAACTATAGCAGCCATATCATTGCTTGATGTGGTTCGGGATTGGATGCTTGATATTCATTTTTTTATTGCCCCCTAATAAATCCTAATCCATTTTTTCTATTTAGGAGAACAAGTTGCCCTATTGGGCGAGCTAAGGGTGGTTGGACATCTGATGAGGTACGCTGCTTTAGATTTCATGTTCATAATTTGCTTGATCATGTAATCTTAGACTCAATATACAAGCTTTCAGTAGCTAATTGATGAAAATAAGACAACTTGAATCCAGTCAAGTTACATGCTTACTGCTCTATATGAGTGTATATTTGTCAAATTTTCTTTAAAGGAGCAACATTTTCTAATTATTTGATTAACAAGGTGACCAAAAGCACTATAGTCTTGTCTTAACACAGATTCCTACACCAATAGAATCTGTATATACTTTTAGTTGGTAATTTCCCTTTCGAGGAGCACCATAAGTACTTGATGTCTTGTATTAAGTCAACAGAATTGTATGCTTTTCCACATACAATCTATCAAGGTATTAAATAACGGATCAATATCCAATGTGGTAAAGAGGGGTGATTCTCGGGTTCAGATAAAACTAGAAGGTTTCAACTAAGATCAGTTAGACATACTGATTGAGTGTTTAGGCTATATCGGCAAAAGCAAGTGAAAAGCATTCTTCAATAATGAAGAATAAGAACCTAGTTATGGTGGTAGGATAATCTTCTAGAACCTAATTAGGACCTAAGTTAACAATATTTTTAGTGTTTATTATTTTTTTAAATTTCTTTTTGTAATACTAATCTAGTGCAATACATATCTTATCATTTTTTTACCTACCTTTTTTATAAAACTTAACCTTTGTTATAAAACTTGCATTTAAAGTTGGTACTTTTGCATGTCATGTAAGAGTTGGTATATAATAGGTCCAGCATGCTATATTCTCTGGACATTCATGATATTGTTCACATGCAAGTTAAAATTCTTGCATACTTCTGGGTCTCAGAGTAAGAGATGTTACAGATGGGTGGAACATCTTTAGTAGATCTAGAAGGGAAGCTCTTTTAGTAGTAGTTGTACATGGGAATTGTTTCTGGAAAGTATTTGTCGCACAGGCTGTAAATCTGACCAACGGATAAATTTGCGATAATCATCATTTTTCCTGTTCTCTTCATTGTCAGCAGGATCTATTATTAAAGTCCACTTTTCATGGTATCTGATATTTATTCTGTAGGTGGCAGCTTAAGGGATTGAAGAAGAGAGAGGTTGTTGAGCAAATTTGTAGAAAATGAATGTGAGAAGATTGACAGACTTATGGAACTCTTTATGAGGTTAGTTTGAAATACGACTGAATTTTCCACAAAACTGATTTGTGGAAGCTTGATGCTTGAGCTTTCATTCAGTCAATTCTCTGTCGCTCGGGTCATATTTGTGTACCTTGACAGCTGAGATGCTTTGCAGATATGCAGATCGAGTTAAAGCTGAGGCTGAACAGCTAGATAGACATGAATTGGATGATCTAGAGGTACTTCTTTTCCTTTTTAAATTTGCAGTGTGTAGTTTGTTTGAGTTTGAAAGCCCACATTGGTTCACATTTCTATTTTCTACCAGATGGATGAAGATGAACGTTATAATCGAAAACTGGAGGCAGGTCTCTACACTCTTCAAGTAAGAAAATACTTCCTGTATTTTGTTTCAGAGATATCTCATTTGTATACATTTATTTTTTGCTAAACAAAGTTTATTTTCATGATTTGCAGTTGATTTGCAGTTGATCTCTGTTTTCATGTTAGTAGTTATTACAATAGGGTTTAGAATTTTTAGGTTTTTTGTTTCTATTTTGGTGGTAGAGTTTTTATGGTAGGATATAGTAGTGGTAGTGTTTGTGGGGTTTCTTTCTTAATGTTAAGGAACTTGCCTCCTTGTGCATGTTCATTATTTCAGTTAAGAAGTGCAGCATTGTTGTGTTTTAAGTCACTTAACTAATTGAATAATTTTTTCCTGCTGGAAGAGCTCAGAAATGATATTGCTGACTTAAATGATTTGCAGTTGATCTCAATTTTCATATCTTTAATCTCAAACAGATTCAGGTACTGAGCTCCTCAGTTAAGTAAAATCCTTGCGACTTTTGACCTTGGGAATTTGATACTATCATGCACAAGTGATAAGTCTCATTTAATTTATTTGGTCGGAATCAATGTTAGGACTTGCATTATATTTCCTGTGTAGTACGAGTCTGCTTCTGTAAGTATTAGTAATCTCTTTTTCTTACCAAGTCAAGCTTCTCTAATATTGCAACAATGTGGGAGTTATTCATAAGTGCAGGATCCACTATTGTATATTGTATTGACAAGAGAGAGAGAATGACATGTTCCATTTTGTACATGGGATTAAGAGATGAAATTATACTCTATATACGCATGTAATATTTTAACTTTTCGGGCTTAGTGTGTAATATGACAATAAGCACAGACTGAATTTGTGTAAATTTTGTTTCCTTTATTATCGATTTGTTTCTCTCAGTCAAATTTGTATATGAACACAAAAGTTAGACGACCCAATGGGGAAAAATTGATCGGATCAACCTGTACATTCTTATTGACGTTTTGCTACACTCTAACGATGATGTTGATTCCCTGTGGAGTTTCGGTTCGACAAACACAAAGGTAACCATCTTATTATTTCCTTTAGTTTAAATCGTCACTATTTTATCATTTGAGGCACCACTTATCGACTTCATTTTTGAACTATGTTTCAGGACAATGATCATGACAAATACCAACACGATTCCTTCTTCGGAGCTGGAGACTTCAATCTTAATCCCATGAGGACTGAATTTCCAAGCACTGAAAGTGTATATGGAGCTGATAAGAAGAGCGCTTTCTTTGATTCTGTTCCAAGATTGCCCTTGGGTAATGAGGAACATGAAGAAGACCTTACGTGAAAAGTGAAGTTGGGGATACATGGAAGCAGTAGCTGTAACGCCCCGAATCCCAAATCACTGAATTCGAGATGTTCTACAGGATCTTTTCACTTTCTTTGAGTACAATTTTACAAGGAAATTCAAACTTTTCTTTTTACATCAGAGTTACAACATCTTACATTTAAATTTACACAGCGGAAGCAAAATATACAACATTTACATAAATGAACAACAACATAATGAGATCTTTATGCATCCATTCCTCTTTACATGTAATTTATCCTGCATACAAAACTGTGGGTACGTCAGTTTATTCAACCGACGATAATTATACATGGCCATCCTCTCTATGCCAGAAACAGTATAATGAATCTCATTTCTTAACAAAATCACAATTTGTTCATAATAAGCATGTAAAAATAAAAGGGAATTTTTAAAGATGTCGTGTCGTGATTGTGCACTTAATCCTTAATGCAATTTATTTAATTAACATGACACTAATGCGCACTTGTTCGAATTCTATGCATCCCATACTACATAGGTTCGAGGGCAAGCCTCTTAATCGTTCTTCATTTTTGTAGGGTTCAATCCCCCGCCATGACTTACTCTACTTCTGTAATTTCAGTGAGTATCCTAGATGATTCTATGAGTACAAGCATGTATCCTGACCCCTGGAGTAGAATTTCGCGCCATGTCTTGACTCGTCAAGCATGCATTCTGCGACAATTCAGCCTCCTCCCTGAACACAATCCTCTTGCAGTCACCAAAACATCCCATAAGCGTGACTAAAGTCCGATCATTACTGAGTTGTGCCCGCGCCATGTCTTGACTCATCAAGCATGCATTCTGCGGCTCACACACCCGCACCGTACCCTAGCTCTCATACTCATGTTTTTTTCTCACCTTCATCACCTCCACACTATGTATTAAATTGATTAGAATCATGAATAAAAATCAAGCTCTAGAGTTAGCCTCTCCACCAAAAACCGGACTTACCATTTCATTTACACATGACCAACCTTGGCCTTCTTTTCAATATCTTTTCATTTCACTGCCGGGGGAGACTTAGCTACTCTTTCGTTCAATTTCAAATTCACAATATCCAATTGAGCATCCTTAGCTCATAATTCATTTTAGAGTCTCACAGACTTTCTTATCATGATTTAGCCTTTCATATTTTCATCTAATTCTCAATTCTCATCTATGATTCATTTCACATAATTCATACAGCCATAAACAGAGTCCATCGACTTAAATCATAATGTTCACAATTACCAACAGCAAATAACATGAATTTAAATATATCAAAGTCCACTCTGTACAGTCGACTTGGAAGAACACCAGTCGACTCATACAGTCACATACAGGTTCATCACAAATGCTCGGGATAGTCGACTGTTGTACACAACCAGTCGCCTGTCCCGCAACTTTTCATGTTCACAATATTGTCCACATGACAGTCGACTGTTCATCCACCAGTCGTCTGTCCTGGGATTTTAACAGCACAATTTCCAAGTCCATATCAGTCGACTTGCTACACGCATTCGGTCGACTGGACGGATCCACTTTTCAAATTAAAGAATTATCTACAGTTCTTACATGTACTTGTATCATGATATCAATTTACAGTATACCTAAATTCAAGTTTCATAAACAGGGTTTTCTTGTTCAGTAATAATGCAATCACGAAACTTCAAGTTACGAATGTTATCTCCTCCTCAAGGGAAAATTTCTTAAACATGCATTCACACATATTTATAGCTTCCTTACGAAGATAAAGATATAAATTTCAAGTCATCATGCTGGGTCTACATAATGGAATATCTTAATTTATGGAACTTCCAAATAGTCACATCAGATTGAAGTACCAGTCGACTTAACACACATCAGTCGACTGCTCCGACAATTCTAAGTTATTAATCATCACTAGCTCTTTTCATTCATTTACCTTCCCTCCATCATATGTGTCATAGGAAAAAATATCAATTTAGTAATCACACCATCAAGTCCATTCGCACACATGTTTATCAACACATCATAAAAAGGTGTCTCGTACCAGTCGGCTGGCTCACATGGCAGTCGACTGTACCGACAATCCCGTTCTCAATATTAATAGCATGTTCAAGCAATTTCTACTACATTCAATTCACTTTTTATAACATGGTAGCAATCATAATAATTATGGTATCATTCCTACATTAGAAGTCCTGAGAAACACCCTCCTTATATGAAGAAGTAATCGAAATCCCGCAAAAACTCCTCAAGGTAGAGAACGCCTTCTTGCTCCTTTGCTCCACACTGATCCTTCAGATGCTACTCGGCCTCCACAGGAAAGCACACACACAAACTCACGAATACTCTCACTTAATCTTAAAAAATCTTAGTGTAAAGGAGATAGGGAAATGAGAGGGGTATTTATACTAGGAGATAAATAGAATGGAGGGCTAAGATCTATTGGGGAGTTGCAAGATCAAAGGTTGAGATGCATTAGGGGGTTGAGAAACTACCCACACTCACATAGCTTAACCGCCCATGATCCCACTACACTACCCACAATCCGGCCAAGGAGTGTGTTCAATGCACGTGTGTGCAAAATGCACGTGCATGCACAACTCACACTAATAAAATTTGTACAAAAATAAGTTTCATATATAGAAAAAGTGTTACACAAAATAGGTTGTAGGAAAATAAATAAAATGTTAAGTTTATGGGCTTAAGTTCATTTGGGCCAAAATAAATATTTTAAAAGAGAAAATAAATGAATCAACATTGGGCTTTAAGAAAAATACTTTATAGGAAACAATATACTTTATTCATCATGTGGAGAAATAATAGTCACATGCTACACAAGCATACCATATGAAAAATAAATAATCTTTATGTATTAAGGAAAATCGGGGTATTACAGTAGCGGGTTAAAAGTTATTTTGAAAACATTTTATTTTGTTTCTTGGAGTTTCACAACTTATCTTTTCTTCTAGAATGTATTGTTGTTTTGGCACTATGAAACAAACAAAAAAATTTGTAATGAGAAGGTTCTGAATTATATAATATTCAAACTTATTTTGCATTATTGTGTTTTCTTTATATAATTGTGTGAATCAATATGTGAAATAATCATATGTTCTTCATTGTAAAAATACATTGTTTTAATTTGTAAATTTGGTTAAGTCATAATCAGTAATGAAGAAAAAATGTGTGCAATTGCATTCGCGAGGTAGCAATTGCAAGGGAATCAGTATCTTGCAGATCTCTGTAGCAATAGTTCATCAGCAACAGAAAAAATCCCTTTTAAAACACACTTGCAAGAGACGAATTTGTTGTAGATATTCTCTTATGTATGGGGATAGCAAGGTACAACTTCCATTGCAGATATTCTATTGTGGCTAATATTCGCAAGGGATAGTTAAAATTCCGTTGCGAATGTATACATTAACCAGGAGAGATTTCGCAACAGCACAATTACAAGGGAATGAAGAAAAATCTCTTACAAATGTACACTAACCATGGAATTGTACTCTTCTACAAGAGAAATTTCTATTGCGACTGTAGCATTTTCTACTAGTGTTGGTTGGGCGAGACCAGCTCTCATTGACCATGTGGTGAAAACCCTGGATTTCTAACCAAGCCTTCTCGAACCGGAATTTTGCTGGCTTTCTGGGTTGGTCCTCCCCCGAAGATAGAAAAATTGGCACGTGGTCTGATGTTGGTTTAGGGAGAGATTTAGCTGATGCTAGAGGGAATTTGGTCTCCCACTCTGTGGAGACCATGATCCTATCTAACTTTGCTAAAATGGGCGATGCCTGCATGTTTGACCAGGTGAATAGTCTATCCGAGATGGGGATGTCAACCAGTTCCAGGTCTGTGATGACCTCATTAAACGCTTCTCTGTCTAGGTCACTGGTACCTCTGCCTCTGTGCTCAGAGGCAAATCTTGTGATGTTAAAGTCTCCCCCCACCACCCACGGGTGTGGCCAGTGTGTTTGGATAGCTCTAAGTTCCACCCAGAAAGTCGTTCTAGCGACGGACATGTGTGGCCCATACACCACCGTGACCGATTGAAGCCATCGATCGGACTTTCTCTGTAGCAGTACCGATAGAGAGAATTACCCGTGCAGTTCTTCAACACAGCAAAAGATGTTGGGGTTAAACCCTAGAGCGATGCCCCCGGACGCCCCAACTGATGGTAACATCCTCCATTCGGAGATTCGGCAACCCCCCACTCTCCTAAGTCTAGACATGTGAGACGGTTTGGTCTCCTAAA
Organism: Hemerocallis citrina; assembly: GCA_017893485.1. NCBI lineage: Eukaryota > Viridiplantae > Streptophyta > Magnoliopsida > Asparagales > Asphodelaceae > Hemerocallis > Hemerocallis citrina. The sequence goes on along the minus strand of CM030360.1, from coordinate 912,623 downwards.
GCCCCACGATGTTAGCCTTCGATCTGGCTACGACTTCCTTAACCATTTCTTGTTTACCCTGCCCACCAAGGCCTCTAACGTTCCAGAATATGGCTTCCATTAAATACTATTAGGGGGTACATGACTCGAATCAACGTTCGAGTCCAAAATAAGCCTAACCCTATCAGTCTCCCAACCTCTAATTTGATTAAGTAGTCGAGCGTTTCTGTCAATATCATTAACCGTAAGACCACAGGTTTCGGCTAGATAGAAAATTTCAGTATCGATCATGAAATTAAAAACTGAAGCTAGGAAAGAGCATGTACCTCCGACGCTTGTTTTTGCCGCTTTAGCGGCTGCCGCAATCTCCAAATAGTCATCTAAGGACTCTTCCATAGCCCTCTTGTGACCCCTGAGATCTGTATCACTTTGAGACGCGCTTGTGTCCGTTGCTTGAGTTGGGGGGAAAGTACATGGTACCAGGTCTGGTGATTGACTCGAAAGCTCATCTGCCTCTTCTTCTGAATCCAACAATTCTCCCTCTGAGTAAACACAGTCATCCTCAAGATTAAACCGATCCTCTCGGTCATCTTCATAGAGAGGTGAGTCTGGGACACACTCGTTTGCACCCACTAATTTGTTTCCCTCTTTGGGCCCAATAACAGAAGAATGCATCTTGGACCCCTCTTTGGGCCCAATAACAGAAGAATGTATCTTGGACCCCTCTTTGGGCCCAATATCATTATAAAATCCCCCCCCCCCCCCGTACACAATAGTCCACAGTGCTGGGGACGCTTAAGTGGTCACCACCTCCGCAAGACACCATACCATCCTCCTCGCTCCTAGCGCCTGCCGCTTGCAGAGTGCGGACACCTGTCACCAATTGAGTCGCTGTTTCTGCGGTGGGCTCAGAGGGCTCAGTGCACGAAGCGTTGACTATCTCTATACCTCTCCCCCCCTCTTTTCGTCTTCATTGTCTTTACCCTCCTCATCTCTTTTGTTGCCTCTTTGAGCTCTCGTCTCTTCGAGCGCAGAGGCTTTAGCGCCCGTGCCTCTCCCACTTTGGAAGGAGCACTTGCCAACCTTCTTCTCTTCACTCGTCGTGTATCCCAACTTGGCAAGTTCCCCTCTCGAACCACAACCCAAAACTACCAACTCTTGCTTCTTTGGGTTTCGACTGTGCATGACTTCTTGCATGTCGATTCCCAGTATGCTTTTGCCTTTTTTGGCCGCTTCGCAGTCTGACTCCCTCCCTTGTGCCGCCCACAGCACCTGCCCTTGCTTCTTTACAAAACAACTTTGCATGTCATTTTGCAAGTCACAAGCATAGCGCTTTTGCCTTTTGCAGCTCTTGCGCAGTCTGCCTCCCCTCTGTGCTCCTCTCTCCTACCAACTCCACCAACTCCGATGTGTAGGCTTCCATTTTTGGGTATCTTTTGACCCTCTTTTTGGTGGATCGCCTTTGTGACTGCCAAACTTCCCAAATCTGGAGTTGATCGTGGATTTGAATTCCTCACATCTGGACCATTGGACCTGTTGGTCGAAACTCTTTATCGCCTAACCCTGATCGGAGATCCCTTCATCGATGCTGATCCCTCCTCCACCTGGCCCTTGCACCGCTCCCTTTCTCTCGCCTCTTTAATGAGTTCTCTATGCGCTCGCTCGATCTCATGAGCCCCATCGATGGTCACGCCCCTAATCGGAGAGACCACTTGGGCGTATGAGCGGCTGTCTCTGAGAGCTTTGGGGGGCATGGGGGAAGTGATGGCCGATCTTTCAGATTCTGATTCAGCTCGTTTGTCGAGCACGAAGCGGATGAGGTATGAATCATCGAAAGAGTATACTTAGCAAATCTTGGCATCTGCGATATATCTATGCTCCTGATAAGGACTCTTGCTGAAATAATTTCGGAGCGATGCACTGTCTTCTCGTTGACTTCTTCCACTGATCCGAAGTCGGCAACAATCTCTTGTAATGCCTCTCTTTTCCAAAACTGCAACGGCACATTGTGTATCCATATCCAGAAGAGCTCACCTTGGGGGAGCTTCGCTCCGAAGCTCGGAGACCATGGAAAAAACTCCGCTGTGAAGTGGCCGAAGTCCACAATCCCCATTCCTGTGACCTCACCTACTTTCTCTGTCGAAGGGAAGGAAACCAAGTATTGGAGGTGGCATAGCTTCTTTGCGACCCAGTCTTTATGTGCCTTCATCGGCCACTTAGCCTCCAATGCTTGTAGTAAGTGGGTCTCGGAGGGCCTCCCTGATCGTACTCTAGCCACTACACACTATTACCACAGCCACTTCTCCTCATTCTTGATGACATCCAGGCTCTTGGCTAGCCGGATCGGGGTGGGGTTGTCAGGCGATCTCCCTCTGTTAACCGAGCGTTCCTCATCAATGTGGGTTTCGACTACGTTGGTGCACACATATGAGAGATGACCCCACTTCATGCATTTGAGTCACCGCACCTCCTTGGTGCATTCTTTGCAGAAGTGGCCCAGTTCGTCGCAGTTGAAGCATGGTACTGGCCTCCGTTTGCCTTTTCTTTGCTTTTTTTGGTTTTCTTGTTAGTGAGGAGGAGAGGACCTGGCTTTTCTCTTACCTTTTTTTGTAACCTTTTGCCAATTCTCAGTAGAGTCCCCCACCGCATTTTGTTCCCCACCCTCTCGCGTCCCCTCTGGTTCCCCTCTTTGGGCCTAGACAACGATGGATTTGAGAGGGTCGGCTGGTTCGGATTATGGTAGGGGTTGCTCCGGAAGGACTGGGCTCGTTTCCTTTGGTGGTGACAGGTGATGAGTGAGCGAGGGGGGAGTTGGTGGGATGCTTTGTTGGTTGTTTGGGTTTCGCTGGGTGAAGAGTGGCGGAGGGGGGATTCTAGTGGTATGCGGAGGTTCTTGAGTGTGTTATGTTGGTTGACTGATGTTGGTAGTCACTGCTATGGTGACTAGGGTGATGCCGCTGCTCTCTGTAATAGTGGGGGCAGTGAGTATCCTTGCCAAACTCCCTCTCTCTGTTGTAGCTATAGTTTTGATGATGCTGATGTATCTCATTGTAAGTGCTCTGTCTATGGGTGTTCCTGTAATGACGATCATCCTTTCGTCTTTGAGTGTAACGCTAGAACTTGGGGGGGTTTCTATTACGGCCATCGTGGCTCGTAGAAGGACCCCCTCTATGGGCCCGTTCTCTCGAGACGAACTCCTGATGGTGGTGATGAACGTCGCCACTACTTGTCTGTCGAAGATGTGCACTTCGGTGTGCCCTCAGCGGAGTGAGCGTACGTCTGAGCCTAGGAGGCTCCTCCTCAAGGGGGGTTCAATAGGGCGGGGTGGTTGGTGGTGGGGTTGGGGGCTACAGCCACCGGGTTAACATGGAGGAGATTAAGAGGTGGAGGAGGTGGGAGAGAAGTTTCTGCAGTGGGGAGGGGAGGGGGAGGGGGGTTGGTGGGTATCGGACCCCCTCATTGGGCCTACACCCACTCAACTCCAGTTCCGATAACATGGAGGAATGAAGCCGAAGGTCCGAGATGAAATGGTGTTGGTGTTTTTGTTCTCAAAGCATGAAATTTTGGCAATGTTGTAAGAAGGGAGAAGCAAGAAGATGAAAGGCCCGACACGACTTCTGGCAAGACCCAACAGGCAGTCCAGGTCCTAGGGTGCAATCCATCGAAGCACCCTTCACCCAAAATGAGGTATGGAAGGCAGTCGAACAACTGGGTAAAGATAAAGCCCCAGGCCCAGACGGCTTCCCGATCATGTTCTATCAGATATTCTGGGAGGAAATAAAATATGACCTGCTGAAGCTGTTCGAAGACTTCTATAAGCATAAACTCAAATTGGGGAGACTCAACTACGTGGAGGTGGTGCTCATCCCCAAACAAGAGGATTCACGACGTATCGATGACTTCCGCCCCATAGGCCTCCTTAATTGTTCGGTTAAGATCATTACCAAGACTCTCGCCAACAGACTGGGAAAGGTAATGGACGGCCTCATTATTCAGGACCAGACAGGCTTCATTAAGGGGAGATGCATCCAGGACAGCATCGCTACAGCTGAAGAGACTATCCATCAGTGTCACGCCTCCAACGCAAAGAGCTACCTCCTAAAGCTGGACTTTGAGAAAGCCTATGATTCTGTAGAATGGGATTGTTTACTGGAAGCACTTGTTGGATGGGGGTTCGAGGACTGATGGATCAGATGGATCCACACGTGTCTCACCACTAGAAAGACGACTATTTTGGTCAATGGTACTGTAATACCCTGACTTTTTATATGGAAGATCATTTATTTTATATGGTATACTTGTGCAATATTATTGACTAGTATTTTTCAACATCGTTTTATAAAGCATTAATTTACTTATTTTTACAAAATAACTAGTTTTGCCCAAATTGGTTTTAAGCCCATGAATTTAAACCATCTTACTATTTTCTACAACTTGTATTGTAGCATTTCTTACTCCTTTTTATTCCCGGGTATTTAAGGTACATATTGTAGTGTGGCTTGTGCCTACACGTGCACTTTATGTACACATGCAATGAGCACACTTCTTGACCGGATTGTGGAGTGATGGGTGAAATCATGGGTGGTTACATCTTGAGGTATGGGTAGTTTCTAAACTTCCGATTTAATCTCAGCCATTGTTTCTCCAACTCCCAAATAGATCTCAACCCTTCATTCTATCTATCTTCTAGTATAAATACCCCTTCTAATACCTATCTTTTTACACTAAAATTCCCTGAGATTGTAAGAGTATCTGAGAGTGTGTGGGAGCTTTTCTGTGGAGGCAAGCAGCATTGCTGAGGAGTCGGAGTGGAACCAAGGAACAAGAAGTGCTGCGCTATATTGAAGGACTTGCGGGATTTCGTTATTTTCTTCACAAAAGGTGGGTGTTTCTCAGGACTTCTAATGTAGGAATAATGCTATATTTGTCATGAAGTGTTACCATGCGGCAAAAGTGAATTGAATGCGGTAGAAATTGCTTGAACACGCTATTTAAATTCGAGACAAGACTGGCGGTACAGTCGACTGCCATATGAGCCAGTCGACTGATACGAGATATTTACTTTCATAATGTGCTGATAAAATGTGTGTGAATAGCCATGATGGTGTGATCATAAAATGTATGTCTTTCCCTATGACACATATGATGGAGGGAAGGTAAACAAACAAAAAGAACTAGAGGAGATAAACATCTGAAGTTGTCGGCTCAGTCGACTGACTTGGGGTTAAGTCGACTGATGCTCGTTCTGAAAGTGACTGTTTGATAGTTCCCCGAATAAAGATATTCTAGTTGTGTAGACTCATGATGATGACTTGAAATTTATATCCCCCTTGTCGTATGTAAGTATGAGCAATGTGAATACAGGTTTAGAGTAGTAGTTCCTCTAAAGAGCATGTTAATAACTGGGAAAATTGTGTTGTGAATGCTACTGAGCAAGGGATACTATGTTTATGAAACATGAATTGGTATATACTGTTAATTGATATCATGATGCAAGTATATGTAAGAAACTGTAAGTAAATTCCCAAATTAAAATGGATCTGTCCAGTCGACCGATGCATGTGGCAAGTCGACTGATCTGGATTTAGAAATGTTGCTGTTGAAATCTCCAGGACAGACGACTGATGTGTGAACAGTCGACTGTCATGTGATTAATATTGTGAACATGGAAGTTGCGGGACAGGCGACTGGTGGTGTACACAGTCGACTAACCCGAACATTATGATAACCCTGTATGACTGTATAAGTCGACTGGTGTTCTTCCAAGTCGACTGTACAGAGTGAACTTTGGTATACTGGAATTCATGTTATTTTGCTGTTAGTAATTGTGAACCTTGTGATTTAAGTCAATGAACTCTGTTATGGATGCATGAATTGTGTAAATAAATCATGGATGAGAATTGAGAATTAAATGAAATTATGAAATGTGAAATCATGATGAGAAAGTCTGAGAGACTCTAAAATGAATTATGAGCTGATGATGCTCCATTGGGTATTGTGAATTTGAAATTGAACAAAGAGTAGCTAAGTCTCCCCGGCAGTGAATAAAATGATATTGAAGACCAGGTTGGTCAAGTGAAATGAAATGATAAGTCCGGTTGATGGAGAGGCTAACTCTAGAGCTTGATTTTATTCATGATTCTAATGTAACTTAAATACATAGTGTGGAGGTGATGAAGGTGAGAGAAAAACATGAGTATGAGAGCTAGGGTACGGTGCGGGTGTGTGAGCCGCAGAATGCATGCTTGATGAGTCAAGACATGGCGCGGGCACAACTCAGTAATGATCGGACTCTAGTCACGCTTGTGGGATGTTTTGGTGACTGCAAGAGGAGTGTGTTCAGGGAGGAGGCTGAATTGTCGCAGAATGCATGCTTGACGAGTCAAGACATGGCGCGAAATTCTACTCCAGGGGCCAGGATACATGCTTGTACTCATAGATTCATCTAGGATACTCATTGGAATTACAGTAGTAGAATAAGTCATGGCGGGGGATTGAACCCTACTAAAATGAAGATCGTTTAAGAGGCTTGCACTCGAACCTATGTAGTATGGGATGCATAGAATTCGAACAAGTGTGCATTAGTGTCATAATTAATTAAGTAAATTGCATTAAGGATTTAAGTGCACAATCACGACACGACATCATTAAAAGTTCCCCTATTTTGCATGCTTATGTTGAACCAGCTTGTGATTTGTAAGAAATGAGATTCATTATACTGTTTCTGGCATAGAGAGGATGGCCATGTATAATTATCGTCGGTTGAATAAACTGACGTACCCACAGTGTTTTATGCAGGATAAAATTTCATGTAAGAGGAATGGATGCTTAAAGAGTTGATCATGTTGTTGTCCATTCATGTAAATATTGTATATTTTGCTTCCGCTGTGAAAATTCAAATGTAACATGTTGTAACTCTGATGGAAAAGTAAAGTTATTTTAAATTCCTTGTAAAATTGTATGTGAAGAAAGCGAAAAGATCCTGAAGAACATCTCGAATTCAGTAAATTGGGATTCGGGGCGTTACAGGTACAGCAGGTCACCCATTTCCCTACAAACGGGGGTTCAGACAACGAGATCACTATCACCCCTCCTCTTCACCATCGTGGCAGACGTGCTTAAATCCATGATGACCAGATGCAGTAGAGCAGGCTGGATTGTACCAGTGACTAAAGGGATACAACGTCAAGGTTGCTCTATACTATAATATGCTGACGACACTCTCCTATTCGGTAATGGAAACCCAGAGGAAACTATCATCTTCAAAGGAATTCTATATTGCTTTGAAGCCTGGTCGGGACTCAGAGTTAATTTCCACAAAAGTGCCCTAATTCCCATTGCTCTGTCTCCAAAAGAGACACTGGATCATGCCATTATCCTCAATTGCTCCATCAAGAGGTTCCCCATTCAGTACCTTAGACTGCCACTAAGACCCGGAAGACTCAAAAAGGTGAATTGGCTCCCAATCATTGATAGGGTCATAAAACGGCTAGCAGGATGGAAAGGGAAAGCCCTCTCCTTGGGAGGGGGAGTCACGATCATCAATGCAGTCCTCTCAAACCTTCCTACCTATTATCTCTCTTTCTTCGAGATTCCACGATGGGTAATACAAAGAATTGACAGGACCCGGAAATGGTTCCTATGGAAAGGGGCAGACCCAGACCAAGGAGGATATCACCTCATTAGGTGGGAGAAGGCATGTATGAAAAAGATTCACGGAGGCCTGGGTATAATTGATCTTCGAGACATGAATCTGGCGCTACTGGGTAAATGGTGGTGGAAAGTTTTCCACCCTAATGGAGAAGGGTGGCAGCAATTTGTCCAGGGTTACATGCATGGGAATGGAACTAGAAATCTCGGCTTCAGGATAGGCCCTAGAGTATCTTGCTTCTGGAATGGTATCACCAAGGCATACGAACCCTTCAACAGCTGTGTTAAGTCAGTCATAGGTAATGGCAAACTTATTAGATTTTGGTGGGATAAGTGGTGTGCTGACCACCCACTCAGGTCCATGTTCCCAGACTTATATGAGCAAGCAACTCAACCACACTGCACGATGGCAGCAGCCTGGAAAAGAGGCATATGGAATCCAGCGTTCAAACATCCGCTCGACATGGACTCCCAGCAGACTGACAGAACTTCAGACCTACATCTCCAATGCTGGAATTGGCTGTAATCAGGGGCCCGACAAGAAAACCTGGGACCTGGAGAAAAATGGCAAGTTCACGGTTCGTTCAATGTACAACCGCATCCATTTTAGGGGATGCTCACCAAAATGGTCGGCCATTGTATGGAAAACGAAAGTGCCCCTGAAAATAAAAGTTTTCATATGGTTGGTGCTGAACGATGCGATCCTGACTAGAGAAAACCTAGTTAAGCACCAACCAAATTTGAACTCTCAATGTGGGTTCTGCCAAGCCAACCCGGAGACTAGAAACCATCTGTTCCTTCATTGTCCTAGGAGCAAAGCGGTTATCGTAGAGGTTCTCAGTGCACTAGAGACATATCACTACCCTAATTCATACGACGACTTATGGGTGGGAACCATATTCACGACGGAGAGAGGTGCTATGTGGTTTATCGCGATTGCCACAATGACTTGGGTGCTATGGCTAGACAGAAATAATCTTTACTTTCGTAGAACTTACAATACTATCTCTGGCAATCTGAATCATAATATGCATCTAATTTTATTTTGGGCTAATGTGGCAGCAGCAGGTCCCAGGGCAGGATCGCCACAGTCTTTCAGGTACAGGAGTTCGACGACGAGGAGATCGAGATTGGCCCGACGATTGACTGTGACACGAGCTGTGAGGGACATTGATACCCACCACCCCAGGGCTTGTTGGGGAGAATGATGTATTACTTTTGGCTACTATATGCTCTGTCTGTATTTTGTCCCACCCCCTATGTTTGGGGTGGTGTATGTTTTTCTGTTTTCTTTATAGGATTTTGTTGTATGCTCAGTACCCTGAGTTTTGTTTATTAATCTCTGATTAATGAAATAGGGTGGCCAGATTCCACCATTTCCTACAAAAAAAAAAAAACTACCCAATATTAGTTCCACATCCAACCAATGTGGGACTAAATTGGAGCCTAACATTCCACCAAGCTTCCATAATCCGACGACCTCGGCGACTTTCATTCTAGCGACACTAGTCTGACCCGGACCTACCAGTAATTTTAATCCGGCCTGTATGTAGCCCTTTTCAACTCTCGGTGGCTTTCGCTCTAAAGACACTGGCCCAATCCGGATCTGCTAGTAATTTTAATTCATCCTCTAGACAACTCTTTCCAAGCGAATTAGGAAGTATGGGGTTGGCTACGATACCAAATATTACGAACTTGGGAGAATTTATCCCTGAAAGCTAGTCGTCAGAGAGATGAAATCCAAGTTTATAACTATGCAACAATAATTCCCCTCCACTCATATATCAGCTATGGAAAGGAAATTAAGCTTACCTGGTAGTTGCTTAAACTCGATGGAGCAACCACTTATTGGTCATCAAATTCAATCCAAATATTAATGGCGGTGGGAAAAAAACAGAGGATACGAGGGGACCAAGAACAGACCAAACATAACCTCTCCCTTATCTACATATATGTAGACTAATTCCATTCCATTGATTGATTTTGTATAATTCTTAAATAAATTGATTAATTAATTTTGTGAATGGATATATCCCTAGTCTCCACCGGGCTATATACGCCGTCTTCTTCACCTCCTCACCTCACCTCACCTCACCTCATCTAACTTCAATAAAGAAAGAACGAAAGCAGCTTTGTTTTATTCGTCTTTTTTCGGCGTGCCTTAAATTGTATATGTGTATGTTTGAACGACTACCCAGAGAAAATATTAAACTGCAGCCAATCTCTAATCTCTGATATTATAATAGGAGAAGGCTTTAGTATCATTTGTCAATTTATCAACGCGTATGATGCACGTACATAACTAATATGAAGAAGGTTTCAGGTTTAAGTTCTCACTACACTAAGTTTTTATTTTTTATTTTTTAAATATTAAGATGTGCATTGTTCGTGCATAACTAATATAAAAAATATCTCAAATTCGATGACAGACTACGTCAAAATTTTTACTTTGAAAAATATATATTTATTAAGACGTGCATCACACGTATAAATTACTAGTAATGAATTAAAGGTGAAGGAAGGAGTAATTTACTTTTGTGGTCAGGCAAAGGAGTAATTAAATTTGCATAATACTATACTATACGGGAACTATCAAATTTACTAATTTTTTCTTTACTATCTTAGGCGCGACATTATTTGTGGAAGTTGTTGTACGGTAACTATTCACATTTATTTTATTTTTATATTTTTGTAGATTTTCGATTAATGATATTTTTTATAATTTTGTACTTTCTTTATTAAATTAATTAAAATCATAAAATAAACTTGTACAACAAATAAATTAAAGAAACCAAATAAACTAGTACAACAAATTTATTAAAATCACCAAATAATAAATTAGTATCTGACCATCTTCATTATTATTATTTTTCTAATTTTTGGGATTTATCCTCTATTTTTTCAGTTATTTTAAAAAATAAAATAATTTTAAAATAATTTAAACAATTAAACAAAACTATTTTAAAAATAACTAAATTATTTTTAAAGGGGAGGGGCCCACCATGTTGCATAGTGGGGGGGGGGCATGCGGCTAAAATAGCCGCCCTCGGGTTGGGTCGCAAGATCCCGCTGCCCGATACTAAACCCGGGCGGCGTGGGACCCACCCACTACCCGGGCAAAAGGAATGCAATGAGATTGATTTTTTTTTTTTTTTTTTTTTTGGTATTTTAGCATTTTGTGTGTGGGGCCCACTCGTGCTGGGGATATTAGGCGTGCGGTGGAAGTGGTCTTATGGAAACCCTAGTTAATTGTGTGAATGTTTGAAGAAAGCCCAGTTCTCTACACCTGATTGTCAATATGGAGAAAGAAAAGAAATAAATCTTCTACTAGAGTTGGTTGTCAGTTGGATGTATATGTATATTCTCATTATAATAAGATAATATTGTGTATATTATTCTATGGGGCAACACGGATTTACACGTGTTATATATTAATATTGGAACGGGTTGAGTGGGCTAAAAGCTCAGTACCCTAAACCCAGTCTAATCTCTATATAAGCTGGTCTAGAGGTAGTGCCCTGTGATATTCCAATACTGATAAGCAGGGTATAATATTTTAAGCGGCTAGAGATTAACCCTAACCCTAATTTCCCCAAATCAGTTTCAACAATCTTAAGATATTACCATATTCTACCTCGGGCCGCCGCCGTCTCCGACCAAGACTGCCGCCGCCGTCTTCGTCGCTGATCCAGATCACCGTCGACACGATCCCGAACGCAGCGCAGTCGCGATCCCGCTCGCAGTCGCAATCCCGCTCGCAGTTGCGATCCCGCTCGCCGTAGCCTTCGTCTTCGAAGACGTCGCAGATCGAAGGGGGCGGCTTTCCGACTGTCGTCGTTGATCCGGTGCGTCGCCGCCGGTGTGGATCGTCACTGGTGGTCGAAGCCCAGAGTTGGTCGTCTTCCTCAAAGCTTCATTGCTGTTGGAGTGTTGGGTTTGATCAGATCGAATCAAAGGGGGATCGAATCAAAGGGGTTTGTTCTTCATTGCTGTTGGAGTCCAGGGATTGATCAGATCGGATCAGATTTGGGTTCTCTTGATTCATTGCTGTATGCTCTTCAGATCGGTCCATTCTAAACTCTTTACTTTCTCTTTACTAAATCAATAAGTAGTAACTATTTAGAAAGAACTCTCTACTGTTGGGAATCTATTGTTTATTCCTTTGTGATGGAAAAACATAGTCGTCCGTACGAGGTTCCCAAATTAGAGGGATTTAGTAGTGCTGAGTTTAATAGTTAGAAAAGAAAAGCCCAATACGGGATGAAATTCATGAAAATCTTCTATACATGTCAAACAACATATGATGAATGTGTTGAAGATGTTGACGATGCAACATGGGTAACTGATGAAGACTTATGTAGAGAATTCTTATTGAATAGCATATCAGATCGCCTTGCAGACGTGTATATGAAATATGAAACTGCTAAACAAATTTGGGATAATCTACTAGATGAATTTAAGAAAGAAGAGAAAGTTTCTAAGGCACATCTAGTTGATAAGTTCATGGGTTTCACTTTTAAAGAAGAAAATGCAATCCTTCCTCAGGTAACAGATTTAGAGAATTTGGTAGGGAAACTAAAAACTGAAAACATTACTGTGTGTGATGAGTTCCTTACTGGAGCAATAATTTATAAGTTACCTGCTTCGTGGCTATCTTTTAAGACTGAGATGTATAGGTTGCCTGAACAAATTAAACTTGCACATCTAAAACGTTGCATCAAAGTTGAAGATGAGACTAGAACTAGGATGAATTTGGAATTGGTCAATAAACAACTTTCTACTGCTAATGTGTTACCCAATACCAAACGCACTCCTAAGTTCAAGAAGAACAAGTTTAATTTTAAAGGTGAACCAACTAAGTTAGAAGTCACGAAGAAAATTGCTAAAAAGAAAGAGAAATGCTACAACTGCAGAAAGTGGGGACATCATGCCTCTGAGTGCAGGCTACCCAAGTGGAACAACCCAACATGAAAAAGGTGAACTTGTTGGAGGGGAAAACTGAGCCCGCCAATTTTCTTTGTGTTGTTGGTAATGTAAAGGCCAGTACCTCTGCTAGTTGGTTGTTGGACTCGGGAGCCACCTGTCATGCTTGCAACGATGAGACCCTACTATCTAATCTGAGAGCTGCAAATGAATCAGTTTCAATGGCAAATGGAGAATCAGTGAAGGTGCTTCGGACCGGGACAGCGAATCTCAGTCTCTCCTCTGGTAAAACTTTAATTTTGCGAAATGTTAAATATGTACCTGCTTTAGCTAAGAACTTGATCTCTATTAGCTTACTAAATCATGCTGGTATGGTCGTTACTATGATTAGTGGTAAAGCTATCTTGTCTGTAAATTCTTTTTATTTTGGTTGTGCTTATTTAGTTAATGGCATGTACAGAATTAGTTTAGCAAATGAAGTAATCAACAATATTAATTCCAAATTGTGTAGTCCATATACATGGCATAATAGGCTGGGACATGTGAACTATGTTAAGATTCTTAATGTTGCTAAAACTTTTAACTTGCCAATTGACACATCCATTAAAGGTGACAAATGTGAAGTGTGTGCTCAAACAAAGATAACTAGAAGACCTTTTCGTACCGTCTCTAGGAGTACACAACTACTTGAGTTGATACATTCTGACATATGTGATTTCAAGAGTTTTATGACACAAGGAGGTCGAAAGTACTTAATCACTTTTATAGATGATTACTCTAGATATTGTCACATTTATCTGTTAAAAATTAAGGATGAAGCACTAGAAAAATTCAAAGAATTTAAGGACCGTGTTGAGAATCAGTTAGATGCTAAAATTAAAAGATTTAGATCAGATAGAGGTGGCGAATATGTTTCATTAGGATTCAGAGAATTTTGTAACTCACATGGAATCATAGCAGAAACTACAGCACCCTACTCACCACAGTCAAATGGTATTGCCGAAAGAAAGAATCGAACACTCATAGAGATGTTGAATTCTATGTTATTGACTGCTGGATTACCTTCACATTTTTGGGGTGAGGCTGTATTAACTGCTAATAATATTTTGAACATGTTGCCACACTCTAAGTTACATGCTACACCGTATGAACTGTGGCATAAGCACACACCCAATTTTAATAAATTAAGAACATGGGACTGTATTGCTTTTGTTAGGATACCTGACCCTAGAAGGCCTAAAGTGGGACCTCGAACAAATACGTGTGTGTATTTGGGTAATGCAGTTGATAGTGCTGCAGACAGATTTTTAGATCTATCTCTCAACAAAGTAATAGAATCAAGAGATGCAGAATTCTTTGAAGATATGTTCATCAAAGATAAAGGCATCTCATTATCTGAACCTGCAGACACTAGGAATGTCCACAACAGGAATCTAGATACATTTCAACTGACACTGAACCCTCACATAATGTTGAATTAAGAAGACTCTCTACAAGAGATAAAATACCTAGAACCTATGGTGATGACTTCGTGACTTATGCACTAGCAGCTGACCCTGTTAGTGTTAAGGAAGCCTTAAGGTCTAGGGATGGTTTGCTTTGGAAAGAAGCAATTGATGATGAAATGGATTCTTTATTGCAGAACAACACTTGGGAATTGGTTAATTTGCCAGTAGGGGCTAAAACTATAGGAAACAAGTGGGTTTTGAAGAAGAAACTTAATCCTGATGGAACTGTAGCTAAGTATAAAGCACGCTTAGTAGCTAAAGGTTATACTCAACAAAGTGGGGTGGATTATTTTGATGTTTATTCACCAGTTTGCCACATTGCTACAATAAGGATTCTTCTAGCCATAGTATCTATTGAAAAATTTGTTATTCATCAAATGGATGTTAAGACTGCTTTCCTAAACGGTGATCTCAATAAAGAAATCTATATGAATCAACCTGAAGGTTTTGTACTTAAAGGTTCAGAACATAAGGTTTGCAAATTAATAAAATCTTTGTATGGTCTAAAACAAGCACTAAAATTGTGGCATGAAAAATTTGATAAAACAATAAAGAGCTTAGGTTTTGAATCTAGTAATTCTGACAAATGCCTTTATTATCGTAATGAATCGAATAAAATTGTCATTATTTGCTTGTATGTTGATGACTTGCTAGTTGTTGGAAGTGACATCTCTATTGTTATAGAAGTCAAAACCATGTTATCCAAACAATTCAATATGAAAGACCTAAGTGTTGTGGACACCATATTGGGTATGAGAGTGGGCTTTAGAAGGCAAGGAATAACCCTTAGCCAATCCCACTATATTAAAAGTGTGTTGAAGGACTGGGGATACAGTGATTGCAAAAGGTTTAATACACCTTATGATAATACCAAAAAGTTGACACCTAACGATGGTGCAACAGTGAGACAGTTAGATTACTCTAAACTTATTGGGAGTCTCATGTATGCAATGATATGCACTAGACCTGACATAGCCTTTGCGATAGGCATGCTGAGCAGGTTCACTAGCAATCCTAGTCAATTACACTGGAATGTCCTTGAGAGGCTACTGGGATACCTAAACGGTACTCAAGAGTTTGCTTTGTGCTACTCTGGTTATCCTTCAGTACTAGAGGGATACTCTGATGCATCGTGGTGCTCAGAAAATGGTGACGTAGGTCCACTAGTGGTTATGTGTTTACACTAGGAGGAGCAGCTATGTCATGGAAATCTAAAAGACAACCTGGTCTTGCCTTTTCATCCATGGAGTCAGAACTCTTTGCGCTATCTTGTGCTGGTGAAGAAGCGGAATGGATAAAAGAGCTATTGTTAGATATTCCTTTAAGAAGGTTTAGAGTAACCACTCTCAGTCTTTATTGTGACAATCAAGCTGTAAATATTGTAGCTAACAACACTCTCTACAATGGTAAGAGACGTGTTGTGAGCCTTAGACAGGCCAAGTTGAACTATCTCATTAAACAAGGGACAATTGCCCTTATTGATGTACGATCAAAAAAGAATGTGGCTGATGTCTTTACAAAATGACTAAGTAGAGATCTAATTATCAAAACTGTGGGGGAAATGGGGTTAAAAACTTTTGAGGATAAGTTTTAACACCCTAGTTACTTTGATAAATTAGAATCCAAAGTTGAGAGCCATAGAGTAGTTCAAACTTTAAGCATCAATCTTGACAGTTGACATGCTTTAGATAATTAGAAAAGTTCTATGTATTTATTGTTGATATATAACTTCATTCCAAATTTGATGATGTTATATATGTTTCAAAACTTACATAAAATTATCTTTTATTCCAAAAGAAAGCATGAAAATTTGTCGATGTGTTTCCGATGTTTAGAACTGTTGTTATATCATTCCAACTTTGATGATATATCTCTTTTATGGGTTTATGTTTCATTCCAATCTTGATGATTCAGAACTTAACCATAATTGATCTAACAATTCTATCATTCCAACATGAAACACAGTATAGTTCTTGTGTAGAAACTATAATAGTTCTTGTACTTTATTTTGATAAAGATACTTGATTGTGATGCTTATGATGTACCTTTGCATATCTATGTTAAATTGTACTAAGTTCTTTAGCATGAACTAGATACTCTTATATATTTCATTTGAATTCTAAGAGAAGCGACTCATGAGATTTCTATGTGTTATGTTTAAACAGATGGCAGCAAAGGCAATGGAAATGAATCAGTCAACTTTGATTTTGAGAATGATGATTTGCTCGATATGGAGGAGTAGACACAAAAGAACTTGCAAGAATAGTTTGTCAACTGCTTGGAGAAACTTCTATTTTAAGTTTAAGACTCTTTATTTGATTGAGCTTAAAACTTTTCGTTTATTTTGAAGCTTATTGTTTGGTTGACTTGAGATTATGATTTTGCTTTGTTGGTTTAGTCTTTGTGAACTATTCATTTATGGTTTTAGAACTATTTGATTATTTTGGTTTAGTCATATTTGAACTATTCAAGTTATAATTGATTTAGTCTATGATCCATGTTCTTTATGATTCAATAATGTTTGAATTTTTGTGATCCAATATTATAACATTGCTTAGCCTAATATACTGAGAATATAGGAGGAGATTGTTGGATGTATATGTATATTCTCATTATAATAGGATAATATTGTGTATATTATTCTATGGGGCAACACGGGTTTACACGTGTTATGTATTAATATTGGAACGGGTTGAGTGGGCTAAAGGCCCAGTACCCTAAACCCAGTCTAATCTCTATGTAAGCTGGTCTAGAGGTAGTGCCCTGTGATATTCCAATACTGATAAGCAGGGTATAATATCTTAAGCGGCTAGAGATTAACCCTAACCCTAATTTCCCCAAATCAGTTTCAACAATTATATTGTAATTAGTGGTCCCAAAAATAATTATTTGGGCATTTCACCTCGGGCCCCCCGAGAGCTCGGGCCGGCCCTGCTTATGGAGATTAACTACATTGTCTCTGAGAGTGGGCTAGCAGCTACCTTTATCTTGCTGTTAAAGATCTGGTCTGGCTGTTTTCTTTTTAACTTGTCATATGTCCAGATACTTTGCTTTTTTACTGTGTTAAAACTATCCTATTCAGATTTGTATTTGTGTAGGTTACTGGTACTTGTGTATCTCTTATAATATCACAATTTTCTATCTCATAGGAGAAACACAAGTAATCAGCAATCTACAGTCAGGATACAATTCTGAATAGGATAGTTTACCCTACTTTTCGCGAGTATGCAGAAAATTAATCATATCTTTTTTTTGGCGGTTTGCTATACTATCGAGTTAAATTAGTTGTTGTTTGTCATAAAATGAATATTTCCATCCATTTTGGGAGAATTTCTGCAAAAACTTTCCTTCTTGTCTTTTAATAATTAAAAAATTATATAATGATTAAAAAAAAAAAAATTTTGGTCCTTTGTTTTTTGAAGGGATGATCATATAATGATTTTTAAAAAATTAAACCCCCAATTAAAAAAAAGTGGGGTGGGTTTTCTGTCAATTACTATAAAGGTATAACGGTTAAAACACATTAAATTTAATAAAGAAAATAACCAGGTTGCAAACCGCAACTACTTTAGTCGGATAGTATAGCAAATCAAAAAAAAAATATCGGGTGGGTTTTCTGCAAACTCACAAAAATTGGGGTTGATTTACTGAAATTCTCTCTTTTGTTTATTGCTCCAACTATCTCTTTTGTAGCTATATATTTTTATAATGTTGTTAGCTGGAGTGTCTTAGAGCATCTGCAGTCGTTAGCTATTTTGCCAAATTTTCAAAATTTTGGCTTTTTGTGCTGCACTCGTTGGCTATAAACCCAAATTTGGGGTTTTAGAGGAACAGTGGTCTGCCAAATTTGGCAGACGAAATAGAAATTTGAAAAAAATAGCTGACAAAATATGATTTTTCGTCCGTTCGATCGGACGAAAGATCATTTTTTGTCGCTTGAATTTATGTATTTTCCCCTATCGGATGGGAAATGATTTCCCGTCCCAAAAATATTTAATTTTTTTAATAAACCATCGAACGGGGGATGATACCCCGTCCCAATTTTTTTTTTAATAAATCGTCGGATTTCCTGTCTGATCAATCTTATTATTTATAAAATATGGGATTTCCCATCCCACAAAAACGTCGGACGAAAAATCGTTTCCCGTCCAGTCATTTTTAATTTTAAAAAAAAAAAATTGGGTTACAACGACTACAGCGCAAACTCAAATTTTCTTTTCTTATATGCCAAATACCCAAAATTTGGGTCTCAACGACTACAGATGCTCTTAGAACTCCATCTATTTCGTCAACAAAAAATAATAATTAATATCTATATAATAAAACACAAAGAAAAGCTATCAAGTGGCTCACCTTCAATAGTAAGGAAATCAATAGTCCTCATCTAGGGTTGCAAACGAATCGAGCAATTCGCGAGCTATTCGGCTCGAGCTCGGTCAAAGCTTGGCTCGAACCAAGCTCGAGCTTGGATTTTTTTTTATTTTTAGGCTAAGCTCGCGAGCTATTTAGCTCGAATACGGTCAAAGCTCGGCTCGAACTAAGCTCGAGCTTAGCACGAGCTCAAAAATGAGCTCGTTTCGTAAACGAGCCGAGCTCGAGTTTGAAGGTATTCAGCTCAGCTCGGCTCGATTGCAGCCCTATCCACATCTAAGTTTTTAAAAGACATTCCCCCCCTCCCCCCAAAAAATTTTCCTCCAAAACTCAAATTCAAATCCCCCCTAAATCCAAACAACTTCTTTATTTATTTACTTCTCCCTCTCTCTCTCTCCCTCCTTATGGAAATATGGAATTTTATAACTCTATTTATAATTATTTTTTAACATATACTAATGGAAACATGAACTTTTATTTACAACTAATTATTGTCATAGTATTCAAACTTGAGCTACATAATTATGAATTTACTGTTTACAGGGCTTTTCATTTGTTGAACTGTTATGAAGACGTGCCGTAGGCACGTGCAACCCACAGGAAAATCTAGTAATAAAATAAAATTTGTGTGAAATGGGAGTTGTGGGGGAAAAACCTTTTAAACGATTTTTTTTTTGTTTTAAAAAACTGAAATTAAGAGATATCTGCGAATTTTCTTTCTTTCTGCATATCCTACTAGATAGCATATAGCGTGAATGGTGTATGCACTATGCATGTGCTAAATGAGTCAATCTGTTACACTCGGGAATTCCAAGTTGTGTGAATTAAGAAGAATATACATGCCAATATGCTGCTGGGATTAATTTCCTAAACTGCAATTTAGCCTGGTGATTAAAGGAAGAAAAGGCAATGGTTAGAGCAGGTTAGAAGCTAAATTTTGGATATTTAACAAATAGGAATAGAAAATTTGAAAATGAGTTGTAGTCATCAAAGACAGAAAATGGCTTTTGAGTTTAAAAAAGAAACGAAAGAAAGATGATTTCCCTTCTCATTTAAAAAAAAGAAACGGAAAGGAGATGACTTCCCTTCTCATTCAATTTGAAAGAAACGGACGGGATATCATTTTTCTTTTTATTTATTTATTTTTAAATCGGATGGGATGCGTTTTGTTTTCCAATTTTGATCAACGGACATGATATCTTATTCCGATTGCCAATTTTGTAAAATTCTATGTTGTCACTCGAATATGTTGAAGAACTTTTATTTCCAACCTAAAATTTGAAAATATAACCAACGACTACGGCTATTTTTTACTAAATTTTGAATATTTTGGAGAAATAGTCAAGGACAGCAGATGCTCTTAAGTACAAAAGTTGGGGAATTAATGGAAGAAAGGCCAATGGTTGGGGAGGCTGACACTGACAGCATTACAGAATCCAAGATTAAATATGTAGGTGACAATGAAGCCATACCAACACCATACAAGTGGTCGGTTGGTTGGATGAGCCTAGTGATGCTGCCTTCTTTTATCCGTATCGGAGCAGGATGAGTCCTTTTATTTAACAGAAAGTTTAGGTTGGTCAGTTGTTTTGAAAAGAATTTTCTGAAAATAAAAATGTAAAAATTGTTTGGTAATAATTTTTTCTGAAAACAATTTTTTAAAAATGAGAGTATAAAATGCGTTTGGTAAACAAAAATATTTGAAATTTTCTTTAAAATAGTTATTGGATAATCTATATAATAAAACACAAAGAAAGCTGTCAAGTGGCTCTCCTTCAATCCCCAAAAAAATCAGAGGCCTAGATCTAATCTTACAAAACATATTTTCCCCCACAAAAATTTCTCCCAAAACTCAAATTCAAATCTCCCACCCAAAACAACTCCTACATATATTTTTTTTTTCTCTCTCTCTCCCTCCCTCTTCTATTCAAAAATTAAGAAAATAAAAATTTTAAAAATTTAAAAACTTTAAAAATAATTCAAAAAAAATCAAAAAAATCATATAATATGTTTTTTGCTCTATGTTTGCTACTTCAATTAATTTGCTGGACCTCCAAAACTATTTTATATAATCAAATAAGGTGCACCGTTCCGAAGACGTGCCGTAGGCACGTGTCAACGGGCAAACCTAGTGAGCATATAAAAGGAGTTTGGGTAGAAAATTAAATTCTCAAATTAATAGAAGTACAATTTTTCTGACAATGAGATTATAAACGACGTATGTTTAATCAATTTGCATTAGTTTTCTTCTGAAATTTTTTTTTTCCCTGCAGTTACAGAGCAAAGTTCTACTAGTATACGAACAAAAAGCGTGAGAAAGAGGGAATGAAGCAAATATTATCAATACGAGGAGTTGTATTAATGTGAAACATCTGAAGGTTGTTCATATGAACTGATATGCGACTATACTTTTTCCATTGAAGATGTTGTATTAGTATTATATTAAGAACCTTCCATAAACTGATATGCGATATGCAAAAGAATAATATGAAAGATGATATGAATATAATGTAATGAAAATTCTTATATCGCATCCCTTGTTTTCTAACTCGTTACACGTGCTTTAATCTCAAGTCACATAATATGAACAAAGCTCAAATACATTATATTACATTACGTCTCTCTGTTTTTTTAAGCTCGAATACATTTTATTATATCTACTTGAACATTTGATGATTCCTAAAGTAGCTAAATTTCAGTGATGCAACAGACATTGGATTATGCTTGTTTTTATGTGGATGTTGTGGTATCTTTCGCTTCAACTTCTTTTCGTTTCTTCTTTGTATCTGCCCATTTCGACTATGCTCGAGCTTATCTGAATTCTGTAAAAGTCGGCCAATACACCAATTGTAATCTGCAAATTTCGATAGGAAAAAAATTAGCAGTTAATAAGTGAAAGTGAAACTTCATTTTTAATCTATTATAAAGCATCAGAAGTCATCAGAATCCGTCAAAAACATCAGAAGCCATGAGCAACATCAGAAGCCATCATAGGAAGGAAATTATACACAGTATTAGAAAATTTATAGGATCAGAAGCCATCATCTCCTAGGTTGCCTGCAACTCATTCTATTGCAAAACCATGTTTACCTCCTTACAAACAAGATCATTGAACTATGAGATGCACAAAAGGAACAAAGATTTTCATCTCAGGCACATGTACAAATTCTATTAGAAATTTGTACATGTTTGGTTACCAGTATTTGAGACAAACTTCGGCCTGTTTGGATAGTTGTTTAGGGCCCTGTCTTCGTTTTCTTTTTTAGAAAAAGAGTTTGGTTACGAACTTCTCAAAGCAGTTTTTGCTTCTCTTTTTTAGCAAAAAACCAAAGAAGCCATCACAAGCATTAGTAGCCTTCACAGTACTAAGATAGTAACAAGAATTCAATTTTGAAAGTGAAACTCACACCTTAATTCCTTATAAAGGAAGAAGAAGCCATCACAATCCATAAGAAGCCATTAGAAACCATGAGCAGCTACAGAACCCATCACAGGAAGGTATTGTGCACAATATGGAAATATTACAAATGAAGACTCAGTGGTTTAGTTAAATAGGATCAGAAGCCATCATGTCCAGATTCATGAGAGGCACATGTACAAAATTTTGTGAAAATTTTTACTAGTATTTCACTTCAAACTATTTTTGCCCAAGCATGAATATCCATCACAAGCATCAGAAGCCTTCACATTTATATCATAGTAACAAGAATTCAATTTTGAAAGTGGAAATCATAGCTTAATCCCTTATAAAGCAAGAAGAAGCCATCAAATTCCATCAGAAGCCATCAGTAGCCATGAGCAGCATCAAAACCCATCACAGGAAGGACATTGTGTACAGTATGGAAATTTTCCAAAGTGAAACTTAGACCTTAATCCCTTATAAAGCAAGAAGAAGACATCACAATCTATCAGTAACCATTAGATGCCATGAGCAACATCAAAAATTTCAATACTCCAAAGAGTATATAGGATCAGAATAAATCATCATCATCTCCGGATTGTGAAATACTAGTAAACAAACACAAAATTCTCACATGTACCTGAGATGAATCTAGAGATGATGGCTTCTAATGCTATTTAACTAAACCATTGATTACTTTCTTTGTCAAATATCCATACTGTGTACAATTTTCTTCCTGTCATGGTTTTTGATGGTATGCATGGCTCATGATGGATTGTAATCACTAGCATCACTAGCATCACTAGCATCACAAACACTTATGTATAGAATTCAATTATTCGGAGCCTCAGAACACTTATGTATAGAAAAAATGTTTGTATAAAACATGAAGATTAGTCTAGGGTTGTATCTGAATGCCGTGCCAACTAGTTGTAATCATGCATTTTATTGCATTTGATTGTCATGCCAATATATAAAATGATCAATGTGGATATGATCACTTTTATTCACTTATAAAGCATCAGATGCTTTCATTACCCATCACAAGCATCATAAAGAATCAGAAGCATGCATCACCGAAACTGCATGCATCTGAGACATATGACAAGAAGCACTTCCACCGAAATTGCATGCATAAAGAAGCATCACAGCATCAGAAGCAATGATAGCATGTGAAGCATCACAGCATCAGAAACCAAAAGAATCCATGAGAAACATCTGAAGCCATGAGCATCATCACAAGCCATCACAGCAAGAAAATTGTACATAGTATTGAAAATTTTGTAGGTTCATAAAGCCATCATCTTGAGATTCATCTGAGACACATGTGCAAATCCTTTTATTAGAATGATTTTGCCCAAACATGAGAACCCAACACAAGCATCAGAAACATTGACAGTCTTCGCAATTATTATATAGTAACTACAAGGTTATTTTGAAAGTGAAGTTCATACCATAATTCCTTATAAAGATAGAAGAAGTCATCACAATCCAACAGAAGCCATCAGAAACCATGTGCAGCATCCAAACCCATCACAGAATGGTACATGAGCAGCAACAAAACTCATCAGAAGCCATGATAGTTATAGGAAATGTAACAAGAAATTAATTTGGAAAGTGAAAATGAATCCTTCAAAAATACTAAAAGCATAATGAAGCCAGGAAAATAAAACACCAAAGATTCAGAAGCCATGAGCAGCTTCAGAACCCATCACCTGTTAGAAGAAGCCAACACAATGTAGCATATATTTCATTTCTAGTATATGAAAATTTTCAATACTCCAAAGGTTATATAGGATCAGAATATATCATCATCATCTCCACAATTAGTCGTAGGCTCAGAACACATTATCATAGAACAATTGTTCTAATAAATCGTCAAGATAGGTGTAGGGCTGCATTTTTTAAAATGCCATACCAACTACTACTAATCATGTGTCCACCCCTTCCGTCACCCATAGTTGAATTCATCATTCATTTGGTCAGTATAATGGGAACAGTCCACATAGAAGTGCTGTCGGTTTACGTTAATATAAAAAAAAAACTAGATCAGAAGCTACCATATCCATCATATCCAAATTGATCAGTGGCACATGATGGTAGATGGGGGTGGACACACAACATTTTTATTGATAGCGTATTTCATCATTGCCTAGAACGAAAGAAATTAAAAATACTTTAAAATATATTTAAACGAGATACAGTTCATGTCATGAGATAACTCCATTCATTCTTCTAAAGCATCATAGTGCACTGCATGCATCCAAGTGCACTACATTAGCATCCAAGTACAACCTGCAAACACATCAGTAGACCATGGAAACAAAACATCAAAACCCGTCACATATCCCACAATCAGTATGAAAATAAAGCGACGAACTCATGCAAGGTTGAAGATGCATTATAAACAACTATCTGACTATCATGATAAGATGAAAACTATCATTAAGAAAAGCATTTGGTTACCGTCTTCTCAAAGCAATTTTTTGCTTCTCTTTTCATAAAATCCAAAACGGTCATAGGTTAATGCATATCAGATATTTGATTTTGTATGTATGCATCCAACTGAACCAAAGGATGTTCTTAGAGGATTGAATTAGTCATAGGCTCATAACACATTTGTATAGAATATTTGTTCAAATGAAGCATCAAGCTTAATATAGGGCTGCATTATTATGCCATGCCAACCATATCTAATCAACTGTCCACCCTCTCCACCACCCATAGTTAAGTCCGAAAAGCATTCAATCAATTTAGCATGAATAGTCCACATAATAATCCATCTTGCTTCACATAAACCATAAGGGTCAATACAAATCAGCCCCAAGTATGTTCATTTTGATGGATATTCACTGCGGGTGTTCATTTCCTATTCAGAAGTTCTAATAAACCAGGTTTGTGAGGGGGGGGGGGATGATGAACACATTATTATTCACTTTTTAGAGCAATAATCTTAATATAATTAGACATTTAAAAGCTCTATATATGGTATTTAACTCTTATTCTCTCTTTTCCATAGGAAACAGCTTATAACAGCAAAACGAAGCAGATTCAGGACTTCAAGGACAATACACAGAGAACTGCAGAGGATAAGTCGACTGGTTCCTCAACCAGGCGACTGGACAGGAGAAGCAGATTTTCCACAACTCTCGTCACAGTCGACTTACTTCCAAGAGCAGTCGACTGGCCTGATCAAAGATAAAATCTTCAGAAGTCTCGACTCAGTCGACTGGTTCGAAGACAAGTCGACTGGTCTGCGGCGGAGTAAACAAATTAAATCTTCAAAGATACACCTGCATCTAATTTCAAATCTATTTGAATCAAGATTTTATGCAGCGAATCAAATCTAAAGACATGGTATTTCCAAGTGGACATGGTGAACAGATAAGGAAGGAAAGGAGAAAAGAGAAAGATATTAATCATCAAATCAAATAAAGAAGGATCTTCCTGAAAAAGTGGAAACCCTAATTCTCAGCCGTGTTCTATAAATATCAGAATACCATCTCTTGAACGGTCTCTCCACTACTTCATCCGCTCTCCACTCCACGATTTCATCCGAGGACGATCATATATCTCTGGGAAGCGACTCAATCACGAAGTTCCTGAACAACATCAAGAGCATCACTCCATCAACATCGAAGAAGGAGAAAGAAGATCCAGCAACCAGAAGGCAGTCGACTGTGTGACAGCCAGTCGACCATATTGCCGGAATCCATTAGTTTATTTCTTCTTCTCTCTTTATTCTTTTATGTTGATCATGTATTCAAACTTGTTAAGCAATAAAGTTATTATTATGTGGAACTAATTTCATAGTTGGGTAGATCGAAACCGTAGTTATGTAATGCTATTTTCTTCTGAACTCTTCTATGTTACTTATTGATTGAATCTAATTGAATTGGTATAGGTTTATGATAGTCAAACTAGTTCTCAAGACTGAGAGCAGTCGACTGAGGTGAGAGCCAGTCGACTGACGTACAGAACTAGGGAAGCCAGTGTTTGGGTGTCATTTATCTGAATCTGTTATATGAGCATATTGAGACGACCGAATCTCGTGCTCATAATTTGTAACAAAGGAATCTTTAGGGGTTCTTGGTTCAATCAACTTAAGGGATCTAGATCTGATACCAATTTCTAGAACTTTAAGTGTTTGTTCGTTTCCACTGATATTATGTTTTCTTTAAGAACAACTTAGTAAATACTAGGCTGACTACTTGATGAAAGAAACGAATTAGAGTAGATACCATGCCTAATTCTTGGCTTAGGGAAACAGTACTTTAAGGAGTAGATACCATGCCCTTGAAGTGAACAAACATGAGTAATTGGAAGTAAGTTCAGAAGGTAACTTAGCATTACTAACTATTGGTGGAGATCAACAACCCAACTATTCAAGAGATATTTGTGACTCAACACCTCTCATCTTAGTTTTAATCTTTTAGTTCTTTTAGAATATTATGACAACTCTTCTTCATTTTTATTATTAGTTTTATTGATTAGTAAGTTGAAGTCTACAATCTCTGTGGGATCGACCCTTGCTATTACTACGATACGATTCGTGCACTTGCGAGGTTTTATAATTTGTGTCTAGTTTTATCTATATATTTAGGTAGCTAGATTTCCAACAACAAGTTTTTGGCGCCGTTGCCGGGGATTGTTTAGTATTTTAACTTACAAGTCAGTAGAATTTTTATTTAGTTTTTCTTTTCTTTTAGTAATAATTTTTTCTTTTAGGTTACAGGACTTCGGTGAATGCACGGTAGACGATCACTTCGACCAGAGCTACTACCTATTGACGCAGAAACAGAACGAACTTTGCACAAACTAGGTAAACTTTTTGCAGCCAACCAGTCGACTGGTACCAGGAGACAGTCGACTGCACAGAGACTAATCTCACAGACAACAATGGCTGAAGAAATACAAAATCGAGTGCCAATGCAGGACAAATTCACTCCTAAGAATATTGAACAACCTTCCTGCATTGCTTTTCAACCTAATGCCACAGGGAACATGCACCTATCTCCTCATTTACTTAGTATGGTTCCCCACTTTAGTGGCAAACCAGATGAAGAGCCTCATCTTCACCTGCAAGACTTTTTCGATCTTTGCAGGACACAAAGCGTCCAAGGGCTTACCGCTGAACAAATCAGGTTAATCTTGTTTCCTTTTTCTTTAAAACTTAATGCTAAGTTGTGGTATAATTCTTTGGAACCAGGATCAATTAATTCATGGGAGCAATTGGCAACGAAATTTTTGAAAGAATTCTTTCCAGCCCAAAAAACCAAACAGCTGAAAAGGGAGATTCAACTCTTCCAACAAAAGGATGGAGATTTATTCTTCGAGGCATGGAAGGACTTCAAAAGCAAGCTTCTCAAGTGTCCAACTCACAATCTGCCTAAGGATGATCAGGTACAAGCTTTTTATGAAGGTTTAAATGACACTAACAAGGCAATTGTTGATGCAGCTTGCAATGGAATTTTGATGAGGAAAAATGGAGAAGAAGCCATTGAACTTTTTGAAGAACTCAGCGAGAACTCCCAACAATTCTCAACAAGAAGGGGACCTACGAAAAAACAGGGAGTTTACGAGATTTTTAATAATAATAACATTCAATTAGAAATGGCAAACATGAATAAGAAAATTGATGTGCTTGTTAATGCAATGTCGACGATGGGTGGAGTTAAAAAGCAAACAAATGAAATGTGTGCAATTTGTTCTCATTTAGATCACACAACTGATACATGTCCCATGTCTACTTTTACAGATCAGGAGCATGCAAACTATGTGGGTCGAGGAGTATTTCCACAAAAGAACAATCCATACTCGAACACATATAACCCAGGATGGAGGAATCATCCAAACTTCTCATGGAGCAATAATCAAAATAATCAAGGGAATCAATTCACACAAGGACATACAAGAAACCCTCAGATGGGAAGTGGGTTTGATCGACCAGCCCCAGAACAGAAGAAGTTGGATTTTGAATCCACTGTTCTTCAACTGCTCCAACAACAACATCAAACAAGCAACCAACAAGGGCAAGCAATTCAGAAGTTGGAAACCCAAATTGGTCAGATTGCAAAAGAGCTAAGCGAAAGAAAAGCAGGTGAACTCCCTTCACAAACCATACCAAACCCAGGAGGTCAAGAACAACTCCAAGCAGTGACTACTTTAAGAAATGGTAAGATAATTGACAACATGGTTGGAACACACACAGACAAGCCAGTCAGTAAACCAGTCGACTGTTTTTACAAACCAGTCGACTGCACAGATAAATCAGAAACACAACTACCAAAGGCTGTGGATTCCAACAAGGTAAGTGAAAAAGTAGGGACAGTCCCACCACCATTCCCTCAAAGGTTAGTCAATAAAAAGAAAGAACAACATTTATATGACATCTTTGAAACCCTCAAAAAGGTAGAAATTAATATTCCCCTACTTGATGCTATCAAACAAATTCCTTCTTATGCCAAATTTTTGAAAGATTGTTGTACTCACAAAAGAACATTTCAGGTTAAGGAGGATGTGGCCTTGACAGAAGAAGTGAGTGCTGTTTTATTAAGAAAATTACCACCTAAACTGAAGGATCCAGGTAGTTTCACCATTCCTTGCAAAGTTGGTGAGCACTTCTTTGAAAAAGCACTGTTAGACTTGGGGGCAAGCATCAACCTTCTTCCTTATTCTGTTTACGAAAAGCTTGGATTGGGGGAACTCAAGCCAACATCCATCACTTTGCAATTGGCTGATCGCAGCATCAAAAGACCTAGAGGTATTTTAGAAGATGTCCTAGTTCAGGTAAATGATTTTATTTTGCCTGCTGATTTTGTTGTGTTAGATATGGAGGAATCTTCAATGTCATCATCTCTACCGATCATATTAGGTAGGCCCTTTATGAGTACAGCTGATATAAAAATTTGTGTTAAAAAGGGCATTATAAGTATGAAGATAAACGGAGAAAAAGTGGAATTTAAAATGTTTGATACACTAAAATTACCACAAGATGATCATGAATGCTATAATATTGATGTGGTGCAGGAGACTGTTGATCAAACATTTCAGGTACATAGCGTTGAACCACTACAAGCCACAATCACTCAATCTCTAACTTTATCTCATGTTGAACAGGAATACGATGACTGGAGGATTGCAGAGACAATACATCACCTTGAAACTCCACAGTCATATTCAGGTAAGCCTGCACCTTTATTTGAAAAATTGGTGTCTGATAAAAATTGTTCTTCTACAGCTCAGGCGACTGATGAACAGAGTAAGTCGACTGGTGTTCTAACCAGTCGACCAAACCCAGACACCCAGAACAAGTCGACTGCTGACATGGACCAGTCGACTGTACAGAAGCGTCCAGACATAGAACTCAAGCAGCTGCCCGATCATTTGAAACATGCATTTTTAGGCGAGAACCAGACGTTACCAGTAATAATTGCTGCGAACTTGAGTGCACAGGAGGAATATAAGCTGCTGAAGGTATTGCGAGAACACAAAAATGCAATAGGATGGACCATTGCAGACATCAAAGGAATAAGTCCATCCAAATGCATGCATAGAATACTCCTTGAGAACGATGCAAAACCTAGCAGAGAGGCACAAAGAAGGCTCAACCCCAACATGAAGGAAGTGGTAAGAGCAGAAATTTTGAAGCTACTAGATGTTGGCATCATCTATCCTATCTCAGACAGCAAATGGGTAAGTCCTATACATGTAGTACCTAAGAAAAGTGGAGTTACAGTGGTAACAAATGAAGAGAATGAACTTATCCCAACAAGAGTAACCACAGGATGGAGGGTATGCATTGACTATAGGAAGTTGAATAATGAAACCAGGAAAGATCACTTCCCTCTTCCTTTTATTGATCAAATGTTAGAAAGATTAGCAGGATATAGTCATTATTGTTTTCTAGATGGTTATAGTGGCTATAATCAAATTGCTATTGCTCCAGAAGATCAAGAAAAGACCACTTTTACATGCCCTTTTGGTACTTTTGCTTACAGGAGGATGCCTTTTGGATTGTGCAATGCTCCAGCTACATTTCAAAGATGCATGATGAGCATATTTTCAGATATGGTGGAAAGGTTTATTGAGGTATTTATGGATGACTTTAGTGTTTTTGGATCTTGTTTTGATGAATGCCTTAACCATTTGCAGTTTGTGCTTAAAAGATGTGAAGAATGCAATTTAGTGCTGAATTGGGAAAAGTGCCATTTCATGGTACAACAAGGTATTGTTTTGGGGCATGTTGTTTCTAAAAGAGGAATAGAGGTAGACAAGGCAAAAATTGACATCATATCAAAACTACCCCCTCCCACTACAGTTAAGGGTGTTAGGAGTTTTCTAGGACACGCAGGGTTTTATAGACGATTTATAAAAGACTTTTCAAAAATCTCCAAACCCCTTTGTGACTTGTTAGCCAAGGATGTTGAGTTTGTATGGACAGAAGAATGTACAAATGCTTTTAATACATTGAAAACTCTTCTCATTTCTGCACCTATTGTCATGGCACCAGATTGGAGCCATCCTTTTGAGCTCATGTGTGATGCAAGTGATTACGCTTTAGGGGCTGTTTTAGGTCAACGAATCAATAAGAAACCTCATGTTATCTACTATGCTTCTGGAACTTTAAACGATGCACAGCTAAATTATTCCACTACTGAAAAAGAAATGTTAGCTGTTATTTTTGCTGTAGAGAAGTTTAGATCATATTTAATTGGTTCTAAAGTTATTGTTTTTACTGACCATGCTGCCTTGAGATATTTGTTTGCTAAAAAGGATGCTAAGCCTAGGTTAATCAGATGGGTGCTGTTGCTTCAAGAATTCGATCTTGAGATTAGAGACAAGAAAGGAAGTGACAATGTTGTGGCGGATCACATGTCCAGATTATTGCAGGAGGAGGAGAGAATTGTGCCCCCGCTGAACGAAAATTTCCCAGATGAACAATTATTTGCAATAAATATTCACACTCTCGGGGCAGTCGACTGGTCCCTCAACCAGTCGACTTATCTCTCTGAACAACTCCCCTGGTTTGCTGATATTGTCAATTTTCTAACTGCTCATGTTTTTCCTCCAGGTATGACACATCAGGAAAGGAAAAGATTGGTGGATCTGAGCAAACACTATTATTGGGATGATCCTTATTTATTCAAATTTTGCTCTGATCAAATTATAAGAAGATGTGTGGCAGACGAGGAACAAAGGAGTATTCTACAACATTGCCACCAATATGCATGTGGAGGACATTTTGGGCCAAAGAGAACAGCACTTAAGGTATTGCAATCTGGTTTTTATTGGCCTAAAGTATTCAAAGATGCTTTTTCTTTTTGCAGGACGTGCGACAAATGCCAAAGGACAGGCAACATCTCTTCTAGAAACCAAATGCCACTACACAACATACAAGTAATCGAGCTTTTCGATGTTTGGGGAATCGACTTCATGGGTCCATTTCCTAACTCATTTGGTTATCTATATATACTTGTTGGTGTGGATTATGTGTCTAAATGGGTCGAGGCTGTCCCCTCACGAACTAATGATCACAAAGTTGTTGTCAAGTTTTTGCAGGAGAACATTTTCACTAGGTTTGGTACACCACGAGCAATAATAAGTGATGGAGGGAGCCACTTCAATAACTACCCATTTGCTTCTTTGATGAAGAAATATGGGATTACACATAGAGTGGGAACTCCATATCATCCTCAAACCAGTGGGCAGGTGGAGATTAGCAACAGAGAGATCAAAAGCATCTTGGAAAAGACAGTCAATACAAGCAGAAGGGATTGGTCACTACGCTTGAACGATGCATTATGGGCCTACAGAACCGCTTTCAAGACACCCATTGGCATGTCACCATACCGTTTGGTCTTTGGAAAAGCATGTCATCTGCCGGTAGAATTGGAACACAAAGCTTATTGGGCTATCAAAAAGTTCAATTTTGATATGAAACAGGCAGGTGACAAAAGGAGATTGCAACTAAATGAGCTTGAAGAATTGAGGCACGATGCATATGAAAATGCCAAGCTATACAAGGAAAGGACTAAGTTATACCATGATAAACAATTAGCAAGGAAGGAGTTTTATGAAGGACAAAAGGTATTGATCTACAACTCAAGATTAAGACTCTTTCCAGGCAAGCTCAAGTCAAGATGGTATGGACCATATATAGTCACAAAAGTCTTTCCACATGGTGCATTGGAAGTTCACAGCGAAGAACGAAATCAAACATTCAAGGTGAACGGACACAGGGCGAAGCCATACATAGAGATGAGTCTAGAACCGCAAGAGGAAGATGTGAATCTTCAAACCATTCAATACATTGCATGAACTCATCATGTCTAGCTGAAGACATGAAACACAGCGCTTAGTGGGAGGCAACCCAACTTTTCAGGGGAGTATTTACACTTTCCTTTACTTTCTTTAGTTATTTTTATTTTTTCTCTCCTACCTAGATGTGACATATGCCTATTTTACATTTTCTTTCGAACATTGAGGACAATGTTCCATCTAAGTGTGGGGGTATTAGTTAGTTATATAAAGATTTTTTTTAGGATAAACAATTTCTTATAAAGTAAGAGTAAGGATACTTATTTACTTTAGGATTGTTGAGTTTCATAATTCCCTACAAAATTGTGCGAGTCATGCGATTATACATAATAAACAAATGTGATGCTTTTTCTGATAATTATTCCCTTTAGATCTAGTCCTAAATCGAGTTTAAGTAAATAGAGGATACAATATATGTATATATATTTGAATTAAGTCAGTCTACTCCAATGTTTTGAGGGCTTAGTAACTAGGGGTATTCATCACCAATGTTTACCTTTACGTCAAACGGCAACTTGAAATATGAGTATGCAAAGCACTTTAATGTTTGTGACTTGTTGAGTAACCGGGTGGATACATCACAAATGTTTCGCATTCGCGTCAAAAGACAAGTGACAACTTTAAAGAAGAGACTATAATTGAAAAAAAAAAAAAAAAAAAAAAAACTCTAGTTTGCTACTGGATTTGTCGTAGAAAAAAGGGATAATCACAGACTGAGTAGATGCATACTATAACTAAATTAATCGCATGACAAATATGATTAAGTTTGGGGATTATGACTGAACAATTGCACTGGAGAAAGTGGGTATGTTTAAATTTACTTTATCTGAAATTGTTTGTAGTTTTATATTTTTCATTTTGATGTCCACATAATAAGAAATCTTGGTGGTTGAATCTAGTGTTATTATTATTCTCCCTATTCATAATTCTAGTTTGCTTGAGGACAAGCAAAAGCTAAGTGTGGGGGTATTTGATGAACACATTATTATTCACTTTTTAGAGCAATAATCTTAATATAATTAGACATTTAAAAGCTCTATATATGGTATTTAACTCTTATTCTCTCTTTTCCATAGGAAACAGCTTATAACAGCAAAACGAAGCAGATTCAGGACTTCAAGGACAATACACAGAGAACTGCAGAGGATAAGTCGACTGGTTCCTCAACCAGGCGACTGGACAGGAGAAGCTGATTTTCCACAACTCTCGTCACAGTCGACTTACTCCCAAGAGCAGTCGACTGGCCTGATCAAAGATAAAATCTTCAGAAGTCTCGACTCAGTCGACTGGTTCGAAGACAAGTCGACTGGTCTGCGGCGGAGTAAACAAATTAAATCTTCAAAGATACACCTGCATCTAATTTCAAATCTATTTGAATCAAGATTTTATGCAGCGAATCAAATCTAAAGACATGGTATTTCCAAGTGGACATGGTGAACAGATAAGGAAGGAAAGGAGAAAAGAGAAAGATATTAATCATCAAATCAAATAAAGAAGGATCTTCCTGAAAAAGTGGAAACCCTAATTCTCAGCCGTGTTCTATAAATATCAGAATACCATCTCTTGAACGGTCTCTCCACTACTTCATCCGCTCTCCACTCCACGATTTCATCCGAGGACGATCATATATCTCTGGGAAGCGACTCAATCACGAAGTTCCTGAACAACATCAAGAGCATCACTCCATCAACATCGAAGAAGGAGAAAGAAGATCCAGCAACCAGAAGGCAGTCGACTGTGTGACAGCCAGTCGACCATATTGCCGGAATCCATTAGTTTATTTCTTCTTCTCTCTTTATTCTTTTATGTTGATCATGTATTCAAACTTGTTAAGCAATAAAGTTATTATTATGTGGAACTAATTTCATAGTTGGGTAGATCGAAACCGTAGTTATGTAATGCTATTTTCTTCTGAACTCTTCTATGTTACTTATTGATTGAATCTAATTGAATTGGTATAGGTTTATGATAGTCAAACTAGTTCTCAAGACTGAGAGCAGTCGACTGAGGTGAGAGCCAGTCGACTGACGTACAGAACTAGGGAAGCCAGTGTTTGGGTGTCATTTATCTGAATCTGTTATATGAGCATATTGAGACGACCGAATCTCGTGCTCATAATTTGTAACAAAGGAATCTTTAGGGGTTCTTGGTTCAATCAACTTAAGGGATCTAGATCTGATACCAATTTCTAGAACTTTAAGTGTTTGTTCGTTTCCACTGATATTATGTTTTCTTTAAGAACAACTTAGTAAATACTAGGCTGACTACTTGATGAAAGAAACGAATTAGAGTAGATACCATGCCTAATTCTTGGCTTAGGGAAACAGTACTTTAAGGAGTAGATACCATGCCCTTGAAGTGAACAAACATGAGTAATTGGAAGTAAGTTCAGAAGGTAACTTAGCATTACTAACTATTGGTGGAGATCAACAACCCAACTATTCAAGAGATATTTGTGACTCAACACCTCTCATCTTAGTTTTAATCTTTTAGTTCTTTTAGAATATTATGACAACTCTTCTTCATTTTTATTATTAGTTTTATTGATTAGTAAGTTGAAGTCTACAATCTCTGTGGGATCGACCCTTGCTATTACTACGATACGATTCGTGCATTTGCGAGATTTTATAATTTGTGTCTAGTTTTATCTATATATTTAGGTAGCTAGATTTCCAACAACAGGGGACACACATGCCGCAAAATATGATGTGTGAATTTCATGATTGCCTAGACAGACATAAAGTAAATAGGCTTTGCTGTCAATTTAAACAATAAACATGCCATTATAATCATCATCATAACCATCATAAATAAATCAAATTCAGATGCAATTATCAAATAAATAGGTGACAAAAGGAAGAAAAGCATTTATAACCATATATTGGAATAGCACAATGAAGCCATAAACCAGTACATTGGGCTATAACATTACATTAATGCCTTGCATTCCACATTGCTATAGCAATTTGATCTCTTTCAGTATTCATGTGATTCAATTGGGAAGATGACATATCTAAAGGTTGGGATGTTGAAGCATTATCTTCATTGTGTAGATGATTAATTAATTGTTCATCTTCTAAATCCGAAAAGAATGCATCGTCCGCTGAATATCTACGTATAAAATTATGAACTGCACAACAAGCTGGTACCATTAGAAACTGTCTTGTGAACATATAGTTTTTCATATACTTGAAGACGGGAAATCTTTTTTTGAATACACCAAAGGTTCTTTCAATGACATTTCGTAGCCTTGCATGCATTTTGTTGAAATGTTGCCTATATTGGGTTGGTGCATGGTTAGGCCCTTCGAAGTCTTGCAAGTGATATGGCTCCCCGCGGTAGGGAGCTAAAAACCTGGGCATGTTCGTGTAACCACAATCTACTAAGTAATATTTATCAACGGGAGAGATTTGCAACAGTCCTTCTGTTAACACTTTGTATTACCCGAGAGACGTTAGTACTTCCTTCCCATCCCGCATAAACAAATGTGAACATCATGTCAAAATCACAAACGGCCAGCACATTTTAAGTTATATCGCCTTTTCAGCCACGACAAGTATTTTATCGACTAACGGGTACGCAAGCATCTATTAATGTGTCATCGACAGCACCAATAGCTCCCTACAATAATGGATTTGAAACATACTACTTTAATGAACACATTTGAAATATTAGAATAATATGGTGGTAATCATGAAGCTAACAAAATACCTTAAACCATAGATAGAAGTCTGTGGAACTACTGATCCTTTCATGTACATGTGTCGTGTTTGGGGGAGTAATGAGAACTGTTGCTGCTCCTGCCAAACCTTTCAACACATTAGTATAATGTCGTTCGATTGTTTCCAATGAGTGCTGAAACTGATCAGCTGCCCCTCTCATTTTATGACTATTACCGACAATGTACAAAAAAATGGCAATACTTTCCTCAATAGAGACATGCCTATGTTGGGCTTTCTCGTGCATTTCCTCGAGGTAGTTGCCATTTTTAATAAATTGACACAAAGCCAAAAAATAATTTTGATTCGTGCGGAATATGCGATTACACTTATCCGGGGGACCATCTAGGATTTCTTGTAGATATTCACGACCTGATAGTTTAGAAGTGAAACAGGAAATTTTTTTAGACATAATCTCTAGAAATTGAAGTCCCAACAAGTCATCAAGCCCGTCACTATCATCACTTGACGTGTCACTTGACAAGTCCATCAGTATGGTAGCAATTGCAATAGTACTTCACTCTGAAATAGTAGAATACATTTGCATAAAGAATATTCGAATTTTAATACTTTATGAAATAGTGGAGGTTATATAAACAATTACACTAACATTTTATGTTATCTACCAAAATTAAACCCAAAAAAACAAAAACAACAACAGCTAGTAATAGCAAATGCATCTAAAATTAAACCGTTACCAATGAAAATCCAACACATGATGCCATTACATATTCACAATGTAATCATACAGAAATATTTCAATAAATTGTTAAGACATTTAAACAATACATTGGGTTGGATCCACTTAAACAGATTAGATCCCTCTACTCATTCACAAGATTGTCCAACCACAAGAGCCTAAGATCTGGTTTCATAAGAATGAAGCCACGACGCCAGCTAGGGTTTGCAACTATGTTATCCATTGCCACACGGAGCATTTTGGCATCAAGCCCATCCATCGTATTAATTATTTCCATGCACTTATCAATGGAGAACGGATCTTCTGCATCCGAGCGATCACTTCGGTCGTCCATTTTCTTCCTATAATATTTAGTTTTTGCAATATGCGCAGAGGTATTGGCATCAATACAAATATCTATTCTCGAGCTTTTTGTTGCTCGACCACTAGACCCACCAGATCGCCTCTTATGAGATCCCGAATGTATTGGTTCATAATCATCATCATCAACCAAATTTACATGTGGTGCATTGGGGGGGTGGGGTGGGTGAACTCAAAATTGACCCTCCATTCCTCATCGGAGTCATACACCCTTTGAGTTGAAGCCCTAGAAAGTAAGCCTTGGGTAGTAGACTGACCAAAAATTTTGGTCAAAGCATCATAATTGATCAATCCCTTCGATTTGAATTGTTTAGCATGAGGGTGAGCCTATTCAAAAATTTTGTGTTGTTAATTTAAAAGTACTAAAGTCATGAATAAGTATATTAAGATGATAATCACACACTGTTATAAAAAAAAGATATTTGTGAACCTTGACATATGTGTCCCAAACATTGGGCTCGCAAGTGACTGTATGGTTGTCTTCATCCCAACCCATACCACTCTGATTCTTCAAAGTGTGAAACTCCCTCCACTTCATCCTAAGTCGGGAATGTTTCTTTTTTAATTGTTTAACCGTGTATGTACGATTACACATGTGATTCAAACTTGCAACAAAATATTGCCAATCTTTGGCTTCAAAGGTCGAACTTTTCAGACTATTTCGGTCGACCTCCTCCTCCATCAATTCCACAAATATACGTTCATTACATGCTGGCCATAGGACAATATCACTGTCCACCTCCATCTCCTTCCCCTTACTAGTCATCTTGATTAGCCACAGAAACGATAAATATAAAATAACAATCATCAATTTCTTAACTATAACAGTGAACGGAAATAATTTTTTGAGGTTACTGTAGCAATTGTAGATGATGTCTTCTTCAACAATATTGGAACCAAACTTTTTTTACTTTACAGGAACAAAATCGTTTCTCTTTAATCTAAGCAATTCGATTTTCAAAGCCACTAGTTAGGATTGTAGTCGTCGTCGACCATAGGATCAGAACTCATCATCTCTAATTCCAGTTCAATAAAAATCTTTAATCCCTCAAATCAGTATAGGAAAAAAACAAAAAAAAGAAAAAAAATTGTTTCAAATCTGGAATTAACACATCGACGTCGATTTTCAAGATCGGGACTCATCATCTCGAAATCTAGTTCATAAAAAAAATTTAAATCCCTCAAATCAAATCGAAAATAAAAAAATTACAAAGGGGGAAAAATAACAAAAAAAACAACAGATCTGGAATTAACACCTCCCCAAACCGAAACCCTAGCAAAAAAATTGGATCAAATTGAAACATACCTTGGTTTGCTTGCTCAAGAGTGAAGAAGTTGTCTCCGACAGATTCAAGCCTCAGCCGACGTTTGATTCGACTGCACCGTTCTCGAAGACACCTTCTACTGTAAGCAGATCTGGTCTCACAGACCATGAATCGAGCGTCGAGCTTGAGAAGGGGGAAAACAGAGCGAATCGCAGAAGAAAGGAGAGATCTTGATGAGAGTAAAGATACACTAAAGGAGACGATTGAGCGGAGTAAAGGGGAGTAAAGAGGGCTCGGGGAGAGATAGAGAAGTCGGCGTCAAAAAAGAGAAAGGAAGGGGGTAACCAAAAAAGAGAGAGAACACGTGAGAAGAAAAGACCCCTTTGCTTTTTTTCTGAAAAAGAGAAGCAAAACTGCTTTGAGAAGTACGTAACCAAACGCGTTTTCTAAAAAAGAAATGAAAAAAAGGCCCTAAACAACTATCCAAACGTGCCCTTAGATTTTAGCCGTCGATCAAATTCTGATGTGAGTCTAGTTGTCTAGATTTTTGAAAGGTTTAGTGGTTATGCTTGTTGACTGTTGCCGAAAACCTACAAGGGCAGTCTGAAATACCAGGATTGATTTCTGCATCAGACCCTTCGACGATATATTTAGTATCCAGAAGTGAAAACTAAATTTTATGAGCAAAATATTAATTACCTGATAACTAAAGAGAGATGCATGTATTAATAGACATGTGGATGAGCAATTGAAGAAATACTTCTCAACTAATTTTTTAAATCCCTTTAATTAAAGATCTGATCAGTTAATAATCTCCCTGATTTTAGGGGATTTGATTGACAATCACAATCTCCCCTAAATTTACTCACGGACTAAGTAGATGTGGCAAGCCCACAGACGGCCCATACTTTGGCTGTGGGCCTGTAGCTATCGCGAAAGGAATGTCTTACCATTTTACGATGAATGAGATTTGTGTGGAGACTGCACATTTTTTATTATTCGTAATTTTTACCCACATCAATTACTGATTAAACACACGCATACATACATACAGCGAGTGTTATTTACTTATTTTATTGGCTAAGTCTACTGTGTGGTGTGACCCAATGTTCGAAGGTAAGGAGGCTGGACGGTAGTTCTCATATGTAGAGCTGGTATTGGGTTCTATCGGGTCGGGTCCTCCCACTACCCGGACCCGGTACCTCGCGGGTCCACAACCCAGACCCGGACCCGGACCCGGACCCGGAATTGCAAGAACCGGGTCCGGGTCCTAGTTAAAAAAACATACCCGTTGGGACTAGTAGCGGAGAATAAATATTTACACTTATGTATTTTTGCACCCGATACCCTACGGTTCTAACAATATTTGTATTAAATTACATGAATAAATATTATATTTACTCTGTCTTCAACAAATACTTATGTGTATCTCTATAACCTATTATTCAAATTTCATATTTTTTGGGTATTTTTTAACGGGTCTGGATCCTGGTTCGGGTCCGTTCTATTTTGATGGGACCCGTTAGTGCATCGGGTCTTATTTTAGGATCCAGACCCAGACCCATATAAATCGGGTCAGATCCGGTCCAATGCCGGGTCCAGATATTGGATAAATATGACAATGCTAGTCGTATGCTTGCAACGTGATGTTCATTGGATTCGACGATCTAGTTAGTATCCAGAAGTGAAAACTGAATTTTATGAGCAAAATATTAATTACCTGATAACTAAAGAGAGATGCATGTATTAATAGACATGTGGATGAGCAATTGAAGAAATACTTCTCAACTAATTTTTTAAATCCCTTTAATTAAAGATCTGATCAGTTAATAATCTCTCTGATTTTAGGGAATTTGATTGACAATCACAATCTCCCCTAAATTTACTCACGGACTAAGTAGATGTGGCAGGCCCACAGACGGTCCATACTTTGGCGGTGGGCCTGTAGCTATCGCGAAAGGAATGTCTTCCCATTTTACGATGAACGAGATTTGTGTGGAGACTACACATTTTTTATTATCCGTAATTTTTACCCACATCAATTACTGATTAAACACACACATACATACATACAGCGGGTGTTATTTACTTATTTTATTGGCTGAGTCTACTGTGTGGTGTGACCCAATGTTCGAAGGTAAGGAGGCCGGACAGTAGTTGTCATATGTAGAGCTGGCATCAGGTCCTATCTGGTCGGGTCCT
Organism: Hemerocallis citrina; assembly: GCA_017893485.1. NCBI lineage: Eukaryota > Viridiplantae > Streptophyta > Magnoliopsida > Asparagales > Asphodelaceae > Hemerocallis > Hemerocallis citrina. The sequence goes on along the minus strand of CM030360.1, from coordinate 872,226 downwards.
CCCATTACCCGGACCCGGTATCTCGCGGGTCCACAACCTGGACCCGGACCCGGACCCGGAATTGCAAGAACCGGGTCCGGGTCCTAGTTAAAAAACATACCCGTTGGGTCTGATAGCGGAGAATAAATATTTACACTTATGTATTTTTGCACCCGATACCCTACGGTTCTAACAATATTTGTACTAAATTACATGAATAAATATTATATTTACACATCTGTCTTCAACAAATACTTATGTATATCTCTATAACCCTATTATTCAAATTTCATATTTTTTGGATATTTTTTAACGGGTCTGGATCCGGGTTCGGGTCCGTTCTATTTTGATCGGACCCGTTAGTGCATCGGGTCTTATTTTAGGATTCAGACCCGGACCCATATAAATCGGGTCGGTTCCGGTCCAATGCCGGGTCCAGATATCGGATAAATATGACAATGCTAGTCGGATGCTTGCAAGGTGATGTTCATTGGATTCGAAGTTCGGAATTCGGATTGGATGTCCCTACAGCCTTAATTAGTTCTCACACTGAAGGCTAACCTTGCACATCTTCCAAACCTGGATTGAATTGAAGTTGATCATCCACCTAAATCCCAAGAACATATTAAAAAGTTAATACCTGTGTTAAATAACTAAAACAAATATGTTATCCACAAATGCTACACATACTTTAAAATTTACTCCAAATTTATTCCAATCACTAAAAAAACAAATCCCAACCATTAAAAGACAAATAAAAATAATTAAAATATTATTCAAACCTTATTTTTTAACGGTTGGGATATGTTTAGAATAAAAATTGAGGTATAAAATACTACAAGACATGGACAAAGACAGACAAAGATAACAATTGCTCGACACGTGGTCACCATACATCATGTTACTGAAATATCAGTATCCAATGGTTATCACCCTCATTTCACAGTCCTTTTATACCAATTTATGTGTATATTATTGTGCGATGAGGGAACTTACGAGTGGTGGATGATTTCCAATTGATTCACGTTTCTTAGAGTTGTGTCAATAATTGAACTCAAACTGAACTGGATTTATTTCCAATTGAATCACGTTATCACCAGCTGCATATATTATATTATATATACTACTCCATAATTTGCAATTGGGTGTCGGGTCCGAACTCCACAAGTCAAGTAGCTTCCAATCTCCCTCTCTTTCTTCATACCCTTTTTTATTTTAGCTTGAACGATTGATTGCCCCCTCGACAATATAAAATCCCAGTTAGGCTTAGCTACTTCCATTACTTGACCATTTATTTCCATTGATTCATATATACCTCATAATACTGCTTCATACTTGAAACACCACACGTCAAGTATCATATAAAGATTCCGGCCTCAACCTCATATTCATCTTAATTTCAGCTACATATATGGTACGCTTCTGGTAACCAAATCAAGGGATCATCGGTTGGTTATGCGAGCTGCCGCGAATAAAACGTCTGGGAAGGCGGCGGCTGAGAGCTCTATAAGCTTCTCCCTTCTTCTTCCTCTGCTAATTCATTCCTTTTCCTTTTCCTTTCCTCGCCAAAGATATTTCCGGTATCGTCGCTTGAGGCTGAGGCTGAATCCGTAACTAGTACTGTTTGTTTATGGTAATTCATTGATTACAGTATTGTTCCTTTGTAAATTGTTGTAACGGTAGGTACGTGTGTGTGTATTATATATGGCACCGCCGCCACAGCCCTCTCCAGTCACTCCCCATTCAAGAAGCCTAATCAAGCGGGCCCTTCCCCTACTACATGAAGGAGGAGGAGGAGGAGGAGGAGGAGGAAGGCGAGGTGGCAATCATCATCATCATCATCATCATCATCATCATAATCCATCTGTGCCAGAGAGGTCGTCTTCGTTCCATGGAAGAATAATAATGGGCCCGTCATCCGATCCGAACAAACAGTTGCAACAAATCATGTGCAGGCCCAAAACACAACCTGATTTGCTTACAGGAGCTGGTGCTGATTGGAGGAAGATGAAGGAGGCTCAAACCCAAACCCAAACCCAAAGCAAATCATCATTAGGCGATCGTGCGTTGAAGTTGAAGAGACTGGAAGCTGCTGCAGCTACTAGTGGGAGTAGTAGTAGCTCACAAATTGTCGATAGGAAAGTCCCGGCGAAAGTGTTGGTGAACGTGAATGTTCAGAGGAGCCTTGGGGCAGTGCAGGTGATGGCCTCAACAGAGTGGAGTGTCGAGGATCTGATTTCTGCAACACTCAAGCAATACGTCAAGGAAGGCAGGCGGCCTCTTCTTCTGCCAATAAGCTCGGCCTCCTCCTTCGGTCTTCATTACTCCCAGTTCAGCTTAGAATCTTTGGATCCTAAGGAGAAGCTCATCGGATTGGGATCCAGGAACTTCTTCCTCTGTCCAAACTCCTCTTCTTCTCTAACACCTTCCACCACCTGTCTTTCAGCAGCAGCAGCAGCATCATCATCATCTACGTCATCTACCACAACCTCTTCTTCGTGTTTCAAAGAGGCAGACAACGCATCTAAGACTACTTTCTCATGGCTTCGCTTCAAGCAACTCTTGTCCTAGCTAGCTACGGTTGTTCCTTGGATCTTCCATCTGCTGAATTAGCCTCCTGGAGTGAGTGGACTAATTATGGTTTCCACCTGTACGTAGCGTTTTTATTTCTTCTTTTGCACTGGGAATGGACACAAACCCTGCTTCCTACTGTCTATGAAAAATTACATCCTAGTAAATAATATATATATATATGCATCAAATTTCCCCATCACTTATTCTTTTGATAAGTTGTTGAATAAAATTTTAAGCTTTTACAGTTTAATTAAAACTCCAACAAACTGAAGTTAACAGAAATTACGAGTTAATAAATGTGTGATAATCGTGTAATGGATCCATGTAGAAAAGAATAAAGCAAGCCGTCTTCAAAAATTTAATCCCGTGAGAACTAACCTCACACCTCAATAACCATCACTCATCTAGCGTGTGGCATCTCAAAAACATATCAAATATGAGGAACAGAGGAATACCCTTTCAGCTAACTGCAACGCATCTTATAGAAATTTTGGTGACGAAATATCTCGTTTTTTCCAGATCCTGATTCATGAGTTTTTACTAATCAAAAGATCACGGATAATAGTGAATATCACCGTTGATATGGGGAAAATTGTAAGTGATCTCCACCGTTGATTTTGACACGAATCGCGAAGCAATTAACTGGGCCTAGGCCAAACATATCCAGGGGGTTTCTGCAAACCCATTCGCATGCCCCGGTGAGTCACCTACCGTTCGCGCAGAGCACTCCATTGGTTACGCCGTAGCAACACCCTCCTAAAATTACGGAGCTAATCAATTCCAGATCCGGGATCAAAGGGACTTCTCCCCGTACCTATAACTACAATGGCTACTGTACAGTTGTATGTAACGACTTCTTCTCTACAGAATCCTTACCACAGAATAGATGTTTTCTAACTTAAGCAATGGAGGGTCTATCACCGGGAATATTCCCGGTGTTTCAGGCTTTATTTTGTAGGTCTGTGGAGCAACCATCGATCGTCCTACTCATCCAATATCCACCCAAGTCCGGAGCGAATGATAGGATTATCACAATTTTCTTAAAATTAAGAACTCACATTATTTGTTGCTCCCACACGCCCACGAAAAAGACTGCAACAAATTGACATTATTTGTGGGAAACCGCAGATCAATCATACCTCCGACCCAAGTCTCAATCCAAAGCCACTCGCTCCCATGGCTCCCCGAACTAGGAATTCCACTACCGTGGGATCTTCAGTCTCTCCTCCCCCACCGGTCTGAAGCCCCTCCAACACCCAAGGGTTGCGGAGACAGCGGGCTGAGAATCCCCAGAGACCGGCTCCAAGCGCATCCCGCTCCACCAGAGGACCGGTCGATCAACTTGTGGTGGGCGACCTCCGGGACATCATCAATCGGTCCAACAAAGTGAACCTCCGAAACCAACTCAGTCGATCTAGGAGCGAGGCCGCGCCCACGAATCCTGCTCTGAGTCACAGCATCCAGTGGTCTCGAGGCCAACGAGGTAGTCATTCCCCAAGGGATCGTCGACACCCTAATGACCACGACAGAGACGGTCACATCACCCGTGCGGAGTTCCAAGAGTTCTAGGTCAAAATCCTGCGAACACTCCGTAGAGGAGTCCGAGACAGACGACGCCAAGGCAAAGAATAAGTCAAAGACTCCAGAGAAGAAGAATCACACGGTTCGACCAGATCCAAAAATCAGCAGGACGACGTCCAGAGACGAATCCAAGAGATGGAGGACTGTCTTGCTCAGGTAGGCGAGAATGGGGCACAGCTCGGTCAGGGTCACCAACCATCCTAACCCCCATTTTCTGTCAGAATCCTCGATGCCCCATCCCGAGAAACTTCAAACCTCCATAGTTCGAGACATACAACAGAGAGACAGATCTAGTTGATCACATAGAGGGGTTCAAGACCCTCATGATGATTCACATAACCTCAGATCCTCTCCTATGTCGTGCCTTTCCTGCCACCCTGCGTGACCCGGCTCGGGAATCGTATTCAAAGCTCGCCCTTGGTTCAATTTTCTCTTTCGATCAGCTCGAAGAGAATTTCCTCGTGCACTTCGTAACCAGTCGCAAAGCGAAGAAAACGAGCACTTCTCTCCTGGACCTAAGGCAGAATGACGGGGAACCACTTCGAGTCTTCGTCCGAAGATTCATAGCCGAAACCAGGTCAATCTCCTCCCTCGGTGTCAGAGTCACTTTGGTGGCATTTCGACATAATGTCCGCCACGAGCAGCTGAAGGCCTCCCTCGCCAAGAAACCTCCCCTCGACTTTTCCGACCTCCTCCGCAAGATCGAGAAATATATCCAAGCAGAGGAAGCCATGCGTCCCTGCGAGTGGAAGGAGACCCCAATAAAGGGAAAAAGGAAAGCCGATGAATCTGATGCCCCGAAAAAGGTGCAAAAGGACCCCATAGGTCAGAGGCATCCACCTCCAGTCCCTCGATTCGAGAGATTCACCACACTCACGGCGAATGTTTCGACCATTCTCATAGAGATCGAGGACAAGGGGATGGTCAAATATCCTCAGCCATCCAACAACGTCAACAGAAGAAGGGACCGAAAGTTCTACTGTCGATTCCATCGAGACCACGACCACAAGATCGACAATTGTCAGGCTCTCAAAGAGGAGATTGAAGCACTCATACACAGAGGCTATCTGGATGAGTTTACCTAAAATGCTAAATGAGCCTCCCCTCCTCGAAGAGCAGACAAGCTTTCGGCAATGGGCCCCGGCCCGAGGGAGCTGATGGTCTGGCTATTCTCCACTGCGTTCATGGCGAACCAATTGGCGGACTCTCCAACCACTCCCGCAAGGCTTTCATCCAAGAAGTCAACGCAGTCCACCACCAACCACCTCCCAAGGGTCAGAGATTATCAGTCTTAATCTCTTACGAAGATCTTGAGGGTGTCCTGCTCTCCCATTGTGATGCTCTTGTCATTAGCCTCAGTCTAGCCAATCACAAGGTCCGACGTATACTGGTCGACAACAAAAGTTCGGTGACCATTCTGTTCCTAGCGGCCTTCAACGCTCTGAAACTCTCCAAGGAAAGGTTGAAACCAGTGGGGTACATGATCCAGGGGTTCTCAAGAGCCCCCGTTCAAATCGAGGGAGTCGTGACCCTCGACGTGACTGTCGAGCAGGCCCCAACTTCTCGTAAAGAAACCATAGAATTCATGGTGGTGAACGTCCAAGCTACCTAAAATGCCATACCCGGCCAATCTAGCCTCGCGTCCCTCCAGGAAGTACTCTAAGCATATCACATGAAGATGATGTTCCCCACTGAGCATGGAATAGGTATCTTCCAGGGCAACCAGGAGGCAGCTCGGACAACTACATGGATGTTGTGGGAGTTGCGGTCCTTCCCCTCGATGCGGTTGACCTCCCATTCGAAAGAAGTACGATCGGTTCCGAACCTGTCGGCGAACTGGAAGAGGTTTATTTTCCAAGGATGATCCATGCAAATGCTTCCAAGTGAGTCGGTCTCTCCCCCAGGCCAAAGACGTGAGATCGTCGACTGCGTCCGCCGAAGCCAGGACCTATTCGCATGGGTCCCCTCGGATGGGATCTCGATAGACTGAGCATTCGTCCCGACTCGAAACTAGTGTAGTAGAGGCGCCTGAAGTTCTCTCCTAATCGACAACAGGCAGTTAAAGAGGAAGTACACAAACTACTCTTCGCCAACTTCATTCAGGAGGAGAGCTACCCCGAGTAGCTGGCCAATGTCGTGATGGACAAAAAGACCAATGGGAAATGGAGGATCTGTATTGATTTCACAGACATTAACAAGGCCTGCCTGAAGGATCCGTTCCCCCTTCTGAATATTGATGCCCTCGTCGACGCGACATTCAGGCATGAACTTTCTCAGGCTACAACCAAATCAGGATGTACCCCCCGGACATCCCCAAAATAGATTTCACAATTGTCCAAGGGCTATATTGCTACCGCGTCTTACCCTTCAGCCTAAAGAATCCCGGAGCAACATATCAAAGACTCATGAACCGGGTCGTCAAAAATTAAATAAGTCAGAACATGGAGGTTTATGTAGACGACATGCTCATCAAAATCCTCAAGGGTCGGGATCATGTGAAAGATCTGGAGGAAGCATTCGGGGTCCTTGGATCCCACAACATGCGTCTAAATCATTCAAAGTGCGCTTTTGGCGTAAAGTTCGGGAAATTCCTTGGATTTATGGTCAGCCAATGGGGAATAGAGGCCAACCTAATTCAAGCCATATTAGACATAGCCCCTCTAAGAAACGTCAAGGAGGTTCAGCGCCTCACGGGTCGGTTAGCAGCTATCGATCGTTTTTATCCAGATTTGGAGAGAAGTCAATGTCATTCTTCAAGGCTCTCATGGGAGCTAAGAACTTCGAGTGGGGGGAGCCCCAACAACAAGCCTTCGATCAGTTGAAGACATACTTAGCCAACCCCCCACACCACAGCAAACCCTAGCCGAATGAGGTCCTCTCCCTCTACCTAGCTGCTTCCAAACACACTTTCAGTGTTGTACTAGTCCGGGACTAGGGCGGATCGCATAAACCAATTTATTATGTCAGGAAAGTCCTCTGCGATGAGCTTCGATACTCTAAAATAGAGAAGATTGCATACGTGCTCGTGATGGTTGCGAGAAAGCTTCGCCCATACTTTCAGGCACACTCCATTCAGGTCCTTACTCACCGACCCCTCAAATAAGTTCTCCACAAACTTGAGATGTAAGGTCAGATGATCAAGTGGTCCATTGAGCTGAGTCACCACGACGTCAGCTACAAGCCCCGAACCGCTATCAAGGGCCAAGCACTCGTTGAATTCATCATTGAGTGCACCATCCCTGATGCACCTGAAGCTCGAGAAGACCATCCCGAGTGGGATCTCTGTGTCAACGGATCATCCTGTGAAGGCTGGAGTAGAGCTGGGGTCATACTCAAAGGACCGGATGCCTTTGTTCTCCAATATTCTCTCCGCCTCAACTTCTCGGTCTCCAACAACGAGGCAGAATATGAGGCGATGATTGCAGGATTCCTTCTGGCCTATAAAGCTGGAGCCCGATGCATAAGGATTTTCAGCAATTCTCAGTTGGTCATTAACCAGATCTATAGGGAATACGAGGCACGTAACCCCCGAATGGTTTAGTACCTGGCACAAGTTCGACTTATCCTCTCGGATTTTCTCGAAAAAGACAGTAACTTGGATTCCCTCGAGAACAGAATGCTCAGGCCGACGCCATATCCAAGCTGGCATCCTCCTCCTTTGAAGGATTGGACAACATTTTCTTAGTGGATGTTCTCCTCAAATCCAGCATCAAAGCCACCGAGCCTCCCGAGGTCAACTGCCTCAATCCACTCGCACAAGAAGCTACTTGGATGGATCCAATCCTAAACTTCCTAAAGGCAAGTGAGCTACCGCAGGATCCATTCGAAGCCATAAAGGTTCGAGCTTGTTCAAAGAGGTTCACACTCAATGACGACACGCTCTTCAAATGCTCGTACACCAAAGTAGACGGGAAACCTTATTTCCGCTACCTAAAGTCCCTAGGAAGCCAAATACATGTTGGATGAAATACATGAGGGAATTGGCAAATGTCACATGGGCAGCGAGCAATTACAAGAAAAATACTCAACCATGGGTATTACTGGTCGACCCTCCTCTAAGATGCTCAGGACCTTGTGAGGAAATATGGCCCCTGTGAAAGGCATTTCTCCATTCGACACACTCCCCAAGCTGAGCTAAAATCACTAGCCAGTCCGGTCCCCTTTGCTATGTGGAGAATGGACCTGGTCGACCCCTTTCCTATGACGACCAGAGAGAAATGTTTCCTCATATTCGTCATAGACTATTTCATTAAATAGGTTGAAGCCGAACCACTCTCCTCATTATCGAGCATCGGTTCTAGCAATTATTTTGGAAGAACATCATCTGCTGATTTGGTATTCCTTAGATACTTGTGACCGACAATGGTACCCAGTTCACTGCAAAAACTTCCGCAAGTTCTGTACTGACTTGGAGATCCAACAAAGGTTCTCTTCAATCTCACACCCCAGTCCAACGGTGAAGCCGAGAATGCCAACAAGCAAATCCTGGACGGACTTAAGAAGCGCCTGGATAACTCGCCAAAAGGCCGGTGGGTAGAGGAACTGCCGAGCGTCCCTGGGCCTACTGAACCACAAAGAGGATCCCGACAGGAAAATCCCCATTCAACCTGACTTTCGGGACCGAAGCAATCATTTATTTGGAGGTTGGCCTCCCATCTCCCTACATCATAAGTTTCGATGATGGTTCCAACTCTACTAGTCTAAGAGCCAACCTCGATCTTCTTGACGAGGTCCGTAAGAGGTCGGCCATCAGAAGGAACATCTACCAATAGAGAGTTGAACGCTTCTACAATCAGAAAGTACAACTGAACAACATCAAAGAGGGAGATCTTGTGCTCCAAAGACTCGCCATTTCCGAACCCCTAAAAAAGGGAAAACTCGTTCCAAACTGGGAAGTCCCTTATAAGGTCTCCAAAGTGATCCGTCCAGGGACATACCGACTTGAAAACTTGGGGGGATAGGAGGTTAAAAGAACTTGAAATGCGGAGCACTTGATCGAATTCTATGAAAGCCCTTAAAACAAACCAGACTCGTAACAAGGCAAATGTAATAAGCTCCAGCTTTCTGTGGCCATCAAATAAAATCAATTTCAGTTTCGCCAATCAATCGCCTACTCCTCGTCACTTCTAAATCTAAACCTAGGAAAGAGTGCCTTGAAAGAGTACATCGACTCTAAGTCTTACATAGTTCTTACTGCTAAATCAAAACCTCATAAATAATGCCTTAAACGAGAACCTCGACTCTGAGTCTTACGCAGTTCTCACTGCTAAATCTAAACCTCAGAAAGAGTGCCTCGAAAGAGCACCTCGACTCTGAGTCTTACGCAGTTCTCATTGTTAAGTCTAAACCTCAGAAAGAGTGCCTCGAAATAGCACCTCGACTCTGAGTCTTACGTAGTTCTCACTGCTAAGTCTAAACCTTGGAAAAAGTGCCTCAAAAGAGCACCTCGACTCTGAGTCCTACACAGCTCTCACTGCTAAGTCTAAACCTCAGAAATAGTATCTCAAAAGAGCACCTCGACTCTGAGTCTTACGCAGATCTCACTACTAAATCTAAACCTCAGAAAGAGTGCCTCGAAAGAGCACATCGACTCTGAGTCTTACGCAGTTCTCACTGCTAAATCTAAACCTCGGGAAGAGTGCCTCGAAAGAGCACCTCAACTCTGAGTTTATGCAGTTCTCACTGCTAAATCTAAACCTCAGAATGAGCACCTCGAAAGAGCACCTCAACTCTGAGTCTTACGCAGTTCTTACTATTAAGTCTAAACCTCGGAAAGAGTGTCTTGAAAGAGCATATTGACTCTAAGTCTTATACAGTTCTCACTGCTAAGTCTAAACCACGAAAAAAGTGCCTCGAAAGAGCACCTCGACTCTGAGTCTTACACATTCTCACTGCCAAGTCCAAACCTCGAAAAGGGTGCCTCGAAAAAGCGCTTCAACTCTGAGTCTCATGTAGTTCTCATTGCCAGGTCCAAACCTCAAAAAGGGTGCCTCGAAAGAGCGCTTCGACTCTGAGTCTCGTGCAGTCCTTACTGCTAAGCCTAAGCCTCAAAAGGAGCACCTCGGTTCTGAGTACTAAGGTGTTCTTTCCCTGCTACATCCAGAATGTGAGAATCTCCCTGAGCTCGAACTCAAAGCGGATCCCTCCACTACCAAGAACTCAACACCTCAAATCTCAACAAAAATAGGTCAATTTGCAGGAAAAATATTCACTTTATTGATCGAAAGATGATTACAAGGGTGGTGGCCAATCCACGTTGGGCACAATACAACCACAACATAAAAGCTAAAATAAGGGGGGACCCTCTCCCAGGAACCTCGGGAACAGACTGCTTGTCTGATCACAACTCTAGAGGAAGTTTAGTTGGGGGCGTAGGCGAACCCCCTCGCGAGGTGGGACGAGCACAGTCATCACCTGCTCCGACAAAAACCCCGAGAGTAGGGTCAGCACTGACCCCCATGTCAGAAGGAATCGAACGAGGAGTCACTGGGGTAGTGAAGAATTTCGGATCGTACTCAAGAAGACCAAGGTCGAAGTCAGGGTAAATTTGCCTAATTCACTCGACTGCTTGTCTGAAGCCACACTCCTCACCATCAATGATCTCATCCACAGCTCCCACTAACTCTGATCAAGTCTGGGCCAATTGGCACTCTAGTGCATCCTTCTCGTTAACAAGGCCCTATAAGTAGACCGCCCCTCGCCTGAGTCTTCGTCCGACCTCTTCTCCAACTCCTTCACCCTTTCCTCCAAAGCCTCAGCACATCCTAGCAGCTCTTTCCGTGCTGCTCCGCGTTCCAAACAGCCAAGTCGAGTGAATGTTCATATCGCCTGTTCATCTTGACACCATAAAGAGAAGCCTATAGGGAAAACTTAAAATGTCATCTAGGAACAATTACATTGGCAAGACAAAGCACGAGAACACTCACCTGTACAATCTCTTGAGAAATTTGAAGGAAACACGAAGTGGTAGTGTAATACCCTGATTTTTGAATATATGAGAGATTATTTATTTTTATATGGTGTGCATGTGTAATATTGTTGGCCATTATTTACTTTCATGATGAATAAGAGTATTGCTTTATAAAGTATTTTTCCCTAAAGCCCAAATGTTAATTTACTTATTTACTCCTACAAAATAACTATTTTGGCCCAATTGATTCTAAGCCCATGAAATTAATCTTTTATTATTTTCTACAACTTGTATGTGTAACATTTCTTTTAAAGAGACTTATTATTTTATGCACAAGTTCTTGTAGGGGTGATTTGTGCATGCACGTGCATTTCGCATACACGTGCATTGAGCACACTTTTTGGCCGGATTGTGGTGAAGTGGGTGTGAGATCATGGGCGGTTATTATGAGGTGTGGGTAGTTTTCACAAATCCCTAGTCCATCCTAGCCCTTGATCCTACAACTCCCTAGTGCATCCTAGCCCTCCATCTCACTCAAATTTGTGTATAAATACCTCCTCTCATTCTCTATTTCTTTTACACTAGAATCATATTGTAAGAGAGGTATTTTGTGAGTGTGTGTGTGTGTGCTTTTTCTGTGGAGGCCGAGTAGCATTCTGAAGACTTCGGTGTGGAACAAGGAGCAAGGAGCAAGGAGTGCTGCATTGCATTAAGGAGCTTTTGCGGGATTTCGATTATTTCGTCAAATAAGGTGGGTGTTTCTCAGGAATTCTAATGTTGGAATTATACCATGATTATGATATTTGTTACCATGTTTCTGAAAAAGCAAATTCAACGTATTAGAATTTGCCTGAGTATGTTTATGATGATAATCATGAAAGACAATTAGTGAAATAATGACACTACAAACAATGACGAATTGGGTCGGTACAGTCGACTGCCGTAAGGATAAGTCGACTGGTACGAGACATCTGTTACATGTTTGTTAGAAGTTTCATGACATATATGTGTATTATTAAAATGAAGTAGTAAGGCTAAACTCATGTTCTTCATGATGAACATGGCTAAGTAGACATGGGCATGTGGAAAAAGAACTAGGGGACAATTAATAAAAACTGAGAATGACTGGTACAGTCGACTGATGTTCGGATTAGTCGACCGATGCATTGATTAAACTATGAGTATGCCTGAAATTCCATGAAATGAGATATGTTTCCATTGTGATTGTCCTAGTGTAATTGAGAATCATGTTTTACCTCTGCACGAAAGTTATGAATAAGTGTAAATACATGTTTAAAGTATTTTCTTAAAGAAAAGATAATGTTAGTAACTTGAAATTTCATGTTGCGAGGTTATTGAACAGTAAGAAGTTTTATGTTTTTTGAAACATAAATGTATGTATATTGTGATTTAACATCATGATGCAAGTGTATGTGAGAACTGTAAGAAAGATAATCCCTTAATTTGAAATATGAATCTGTCCAGTCGACTGAATGCGCGTAGCAAGTCGACTGAGCTGAACCTGGTAATGTACTGTTAAAAATCCCAGGACAGACGACTGATGGATGAACAGTCGACTATCACGTGGATAACATTTTGAACATGAAAAGTTGCGGGACAGCCGACTGGCCGTGTGTAGCAGTCGACTCTCCCGAGTGTTTATGATGAACTTGTATTGACTGTACGAGTCGACTGGTATCCTTCCAAGTCGACTGTACAGAGTAGATTTTGATATGTCAGAGATTCCAGTTTTGATTATTGCTGAAAGTTGTGAACTTTATGATTGATGTCAATGAACTCTTATGGCTGTATGAATTTATATGAAAAGAATCATAGATGTGAGTTGAGAATTAAATGAACATGAAAAGGCTCAGATCATGATAAGAAAGTCTGTGAGACTCTAAATTGAATTATGAGCTGAGAGTGCTTAATTGGAAGTTGTGAATTGTAAATTGAAACCAAGAGTAGCTAAGTCTCCCCCGACAATGGAAATGAAATGAAATTGAAAAGAAGACCAAGGTTGGTCATGTGTAAATGAAATGAATAAGTCCGGTTTGGTGGGGAGGCTAACTCTAGAGCTTTGATTTGTATTCATGATTCTAATATTTAATACATAGTGGAGATGTGATGAAAGTGAGAGAAAACATAAGTATGAGAACTAGAGTTTACGGTGCGGGTGTGTGAGCCGTAGAATGCATGCTTGATGAGTCAAGACATGGCGCGGGCACAACTCAGAATGATCGGACTTTAGCCACGCTTGTGGGATGTTTGGTGATTGCAAGAGGATCGTGTTCAGGGAGGAGGCTGAATTGCCGCAGAATGCATGCTTGATGAGTCAAGACATGGCATGGGGTTCCCCTCCAGGGTCCAGGACACGTGCTTGTACTCATAGATCATCTAGGATACTCACTGTAATTACAGAAGTAGATTAAGTCATGGCGAGGGATTGAACCCTACGAAAATGAAGAACGAATAAGAGGCTTGCCCTCGGACCTATGTAGTATGGGATGCATAGAATCCGAACAAATGCGCATTAGTGTCATGTAAATTAAGAAATTGCATTAAGGATTAAGTGCACGATCATGACACGACATTATTAAGATTTTCCCCCTTACTTTAATTGTTATGTGAACAAGTTTGTGATCTGTTAAGAAATGAGATTCGTTATACTGTTTCTGGCATAGAGATGATGGCCATGTATAATTATCGTCGGTTGAATAAACTGACGTACCCACAGTTTTGTATGCAGGATAAATTACGTGTTAAAGAGGAATGGATGCTTAAAGATTATATCATGTTGTTGTACATTTATTTAAATGTTGTAAAATTTTCCTTCTGCTATGCAAAAGAAAAGTGTAATATTGATGTAAACTCTGATGTAAGATGAAATGTTTAAATTTCCTTGTAAAATTGTACTGAAGAAAGTGAAAAGATCCTATAGAACATCTCGAATTCAGTGTATTTGGGATTCGGGGCGTTACAGGTAGTCCCTTGGGCGAGGACCTCCTGATCTCCAAGACAAGAAAGACTCTCCACTACTTCCCGAGCCGTCTCCGGCTCCAGGACAGAGTCCAACTCCCCCATGGGCAGACCCTGTGCAGAAAGCCCCATGATTTCATCGACAACCATCAACGAACTATCGGACGGTCCCCCTCTCGGAGTCTCATCCATGTCACGGGCCTCCGGAGCCTTAGGCTTCTTCGGAATGTGCTCCCGAGTGGAATATTCGGCCTTACGCTTCCCCTTACGGTCAGCCTTCGGAACCTCACAAGGCTTCGATGACAAGGCAACTATCACACCAAGATCTACGTAGGAGCAAATATCAGGTTAAGCAAAGTACCAATACTTTAAGTCAAAGACGAGAAAGCTTACTCAAGACAACAAAGCTTAAACCAGCATCGACCGCCCTCCCTTTCGTTACTTGCTGCCAGTCGACGATAAAACACCCTCCCCGAAGAGTTTCTGAAACTCGGCACTCTGTCGGACTAAGTTCATGGGGCGACGAAGAATCCATCTTTGGCGGACCCCTCGTACGACTACTGGGTGGGATATCCCAGGGCTCACCACTCCGGATGACAAGGTATCTTCTCTTCCAGCCCTTAATAGAGTTGGGATGACCATGCACCACTCTATACCACCCACGCGGCGAGACATACCACCGGTAGGGGTGACCTAATAGCGCTCTGAAGCCCAAGTACATCTAGAAATATTTAAGGCGGAGAGGGATCCCCCTCTTATGGCAGATCATAATAAAACACGCCAACTGTTTCTACGAGTTCGGCGCATGCTGCATTGGGCTCAGGCCCGCCCAATTCAACACCTCCTTTGGGGAGACGCAAACCAAAATGGAACATGTTGATGTTCATGATGCGCAGTTGTCCCAGAAGATTAGCATTTTGTGCAAGGTCGAAGCTCGAAAGCATCAACTCGAATTGGGAGGATTGCGATAAGTCGCCCAAAACGACTCCAGTTCACTGCCCACCAAGGCACTCCTCACCTCATCTACATCCACTATTGACCTGTTGGACGGAGGTAAAACACCAAAGCCAAGCTCATCCTTCAGGTCTTCAGGGTACGTTCGGATGAACTTCGCCTGCACGAGCACCCCTCGAGTTTCCCTCACTGGACCAACCCCGGTGTCACCAGATCTGGCCTCATCTTTGGCCCGGCTGTGGCCCCCTCCTTCGAAATCGGAGATCCTAATAATGTCCACCACCAGTTTGGTCATGTTCGCGCATGTCGACTCTGAATTCTCAGAGTCACCCCCTCGAAACAAGTCGGCTCGACGAACGGGTGGCTGACCCGCTCCGCAAAGAACCTATATTTGACCTACCATGGTTTCCAGAAGAGGACGAGCCATCTGATTTCACGGTTGACATATCCGAAGTGTACGACTTTGAAGAGAGAAACTTCGGGAGAAAAAGAAAAAGAGCCCTTCGCAGTAATAAAGGGGAGATCAAATTTATAAGGCGATTGGCTCTCAAACCATCGACACGTGCTGCCTCTTTAATCTATGACCGGCAGCCCAATCTAATGACCGCTGTTACATGTCGTCTTCTCGAACCCTGCAAAACCTGACAGGAAGGAAGGCCGCATGGACAGCAAGTCCCATTAGAAAACATTCTGACATCCAAACTCATATCGGCCCTGAGTTTCCCACCGAGCACAATACCCGCCAAGTTCACAGCTCGGACTGGTACCGAACACCATTTCAAAATTTCCCCCAGAAGTAAAGCATCCACCGCGACTCAGCAATCTAATGCCACCGTCACACCAACACTTTTTCCTACGAGTTATCAACTCCTCGGAAATGACCAACGGCGCATTCCCAAGAGTGGGGGGCTTATGATATGAGGAAGTGATCTCCACCGTTGATTCTGGCATGAACTATGAAGCAATTAACTGGGCCCAAACCGTACAGATCTAGGGGCTTTCCGCAAGCACATTCGCACCCCCTAATGAGTCACCTGCCGTTCGCGCAGGGCGCTCCATCAGTTACGCCGTAACTGCACCCCCCCTCTAAAATTACGGGGCTAATCAATCTCATATTCGGGATCAAAGGAATTTCTCCATGGACCAATAACTACAGTGGCTACTGTACAGCTGTAGGTAACGACTCTTTCTCCACAGAATCCTTACCACAAAATAGCTGCTTTCTAACTTAAGCATCGAAGGGTCTATCTTCGGGAATAATCCCGATGTTTTAGGCTTTATTTTGCAGGTCTGTAGAGCGACCATCGATCGTCATACTCATCCAATATCCACCCGGGTTCAGAGCGAAGCATAGGATTATCATGGTTTCCTCAAAACTAAAAACTCACATTAACTATTGCTCCTACACGCCCAAGAGAAAGACCTCAAAAGCCGCCTTTCATAGATTAGCAAACATGTGTACCTTTGAATGATACTTACCAACGGTTAGAGAGGTTACAACATCTTTAATATCTAATCTCTAATCTCTAATCACTAATATTATAATGGAAGAGTTGAGGTTGTGTCATTTGTAGATAAACTTTAATTCATATGCAATCAACCATCTAATTTCAAGCTTTCATTTTTAAGTGGAAGTTATATTAGTCATCCATTTAGTCAATTGTTGTTGTCAGTTACCATAATACCAAAGTTCAAATTTATTTACGACATAATTATTTACAAAAGTGTCACTTATCTCTATCTCTACTATTTTAATGGGAGACTTTGTCACCAAACAAACCATATTTGTAATCAAACAAATATGTGCATTATAACCCAATAAACACGTGCAATGCACATACATAACTAATATAAAGGAGGTCTTAGGTTCGGTTCCAGACAATGTCAGATTTTTTTTTAATATATATATATATATAGGACTGCAAACGAGCCGAGTCGAGCCGAATCCCTTGAGGCTCGAGCTCGGCTCATTTATGTATCGAGCTCACTTTCATGCTCGAGCTCGGCTCGAGCTCAACACTCGCGAGATTTGACCGAGTTCGAGCCGAATACTCGCGAGCTTTTGCCTAAAACCCATGTACCTTCAAGCTTGATCTCGGCTCATTTACGTATCGAGCTTGCTTTCGAGCTCGAGCTCGACACGAGCCGAGATTTGACTGAGCTCGAGGCGAGTAGCTCGGTTCGTTTGCAGCCCTATATATATAATGACGTGCATTGCGCGTATAAATTACTAGTATAAAATAAAAGATGGTGCCACTATGGATAATTGTAAAGAGTATGGTAAGGATTTGAGATGTGTAAAAAATGTTCTCAGGTTCAATGTCAGACTACGCCGTAGTCGTTATTTTTTTTTAAAAAAAAATTAGGGCATGCATTGCACGTGCAAATTGCTATTATACTAAATCCAAATTCAAATTCAACACCTCTGGTTGAAATGAGGTATGTCCAACGTACAGAGAAAACCAATTACACCTCTGGCTGGAATGAGATTTGTCCAACATATCCCAACCATATTGTTCTGAAATTTTAAAACAAAAAATTCAACCAAAATGAGTACAACGACTTAAAACAAAACTGACCGACCATAAATAATTAAAGCTAAAATGAACCTGAGGAGTTTCGATGATGAGCTAATTCAATTATGCTTTGCTCGCTGAAGTTACATGAATGTAGTGGATGGATATGCAAGTGGAATGGCGCGTCAATAGGCAATGTATTTTTCTTCTTGTCTTGTTCTGTGTTGGTGATATCCATTTAACAGCCAAAAAAAATTAAGAATAAAAGATTCATCCATTATACATACATAGACCAATTGGAAGCCGAAGAACTAAACAGTTTACAAAGCTCTTCCTGCCATTTCCAATTTTCCTGAAAACTAAATATAGAACATGCTATGGCACACAAGCCCACAATTAGAAATGTATAATCTTATGCAGGAAAATCCATTTTGAAAAGTTATGGACGCAAACACCAAACAAAACCAACCTATATTAGAATGTTCAACTAAGCAGTCTAAGTATATAAGAGGATAACAAATCATAGATGCAAATGCAGACGACTGGACATTGCAGCAATATATAGGTTTCTAGTAATCTAACAAAGAAGAACCAACTACTTCAATAATCTCCTTAAATAGTTTAGAAGAACTTGGTAACTAGAAATTTGGCTTACCTTGAAATATAAAGGTCGAAAAATGCAATAAAATTGCTTAAAACTAAAGAGTAGGAATTACCATTTGCCAGTGCCACCTCTCTTTAAAAAAAGTGGACAAACCTACATGACATCTTTATAAGGTCATCTTCTTTATCCTCGAACCCAAAAATTAATTATAAAAAAAAAAAATCATCTTCTTCCTCACATTTCTTCCCTAAATCCGAAATTAATTGTAGGTTAAAATTATTTATTAACAAATAAAGGTATGTTCGTTTTCTTCCCTCACATTTCTAGTAATCTAACACAGGGTTAAGTTAGAAAAATATGACAAAGGGAAAAAAGGGAAAAAATAAAGTGAGGATCACACTGTTAAGGATAAACATGAAAATATTTGTTTGTTCAGAGGTATTATAACAATATATTAAGCAAAAATGTCTACCCCTCTATTCTTTCTCGATTTTGAAATGAAGTAGGGAGATGAAAAGTATGATACGAGACTATTTTTAAATTTCAAATTTCAATTAAAAGATAAAATGAAAATAAAAAGAAGAAAAATGCAGTTAGGGTACATATTATTTACATGCCTAAAATCTCTCTAGAAAATCACAGCTCAAATTATAAGCACAATTTTTGTTATGAAACTCACCATTATCTCCTCTCACTCTCAAATTTCTCTTACTTCCAAAAAATTAAAAGGAAAATCTTCGAATCTCTTTCTTTCTCCCTATCATTCCTTTCTACCTCTGGACTGAACCAACTTGAACCCCACCCCGTGTGGGACTTCTTTTTTACCCAGTTTGATTTTTCCAACCTGAAAATGTTGGTAACGGCCATTTAATGGTTTGTCCACCAATGCAAAAATAACATCAAAACATTTATTTGGCTTTTATTTTGCATTCATTGGCCTGTTTCCCCCATGAATTCTATAAATTGATGTCACTTCTTCTCATTTGAACACACTCGACCCAGTTTTTATTTGTCCAACTTGAAAATATTGGTAATGGTTATTGAATGGTCTGTCCACCCATAAAGGTTTTGTAATGGCCGAATCAATGCAAAAATAACAGCAAAATATTATATTTGACTTTTATTTTGCATTCATTAGCTTGTTTCCCCCATGAATTCTATAAATTGATGTCACTTCTTCTCATTTGAACACACCCGACCCAGTTTTGATTTTTACAACCTAAAAATGCTAGTAATGGCCATTGAATGATCTGTCCACCCTTAAAGGTTTTGTAACGACTGAATCAATGCAAAAATAATAGCAAAACGTATATTTGGTTTTTATTTTGCATTCATTGGCCTGTTTCCCCATGAATTATATAAATAGACGCAACTTCTTCTCATTTGAACACACCCGACCCAATTTTGATTTTTCCAACCTGAAAATGCTGGTAACGGCAATTGAATGGTCTGACGGCCGAATCAATGCAAAAATAACAGCAAAACATTTATTTGGCTTTTATTTTGCATTCATTGGCATATTTCCCCCCATGAATTCTTTAAATTGATGCAACTTCTTCTCATTTGAACACACCTGACTCAGTTTTATTTTTTCAAGCTGAAAATGCTGGTAAACCATTGAATGGTCTGTCCACCCATAAAAGTTTTGTAACGGGTGAATCAATACAAAAATAATAGCAAAATTTTTATTTGGCTTTTATTTTGCATTCATTGACCTATTTCCCCCATGAATTCTATAAATCGATGCCACTTCTTCTCATTTGAACACCGAAGATATTCAAACAGAATTCCTTTGTTGTTTTCTTCTTTCTAGTCTATCCTTCGTCAGTGATAGAATTCTTCACTTCTTTCAGTTTGCAGAGAGTACAACATGGTGTTGTATTGCTATTCTTTTGCCGTTTTATCCTAGGAAACATACATTGTAGCATTCCTCTAGCACCAGGCGAGGCGAAGAAACTGTTTTAATGACATTGTGTAACACACAATACTCGGTTTGGTTTTTCTTTCTACTTTCTTGATTTTGATATATATTTTCATAGTATTTTCAGTCTCCTATTCTTAATTTGTTTTATTTGTGCCTCTACCACAAAGTATTTTGTAACAAGATATGCATGAGGCAATAGTAAAAGGGGAAAAAGTAGATGAAACCTTACTAATTCTTATTCTTGAATCCGACACCGCAATCATCACCGTCTTCAACATATACTCTTCCCCAATTCCATTGGAAATACTGCTTTGATGAACACGGTGGCTAAAAAACGGCGAAGGAGGCAGGGCGGAGTGGTGTGTGGGAGGCGGAAACATAGGAGGCGAGGTCGAGGTTTGAGGAGGGCCGCGCAGGAAGGGACAATGTCAGAGACGAGGAGGGTGCATGGAAGGCGGGTCAGAGAGGAGGGGGATGGCGCATGGGAATTAGGTCGGAGGGGGCATCGTTGATGGTAAGGAGGGCACGGGAGTGCTAGAGGCGGCTCGGAGAATACGAAGGCTAAGGGACCGGGTTGGAGGCAAGTCTGAGACAAGGAGGGCGCTTGGGAGGCAGGTCGGAGGGGACAGTGTGAGGCGGCTAGAGGTGAGGGTTGGGGAGGATTTTCAAAGTGGTGGAGTGTAACCCCCGTTCCCATAAATACTTACTTTCCAAATATTTTCAGTATTTTTAATCATTTATAAATTTATTTTGTGTTAATTCGTTTTGTGATTTTCTATTTAAATATTTTCCAATCGAAAATTTTATTATTTCGAGTAATGATGTATTTTAAACTTATTTTATAATCTTAATTTATCGGTTAATTGTATTTGAGATCAAATCATGTATATTATTATTATTGAAGTATTTTAATAAAGTTGTTAAACCCGAATATTATTTTATTGTACAGTTTTATTATTATGATGATTATAATTACTAATTGTTATTTCTTGATTTCTTTAATTAAAAATTCATCTATCGAATTATTTTATTTTCATACCCGATCTGATTTTCTTGGCTAGTTCCATTTATTTTAAGCTCAATTCTTATTATTTCAATTGTGTTATTTATTTATTTAATTGGGTTAAAATTTTCGTTCATGAACTATTTTTCTCTTTTATTGGATTATCTATCTTGTGCATTTTATTTATTTGAATTGTGGGTATTTTTATTTGAATCCTATTGATTTGGATCTACCTCTTTATTGAACCCTAAAATCCAATCTCATTTGTTCTTATCCCAAATTTGCTCTTATTGGACCTGTTACCGCTGAATCTGGTGTGGGGGTAAACAGATAGAATTTGTGGGGCTTGGCTCGTTTATGTATCAAGCTCACTTTCAGGCTCGAGCTTGGCTCGAGCTCGACACGAGCCGAGCTTTGACCGAGCTTTGACCGAGTTCGAGCCAAATACTCGCGAGTTTCTGCCTAAAACCCTTTACCTTCAAGGTCGAGCTCGGCTCATTTACGTATCGAACTCGCTTTCGAGCTTGAGCTCGGCTCGAGCTCGACATGAGCCGAGCTTTGACCGAGCTCGAGCCGAGTAGCTCACGAATAGCTCGGTTCGTTTGCAGCCCTATATATATAATGACGTGCATTGCACGTGTAAATTACTAGTATAAAATAAAAGATGGCGCCACTAGGGGTAATTGTAAAGAGTATGGTAAGAATTTGAGATGTGTAAAAAAAGTTCTCAGGTTCGATGTTAGACAACGTTGTAGTCGTTTTTAAAAAAAAAAATTAGGGCATGCATTGCACGTGCAAATTGCTATTATACTAAATCCAAATTCAAATTCAAATTCAAATTCAAATCCAAATCCAACACAGTGTGCACATACACAATTGCTATTTAAACTAACTTAACTTACATCTCCAACCGGCATTCAAATTTCTAGAATACATCAGAAGCCATGGCAACTTGTGTCTTCGATACTCATCTTTCTTTTAATACAGAGAAAACCAGTTACACCTCTGGTTGATTTGAGATATGTCCAACATACAGAGAAAACCAATTACACCTCTGGCTGAAATGAGGTTTGTCTAACATATCCCAACCATATTGTTCTGAAATTTTAAAACAAAAAATTCAACCAAAATGAGTACAACGACTTAAAACAAAACTGACCGACCAAAAATAATTAAAGCTAAAATGAACCTGAGGAGTTTCGATGATGAGCTAATTCAATTATGCTTTGCTCACTGAAGTTACATGAAAGTAGTGGATGGATATGCAAGTGGAATGGCGCGTCAATAGGCAATGTATTTTTCTTCTTGTCTTGTTCGGTGTTAGTGATATCCATCTAACAGCCAAAAAAAATTAAGAATAAAAGATTCATCCATTATACATACACTAGTATCATGCACGTGCGATGCACGTGGAGGGAGAAGGAAAAAGACCCCAAAAAAACCGAATGAAAAGATTAAAAAAAAATTGCACGTGCGATGCACGTGGAGGAAGAAGTAAAAAGACCTAAAAAAAACGAATGAAAAGGGAAAAAAAGGGATAATTATTGTAAAATAATCAAGACGATGCTAGAAAGTAAAAGAGACAAGAGAATGGAGTATAATTTGTATTCCAATGATTTCTTTTTCTTTTTTTAGCCCTCACAAATGATTCATCTAAAGGCCTATTTATAGGCTTACAAAAGAAGTTGAAAGGACAAACATGGAGTAAATGGTGAGTGGAGAACATGGAGATCATGGGGTTAGTGGAGAAAATGGGATAATGGAGAGACATTCACATAATTGATTTTTAACACTCCCCCTTGAATGTCTCGTAATTGTGGATAAGAATATGCCTCGATACTGCCTCATTAAAAACCTTACCAAGAAAACCCAATGGGACAAAACTTGGTGAAGGAAAAAAGAGTGTAGTGCATATCTTTTCTCCCCCTGAAAAGATCATCCTTTTAGATCTTTCAAACGACGCATCCCAATCATGTTTACCATCCTTTCAAATGTTGTCGTGGGTAGAGCCTTAGTGAACAAATCTGCTGGATTCTCACCTGACTTTATCTGCTGAACACTTATTTCACCCTTTTGTTGAAGATCATGAGTGGAGAAGAACTTTGGTGAGATATGCTTCGTTTTATCACCTTTGATGTAGCCATCCTTTAGCTGAGCTATGCATGTTGTATTATCTTCAAATAAGGTTGTGGGGATATCTTTATCGACTGAAAGGCCACACGTTCCCCGGATATATTGAGATATCGACCTCAACCAAACACATTCACGACTTGCCTCGTGGATTGCCAATATTTCTGCATGATTAGTTGAAGTTGCTACTAGTGTTTGTTTTGTAGAACGCCATGAAATTGTTGTTCCTCCACAGGTGAACACATATCCTGATTGAGATCGGGCTTTATGTGGATCAGATAAATATCCTGCATCTGCATACCCAATTAAATCTGATTTGGACAGGTTAGAATAATATAAGCCCATATCCATGGTCCCTCGAAGATATCTAAATATATGTTTCACACCATTCCAATGTCTTCGAGTTGGTGAGGAACTATATCTTGCCAATAAATTTACTGCAAAAGATATATCAGGACGTGTATTGTTAGCAAGATACATCAATGCTCCAATGGCACTAAGATATGGTACTTCAGGACCAATTAGTTCTTCATGTTCCTCACGAGGTCTAAACACATCTTTATTAACATCTAATGACCTCACTACCATGGGAGTACTTAAGGGATGAGCTTTATCCATGTAAAACCTTTTAAGTACTTTTTCCAGATAAGTGGATTGATGCAAGAAAATCCCATCTTTCAAATGTTCAATTTGAAGACCTAAACAATATCTTGTTTTTCCAAGGTCTTTCATTTCAAATTCTCTCTTTAAACATTGTACGATTTGTAATAACTCTTCAGGAGTTCCGATGATATTTAAATCATCAACATAAACAACAATTATAACAAATTTTGATCCTAAACCTTTTATAAACACACATGGGCATATAGGATCATTATTATAACCCTCTTTTATTAAAAATTCACTCTGACGGTTATACCACATCTGTCCTGATTGTTTTAATCCATATAATGCTTTGTTTAACTTAACTGAGTAAATTTCCCGGGAATTATCATTATGTGCTTCTGGCACTTTAAATCCTTCAGGGATTTTCATATATATATCATGGTCTAACGAACCATACAAATAGGCCGTGACCACATCCATGAGACGCATTTCAAGTCTTTCATGCACTGCAAGACATATCAAATATCGAAATGTTATTGCATCCACCACAGGAGAATATGTCTCTTCATAATCAACACCAGGCATCTGGGTAAAACCTTGTGCGACAAGCCGTGCTTTATATCTGGCAATCTCATTTCGTTCATTTCTTTTTCGTACAAATACCCATTTATAGCCTACTGGTTTGATCTCTTTTGGTGTTCGGACTACAGATCCAAAAACTCCTCGTTTTTCAAACGAGTCTAATTCAGACTTAATTGCCTCTTTCCATTTTGGCCAATCATTTCTATTTCTACACTCTTCCACATAGGTAGGTTCATGATCCTCGTTTTCATTTATGATATCGCGCGCTATATTATATACAAAAATATTATCGACAATTATATTATTCCGGTCCCATCTTCTTCTCGTAATGACATAGTTAATCGAGATCTCTTCATTTTCATTAATTTCAGGTACCTGATTCTCTTCATTATTAACTATGTCAATGGTCTTTTCTGGAGAGACATCCTCGATTTGACAATCATAGTTATTTGCTCCTTTTCTTTTTCGAGGATATTTATCTTTGGAACCAAGTGGTCTACCACGCTTCAAGCGTGCCTTAGACTCACTAGCAATTATTGGTTGTCCTTCAGGGACATCAATTTTGATAGGAGCATTTACAGCTGGAATATGAGATTTTGTTATTCTTTTGTGGTCAGTAAATGCGTCTGGCAGTTGATTTACAATACCTTGCAAATGAAATATCCTTTGAACTTCTAATTCACTTTCTTTTGTTCGATGATCTAAACATTTCAATGATAATTCATTCCATGAAATCTCTTTTTCCAACTGTTTATTATCTCCCCCTAATGTTGGGAATAGTGATTCATCAAAGTGACAATCTACAAACCTTGCAGTAAACAAATCTCCTGTTGTCGGTTCAATATACTTGATTATAGATGAAGATTCATACCCAACATATATTCCCGTCCTCCTTTGAGGTCCCATTTTTGTGCATTGTGGTGGATTAATTGGGACATATACCGCACATCCGAAAATTCGTAAATAGGAAATATTTGGTTCCTGACCATGAACCAATTGTAAGGGAGAATTATCATTATAACTGGTTGGCCGGATGCGTATAAGTTGTGCTGCATGTAAAACAGCATGTCCCCAGGCCCAAACGGGGAGATTTGATTTCATAAGCATTGGTCTAGCAATCCATTGGATCCGTTTTATAAATGATTCTGCCAAACCATTTTGAGTGTGAACATAGGCTACTGGATGTTCCACTTTTATCCCAATTGACATACAATAATTCATAAAAGATTGGAATGTAAATTTACCAGCATTATCAAGACGAATTGTCTTTATCGGATAATCAGGAAAATGTGCCTGCAACCGAATTATTTGTGCAAGTAATCTTGCAAAAGCCAAATTACGAGATGATAATAAACACACATGTGACCATCGAGTTGATGCGTCAATTAGAACCATAAAATACCGAAACGGTCCACATGGGGGATGAATCGGACCACATATATCACCATGAATTCGTTCTAAAAATGACAGTGATTCGTTCTTTATTTTGGCTGGTGAGGGCCTTGTAATTAACTTTCCTTTGGAACAAGCAACACAAGGAAATTCATGGGATTGAAAAATCTTCTGGTTTTTCAATGAATGACCACATGATTTCTCGATAATTTTCCGCATCATCGTTGAACCGGGATGACCTAACCGATCATGCCAAACCTTAAATATATTTGTAAACTTCATATTCATTGTATTATATGATTCAACTATTCTTATAGTTGTATAATACAATCCAGATGAGAAAGCTGGTAAATTTTCTAATACACACTTTTTGCCCATCATATTTGAGGTAATACAAAGATATTCAATACCTCTTTCATTCATAGTCTCAATATGATATCCATTTAGACGAATATCTTTAAAACTTAATAAGTTTCTTTGAGACTTAGGCGAAAATAATGCATTTTCAATTATGAATTTTGTGCCTTCTGGCATCATAAAATTTGCTCTTCCGGAGCCTTCAATTATCTTTGCACAGCCTGATATGGTATTGACATGTGCTTGATCATTTCTCAGATTAGAAAAATATTTCTTATCTTTAAGAATGGTGTGGGTAGTAGCACTGTCTGCAAGACATATATCCCCAACTTGGATCTTGGATTGATACATATTCATAATCTAGATAAAGAAAGAAGAAAAAAATGCGAATAAATAAACTTGAAAGCAATATAAAGCATATAATAACGAAGAATGACATTAATTTGAAAATAAAATTAAGCTAAAGAAAAACTTTAACAAAACTGAAACAAACTGAAATAAAACATAGTTCATAGCAAACTTAATCATAGAAACGGAATAACAAGCTGAAAGAAACTTCAAATATCATAAGCATCTTGATCATTTCTGGTCACTTCCATCTTCAGGATGGATAAGGAAATCAGTTGCATCCAGGTGCATCAAATCATCGAGGCCTTCGGTGAAATCATTGGAGTCGTCAGCAATGAAATTTGCTTCAACATTCTTTCCTTTGTTCTTCAACGACTCTTGATAAAGATCAACAAAATGCTTGGGAATACGACAAGTACGTGACCAATGGCCTTGGATCCCGCATCGGTGGCAGATGCTTTCCTTCATCTTCTTATTCATGCCACCATCATTGTTTCCTCGTGATTCATCCCTAACATTGTAGTTACTTCGACCACCGGGGAAATAACCTCTTCCTCTTCCTCGTCCACGTCCACGTCCACGGCCTCTGCCACGACCACGACCACGATTATTATTGAATGCTATCACATTCACTTCAGGGAATGGAGCAGAGCCAGTAGGACGAGACTCATGATTTTTCATCAATAACTCATTATTTTGCTCAACAACAAGAAGACAAGATATCAAATCTCCGTATTTTGTAAAACCCTTTTTGCGGTATTGTTGTTGCAAGAGCACATTAGATGCATGAAACGTGGATAATGTTTTTTCCATCATATCAAAATCAGTAACAGTTTCACCACATAATTTCATTTGTGAACTGATTCAAAAAATAGCCGAGTTATACTCACTAACAGATTTAAAATCTTGAAAACGGAGATGCATTTAGTCATAATGTGCTTTCGGAAGAATCACAGTTTTCTGATGATCATACCTCTCTTTCAGTGATTTCTAAAGATCTGCAGGATCTTTGACCGTGAGGTATTCAACTTTCAACCCCTCATGAAGGTGATGGCGAAGAAATATCATTGCCTTCGCCTTATCTTGGTTGGATATTTCTTTTGATTCATCAATTGTCTTCTTGAGACCTTTAGCATCCAAATGGATCTCCGCATCCAACACCCACGACAAATAATTCTTGCCGGTAATATCAAGAGCTTCAAATTCAAGCTTGACAAGGTTCGACATGATGAAACTATATGTATATATAAAAAAAAATTGCAATTAGAAAAAAAATTTAGATCAAACTATAACTTTTCTGATACACAAGATCCAAATGAATGGCGAGTGTAGAGCATACTTAGTTATAGTGACCTTAATATTATAATATGAGTATAAAAAAATGCTATAACTTTTCTGATACACAAGATCCAAATGAATGGCGAGTGTAGAGCATACTTAGTTATAGTAACCTTAATATTATAATATGAGTATAAAAAAATGCTATAACTTTTCTGATACACAAGATCCAAATGAATGGCGAGTGTAGAGCATACTTAGTTATAGTGAGCTTAATATTATAACAGTATTAAAAAAAATACCTCGAATAGTTGAAGTAGAGCCTCGTGCTGATAACGTATTGTAAAATAATCAAGACGATGCTAGAAAGTAAAAGAGACAAGAGAATGGGGTATAATTTGTATTCCAATGATTTCTTTTTCTTTTTTTAGCCCTCACAAATGATTCATCTAAAGGCCTATTTATAGGCTTACAAAAGAAGTTGAAAGGACAAACATGGATTAAATGGTGAGTGGAGAACATGGAGATCATGGGGTTAGTGGAGAAAATGGGATAATGGAGAGACATTCACATTAATTGATTTTTAACAATAATGAAAAGGATAAAAAGAAAATAATTTCCAAACTGATCCATTTCGAAAATATTTACCAAACTGGTCCACTTTCGAAAATATTTACCAAAGTGAGTCATTTTGTCAACACGTGCGCTGCACGTGTTGACAAAATGACATCCGGTGACAGATGACACTAAGCCCTTCTCCCATTATAATAGTAGAGATAGACCAATTGGAAGCCGAAGAACTAAACAGTTTACAAAGCTCTTCCTGTCATTTCCAATTTTCCTGAAAACTAAATATAGAACATGCTATGACACACAAGCCCACAATTAGAAATGTACTAGTATAATGCACGTGCGATGCACGTATTAATTTTTTAAAGATTAAAGTAAACACTCTGATTTAAACGTGTTAATTTTTTAAAGATTGAAGTAAACACTTCAAGTTTCCAAAATGTAGCACCCAATGTTCTGATTGAAAGGATAACAATTTAAAAGGATAACAATTTAGTTCAATTAAGTGAGTAAACCAAGCTAATTCCACCAAATTTGGAAACAGAACTCAGCAACATAATCAACAGAACAAATTCATATAAAAACGTAGTGGATCAGCTTATTTCACTCAGTGATAGCTAAACTAAGCATCATTTGAAACTGTCTGGGAGTTTTTCAAATTGCTAGTATAGAAAATAGTTCAAGTAGAAATCAATGGATGGGTGCATGCTTCGTTCTTGTAAGAGAGTATCTATACAAATAAGTGAGAATTTTCCATCACAGGTATGGCTTCAGATGCTAAAAAAAACTGAACATTGTGTTCTTCTGTGAACCATGGAGCACTATGTTATGTAAGTATATTTGATTTATTTAGAACGTACCTAGATGCACACATCAATTGTTTAATGATCATGTGGAATTGTTCATTTCACTAATTTATGGATTGCCTCATGCTGTGAATTACTAATTACTAACTCGTGATGAACACTGTGAATTACTAAGAATTGTTCATCACTGAATATATATCATAGCCTAAAGGGCTACTTCTTGCCAAAAATAAAAATAAAAATAAAAATTCACTGGGTTAAGTAACCATGGAGGTAACTTCTTCGGCGGAGTTAGGTTGGGCATGCTGCTTCAAACCTTGAGATTTGATGAAGTCTTCAATTTTTGCCTTGAGCTCTACATCAGGTATCAGCATGTCTTGAGTAAGATGTGATCGGTTGAAAGGATCAGTCTGCAGTAACATTGAACAGAGTCATTAACAGGACAAAAATTAGATAAATTAGCTCTGAACAAAAGAAATGGGGGGAAATCACAAAAACTTCCAAAAAATTAAAGAGAGAAATAATGGAAAAGAATAATACACTATCACTAAGGAGATATCTTTGGATGACTGCTCGGTCAACTGATATTCTCGACGACGGTAATCCTTCATCAATGTATACTGCAAAATGAAACATATCTGAATGCATGTCTTAACTTGCCATTTTAACTCTATGCAAAATGGAAATTAAAAGAAAATAGAGTTACTTATCACTGTAATAATAAAAATGAAGAATAAAATTCATAAAAGGATATAGAAAATAGGAGACCAAATTCAGTCCACAAAAAATGAGTGCTAATTTCTTATGTTAGACCATGTAATGATATCTAACAACAGATAGCAGCTATACAACATTCAACTTACAGTAGACTAACAAACAAAAAATTACTAAAGGTAATAGCACTTACACTATGGCCAATCAGGTTAACTCTAGCAGTGCTTCTCCTTCACATTGATCACCACATCGTCTTGGCCAAACAACTTACAGTAGACTAACAAACAAAAAAATACTAAAGGTAATTTTATTTATTTATGGCCAATCAGGTTAACTCCAGCAGTAGCTTCTCCTTCACATTGATCACCGCAGCATCTTGGCCAAACACGGAGTTCAATCCAGGTGAAACCTGCACAAAGTTTGAATGTTAGTTAATAGCTAGTAAGTCCTAAATCAATAGCATGAAAGAGGTAAATGCAATAAGCCGAGTGACAAAGGCTATTTGCTAATGATGAACTGAAAAACACTTGATGGAGTTTCGAAAGCACTTTTAAGCGATGCATTTGAGTAAAAACTTGTTGGGTCCAGTGCATTTTTAGGAATACTGACCTAATTTTGTCTTGTATGAGCACAATGGTTTAACAACTAATTTTTAAATTCCACAAAAAAGTAAAGCTTGCTTAGTGGAATTCGAACTTGGATAACCTGATACCAGATGAAAGATCCCTCCACTACACTAATAACAATGAGGTAACATGGACAGTCATCAGGTCTAAAAGGCCAAAAATCATTGTTCTCTAGTAACTATGAGGTGCTTGAATAAAAGAGAATGGACCTTTGCTTAGTCTTTGCTCAGGTTTTATTAAGGCTATCTCAGTGGAATCCTATTATAGCAAGTCCCTAAGTAAAGTCTTGTATGAGCACAATAGTTGTCGGTTAAGTCTTGTATGAACACATCGGTTAAGTCCATATCCTGACTCACATGTAATAACTCGATTCGCAAATTATGTAATGTAAGTTAATGAATGAGATTTATCTTTCTCATGGTAATAAATGAGATGTAAAGCAAAATATATTACTCAATTGCAATAGAACTACTATAAAATATAGACATTAATAATTCCCCACTTCTGAAACTAAATCTACCACCCAACTCAGTAAAGATGTGTGACACAGTGGCCCGTTAAAGATGCGATTACCAAATAATTTTAAAGAGTTTTTCATGATATGCGATTCAGGTTATAAGAAGAGCAGAGAGTACACATTAGTTGGTGATGTAATATTCCCATTGGCAGCAGGAATATCTACTTCGCATTCCTGCATTAAAATTAAGCATCGTTGATATATTTGGAAAGAATAATTAAAGAAAATAAATCATATTAGGAGAATAAGAATATTGTATAGATATTAGGAGTTCCACTAAAAAAATTAAACAAAATCCATTGGACTGATATGAATGGCTCAAGATCAACTGAAATGTTGCTGAAGATCTGAACTTTTCAACAATTAAATTAAGGGCACAACAATTACATCTCCTCCTCTACCTTTCTCTATTTCCCTCTCATCACCAACAAATTAAGGACTTTTCTACTCATTAATCCCTAATTTCACGCCTAAATTGAAAAAAATCTCTACTTTAACAAAATTTCAAGAAACAAAATATAAGAAATTGAGAGATAAAGAGGACCTTTCCAGATCGGTTGAGATGAGCGGAGTAGGTCTTGGCGCCCCATCTTCGAATCCCCCCTCACCAACTCCTTCACATCCACCTCCTCCGATTCTCTAACCAACGCCGACTTCTACTCCTCTGGCGTACGGAACATGATTGCAGCGGCAGCCGGGGGAGGCACTGGGGTGATGGAGAATGCGGCGGCAGAGATGGAGGTGGTGGCGGCGGGGGGGGGGGGGGGGGGGGGTATGCTCATGCGCAGTCGGTGCTAGGGTTTCTGTATGGATCTGGGATTGCGAGAAAGCAGAGTCAGGGAAAAGGGTTTTTGTATCATAGTTTCGCTGCGGAAGGGGGGATATGCAGTCCAAGATGGTCATGGCTTATGGATGAGGAGAGAGAGAGGTGTTGGGTATTTTGAGAAAGAGAGGGAGAGGAATCGACGGGATGGGGGGATTTTTTTTTTAGTGATAGAGAGAGCTTGATTTGAGGGGAAATTATGCTTGTGCCCTTTAATTGTGTAGAGACCAGGGATAAAATTTGACAGAATTAACCCTGCATTATTTTGTAGGTGTGTTATGTTTATGAGGGCATGATAGTAAAAAGCCACCAAAATGGGGCTTTGCTTAATAATAGTATAGATAATCATATGCAGGAAATTCCATTTTGAAAATTTATGGACGCAAACACCAAACAAAACCAACCTATATTAAAATGTTCAACTAAAATAACAAATCATAGATGCAAATGCAGACGAGTGGACTTTGCAGCAATATATAGGTTTCTAGTAATCTAACAAAGAAGAACCAACCACTTCAATAATCTCCTTAAATAGTTTAGAAGAACTTGGTAACTAGAAATTTGGCTTACCTTGAAATATAAAGGTCGAAAAATGCAATAAAATTGCTTAAAACTAAAGAGTAGGAATTACCATTTGCCAGTGCTACCTCTCTTTTAAAAAAGTGGACAAACCTACATGACATCTTTATAAGGTCATCTTCTTTATCCTCGAACCCAAAAATTAATTATAAAAAAAAAAAATCATCTTCTTCCTCACATTTCTTCCCTAAATCCAAAATTAATTGTAGGTTAAAATTATTTATTAACAAATAAAGGTATGTTCGTTTTCTTCCCTCACATTTCTAGTAATCTAACACAGGGTTAAGTTAGAAAAATATGACAAAGGGAAAAAAGGGAAAAAATAAAGTGAGGATCACACTGTTAAGGATAAACATGAAAATATTTGTTTGTTTAGAGGTATTATAACAATATATTAAGCAAAAATGTCTACCCCTCTATTCTTTCTCGATTTTGAAATGAAGTAGGTAGATGAAAAGTATGATACGAGACTATTTTTAAATTTCAAATTTCAATTAAAAGATAAAATAAAAATAAAAAGAAGAAAAATGCAGTTAGGGTACATGATATGGGTCAGATGACATGGTACCTCCCGGGCCACAGGATCTCCTCAAAAGGTGCTTACCTCCGATCAATCCAGATCCGCCACATCAGCCCTAAAACATCCAGGGCTCCTGCCACGTCAGCCCTAAACCACTTGGGCTTCCGCCACGTCAGGCCCACGAGCAACCGGATCCAGACCCGCCCCCAAACGGGTCCAGACCCGATTGGCTTTGCCTATAAATACCAGGCCCTCTACCTCTTCAAGAGGTGATCAATATTCAACCTCTCCCCTCTAAAACCCTAGTTACTGTTACTCTTCAGTGACTGACTAGATCGTCGGAGGGTCTGCCACCGGGACCAACCCCAGCGTTTCTAGACCGAGTGCAGGTACACGAGATCTCTGGATCCGAGCCTCCAGATCCAAGCAGAGCATCCGATCTCCACCTCACTCCCGCCTACTCCCGAGCTATTCCCTCGGCTGAGGGTCGGGCGTACCATCCGTACCGAAGCTTCCGCAAAAATACAAATCGTGAAGAACTCACACCTGGTGCAGCCACCCCCCAAAAACAAATCGCATCAGTACATATTATTTACATGCCTAAAATCTCTCTAGAAAATCATAGCTCAAATTTTTAAGCACAATTTTTTTTATGAAACTCACCATTATCTCCTCTCACTCTTAAATTTCTCTTACTTCCAAAAAATTAAAAGGAAAATCTTTGAATCTCTTTCTTTCTCCCTATCATTCCTTTCTACCTCTGGACTGAACCAACTTGAACCCCACCCCGTGTGGGACTTCTTTTTTACCTGGTTTTGATTTTTCCATCCTGAAAATGTTGGTAACGGCCATTTAATGGTTTGTCCACCCATAAAGGTTTTGTAACGGCCGAATCAATGCAAAAATAACATCAAAACATTTATTTGGCTTTTATTTTGCATTCATTGGCCTGTTTCCCCCATGAATTCTATAAATTGATACCACTTCTTCTCATTTGAACACACTCGACCCAGATTTTATTTGTCCAACTTGAAAATGTTGGTAATGGCCATTGAATGGTCTGTCCACCCATAAAGGTTTTGTAACGGCCGAATCAATGCAAAAATAATAGCAAAACATTATATTTGACTTTTATTTTGCATTCATTAGTCTGTTTCCCCCATGAATTCTATAAATTGATGTTACTTCTTCTCATTTGAACACACCCGACCCAGTTTTGATTTTTACAACCTAAAAATGCTGGTAATGGACCATTGAATGATCTGTCGACCCTTAAAGGTTTTCTAACGGCTGAATCAATTCAAAAATAATAGCAAAACGTATATTTGGCTTTTATTTTGCATTCATTGGCCTGTTTCTCCCATGAATTATACAAATTGATGCAACTTCTTCTCATTTGATCACACCCGTCCCAATTTTGATTTTTCCAACCTGAAAATGCTGGTAACGGCCATTGAATGGTCTGACGGACGAATCAATGCAAAAATAACAGCAAAACATTTATTTGGCTTTTATTTTGCATTCATTGGCATATTTCCCCCCATGAATTCTTTAAATTGATGCCACTTCTTCTCATTTGAACACACCTAACTCAGTTTTATTTTTTCAACCTGAAAATGCTGGTAAACCATTGAATGGTCTGTCCACCCTTAAAGGTTTTGTAATGGGTGAATCAATACAAAAATAATTGCAAAATGTTTATTTTCCTTTTATTTTGCAATCATTGACCTA
This sequence comes from Hemerocallis citrina, assembly GCA_017893485.1. NCBI lineage: Eukaryota > Viridiplantae > Streptophyta > Magnoliopsida > Asparagales > Asphodelaceae > Hemerocallis > Hemerocallis citrina. The sequence goes on along the minus strand of CM030360.1, from coordinate 837,623 downwards.
TTTCCCCCATGAATTATATAAATCAATGCCACTTCTTCTCATTTGAACACCGAAGATATTCAAACAGAATTCCTTTGTTGTTTTCTTCTTTCTAGTCTATTCTTCGTCGGTGATAGAATTCTTCACTTCTTTCAGTTCGCAGAGAGTACAACATGGTGTTGTATTACTATTCTTCTGCCGTTTTATTCTAGGAAACAGACATTGTAGCATTCCTCTAGCACAAGGTGAGGCGAAGAAACGGTTTTAATGACATTGTGTAACACACAATACTCGGTTTTGTTTTTCTTTCTACTTTCTTGATTTTGATATATATTTTCATAGTATTTTTAGTCTCCTATTCTTAATTTGTTTTATTTGTGCCTCTAACACAAAGTATTTTGTAACAAGATATGCATAAGGCAATAGTAAAAAAGAAAAAAGTAGGTGAAGCCTTACCAATTCTTTTTCTTGAATCTGACATTGCAATCATCACCGTCTTCAACACCTACTCTTCTCCAATTCCATTGTAAATACTGCTTTGATGAACACGGTGGTTAAAAATGGTGAAGGAGGCGGGGCGGGGTGGTGTGTGGGAGGCGGAAACATTGGAGGCGAGGTCGAGGTTTGAGGAGGGCCGCGCAGGAAGGGACAACATCAGAGACGAGGAGGGTGCATGGAAGGCGGGTCAGAGAGGAGGGGGGATGGTGCATGGGAATTGGGTTGGAGGGGGCATCTTTGATGGTGAGGAGGGCACGGGAGTGCGAGAGGCGACTCAGAGAATACGAAGGCGAAGGGAGCATGTTGGAGGCAAGTCTGAGGCAAGGAGGGCGCCTGGGAGGCGGGTTGGAGGGGACAGTGTGAAGCGGCTATAGGTGAGGGTTGGGGAGGATTTTCAAAGTGGTGGAGGATGAGATCGTGGATGGGGAGTGTTTAGGGTTTATTATTTTTTATTTTTTATTTTATGAAAATGTGCGAAATGCAAGGTTAGACTAAATGAAATTCCTATTTTACTCTTCTTTCTCTATTTCAAAATAGAGGAAAGGGAGAGTGTGTAGACCCATTAGCTTATTACTATTATTATTATTGTTGTTGTTGTTATTATTATTATACAATTATTTCTTAAACCTGATTGATTCTTTCAAAAAAAAAGGACGATTATTGTAGCCATGATCTCCCTTGCAGGCTTGCAGCCATCTAGCACTGCTCATCTTCTTTCTCTGTCTCAACCATCGCGAGTTACTATATCAATTGGGTCTTTATGTTAAGTTTGGATCGTCTCATTATGTATTTAATTAACGTATGTTTTTTTCCCTATTTTTATAGTTGTATTTTATGTGTCTGATGTCTGATTATTAGTTTGCTTGATTTAGGATCTGATTATAGGCATACAAATATATAGTTCATATCCCAGGGTTGGAGATCATGGGGAAATAGTGTACAACTATAAATATGAAATTTAGTAAACTAAAACTAAAGATGCATATTTGTCAAATATGTGTTTCTTATACATTGGAAATATTTCCGAAGTTATCCTAAGATGTTTTTGGTTACATTAGTTATTGTGCAGAATATTGTAAGTCTATATCTGCTTATTTTCTTTATTATATAAGAAGAAGAGTGTAGAATTTGCTCTTAACTTTGCAGATTGTGAAATCATGTTTTTAACTATAAATTAATGATTTTCTTCAACAACAAAAAAAATTATAAATTAGTGATTTAATCATTAACAAATACTTGAGAGTTTTGTGTTCAGAAGTCATAGCCTTTGAAGAAATAGTTATGCGGACTTGGGAAGGTGTCAATTAGCATTTGTTTTATGAAACATGTAGTGTCTTTTTATATCTTTTTCAAACAGCTATACTGTATTTTGTGCTTGAAATCTTTTGAATTATGTCTATCTATTATGTTTTCCTTGTACAAACAGCTTTCTCTGAGGTGGTTGCTCCCTTCTTTTTTGTTGAAGTGTGTTTTTCTTTTTCATTATTGGTTGCAAAGTTGATTGTAGATATGAGGGGGTAACAACTATGAAGTCAATATTTATATTCAAAAAATTCCAATAATATTTATATGTACATACTAATAGCAATGAACTTTTGTGTAGTTGCAATAGTCTCTTAGGGGGCGTTTGGTACATAGATTGGAAGATTCCCATGAATGAAAGAATTTTTGGAAATGTGAGGGTGGGAATGAAGGTTTCCGGTAATGTTGCATTATCGCGTTCGGTATAGTACATTGCATTCTCAAAAATTCTTTATTATTGTATTTTTTATTCTATCTTTTTTAGTTATTTTATTGTATGTTATGGAAATCTCATGAGTATCCTCAAATCCCATGATTTTAGGGAGAATATTTTTTTACCTAGTTTTTTGGGTTATTTTATTGTTTGTTATGGAAATTTCATAGGAATCCCAAAATCTGATGATTTTTTTTTTTTTGGGGGGGGGGGGGGGGGGGGGGGGGGGGGGGGACAAAGAATTTTGATTCCCCTAGAAATCCACTATTCCTTTCAAAACTATGTTTGCCACATACCAAATAAGGTAATTTAAGTAGGAATTTGAGATTCTCTTGCACATTTTCACGTACCTAACGCCCCCTTATATTTTAATAAACTACTAGTATAATGTATGTGTGATGCACGCCTACAGAAAATATAGATACATAGGAGGCGCGATCAATTTGAGTTTTTTTTGGGGAGAGAGGGAGTTTCGGGAGAGATGAAGAGGAGGGTGGGTTTTTTATTTATTTAATAATTAATTGGAGTTTAATTAGGTTGGGGTGAGATTAGGATGTGTGCTTTAGAATTAGTTAGGTTAGGGTTAGATCTAATTGTGTGGTGTAGATTTAATCGAGAGATTTAGTTAGATTAGGGTTAGATTTAATTTAATTGTGTGGTGTAGATTTAATTGAGGTTGAATGCATACAAATTACAGGTTTCTAATTGGTTGGTGTAGATTTACTTGCGGTTGAATGCATACAAATCACAGGTTGTCTACAAATAACAACTCTCCCATTATAATATTAGATTAGAAATTATAGATGTACATACTACATGAGAATCGCTTTGAGAATCTTTATCTTAGGCTTTATATAGATTTTTTTTCAACGATTTCAGATTATATTGTGTAGATGTTATGTTTCTCTTGCATCTTTGAGGATGAGGCTAAACTATTGGTGCAATTTATTGAATGTTGAAATATCGGACTTTTTCCCCTAAATAAATCTTGAAATATCAATTGATGTATTACGGGAAAAATCTTTTATATATAGTATAGCTGTATGGGTAAGGCTTTGCCGAATATTTTTAAGAATTGTGGAATATTTTTCACCTTTCAGTTACCATCTTTAATTTAAAAATGACCTTTGTATATGTTAAGAATAATGTAGATAACTAATTTTTAAAAACTTAATTTTAAAAGAAGTTTGTGCATAGTACATGGATATACTAGTTTGTTACGCTAGTGTAATTGTTAAGGCTTGTATTAAAAACCAAACTATTGGTAATAAATACTATCATAATGATAATCCTTAGCAAGTTAGCTGGTTTGCCCGAGAGGTTAAGGGGGAAGACTTAAGATCTTCTGCACATAAGTGCGCATGGGTTCGAACCCCATAGCCAGCATTTCGAATTTTTTTTCTTTTTTATTTTTTGTTAACTTCTTAAAACTGTTTGTTGTTTCATGATCTACTAGTAATTTACACTGTTTGTTGTTTCATGATCTACTAGTAATTTACACGTGCGTTGCACGGCTTAATAAATACATATTTTTTTAAAAGTAAAAATTTAGGCACGTGTATTGCACGGGTTGATAGAAGAACAAATTACGCCTTTTCCCATTATAGTAGTAGAGATATTGTTTGTTGTTTTGTTGTTTTGTTGTTTCATGATCTATACTGTTTTTCCTAAAAGTAATCGGATTATTTCCCCTTCATTTTTGTGTTCCTATTTTTTTGTATCAGGATTATTTCACCTTCATTTTTTTGCGGTCGCATGGTTTCGAACCCCATAGCCAGCATTTTGTTTATTTTGTTAATTCTTAAATATTTGTTGTTTCATGATCTATATTGTTTTTCTTAAAGGTAATCGGGATTATTTCACCTTCATTTTTGTTCCTATTTTTTTGTGTTAATTCTTAACTGTTTGTTGTTTCATGATCTATATTGTTTTTCCTAAAAGTAATTTTGATTATTTCACCTTCATTTTTGTGCAGTTGTAATTTATAGCAATATGTACGATAAATTAAATGTTTTGGATGCCTTATGAAGCACGATCGTACCTTGACTAGCATTTCAAAAAAATTTTATTTCTTAACTATTTGTTGTTTCATGATCTATATTGTTTTTCTAAAAAGTAATCCGGATTATTTCACCTTCATTTTGTGCAGTCATAATTTATAGGAATACTAGATTTGCCCGTGGCCACGTACCTACGACACGTCTTTAGAGCGATACAGCATATGAAAAACCTTGTAAACAATAAATCAACAATTATGTAGCTGAAGTTTGAATAGTATGACAATAATTAGTTGTAAATAAAAGTTCATATTTCCATTAGCATATGATGAAAAATAATTATAAATTGGAATATAAAAGTCCATTTTTTCATATATATAAAAGTCCATTAGCATGCCACATAATTAATTGCTCATTTACTAAATGAGCAAGTTGCTCATATCCCTTTTACCCTATATATATATATATATAGAGAGAGAGAGAGAGAGAGAGAGAGAGAGAATTAAATAAATAAATGAGTTGTTTTGGGGAGGGGAATTTGAATTTGAGTTTTGGGAGAAACTTTTGCAGAAAAAATGTGTTTTGTAAGGTTAGATCTGTGCCTTTGATTTTGGGGGGATTGAAGGAAGGCCACTTGATAGCTTTCTTTGTGTTTTATTATATAGATGTACCAAAAAATAAATGCTTTGGATGCCTCATGATCGTATCTCCGCTTCTTGCAAAATGAATCAGATTCCTTAATATAGAATACTACTTCCCTTTTTTTTCCTCTGCATGTTATGAACTTATATGATGCCTTAGAGCATCTGTAGTCGTTGTCCAAATATCAAAAAAACAGATAATTTGGCCAAAAATCCCCTGCAGTCATTGGCCAAATACTCATTTTTTGGGTGCGCTGTGAACAGTAGACAGTCAAATTTGGGGAGGATATAGCATTATCCATATTTTAATAATCAGAAGATGATTCGTCGTTTTTACGTCGGACGGAAGATGATTTGTCATCGGATAAATTTTTTTTTTAAAAAATGGAGAAATTGGTCTACCGTTTCATCAATATATATATATATATATATATATATATATATATATATATATATATATATATATATATGTCAACAGTGAAGGACGGGATATCATCTCTTGTCCTTCACAATTGGGGATTTTTTTTTTTTTTTTGAAACGGTAGATCATCTACCGTCTCAATTTAAAAAATTAAAAAATTAAAATGTAGACGCGATATCATATCTCGTTTTGCCCAAAATAAAATCTAATTTGTTAGTATAGACGACTGTAGCGAATGCACAAATTGTTATTTCCAAAATTTTCATATACCCATTTTTTGGACAAAATGACTGCAGATGCAGAGATGCTCTTAGAGCTCATGTTCTTAAAGCTAATTCCTTAGTTAGCCCATATGACAAGTAAATAAGGTTGTGAGCCCTATTTTTTTCATTCTTGGCCAGACTATGGATAATAATGGGCCAGGTTGGACCATGTTTACTATAAATCCTAATGCAACCCTAACATCTTTTGGGCCAAAATTTTTTATACAGCCCTGGCCCTACCCACCGGATCTAGGGCCTGGCCTTGGGCATTCGGGCTAGCCCTAGCATCTAATTCTCAAATTAAGGACATTTCATTTTAGAGCCTTAAAATTTACTCCAAAATTATGACTATATTTTTTAAAGGAGGAAAAACCTACAAAATAAAACAACTCTTTTGCCCTTTATATATACTAGTATCATGCACGTGCGATGCACGTGGAGAGGAATGAAAAGGACCAAAAAAAACTATAATGCACGTGCGATGCACGTGGTGGGGAACGAAAAGGGGAAAAAATACCAACACGTGCGATGCACGTGGAGGGGAATGAAAAGGACAAAAAAAACCATAATGTGTTGATTCTTGATTTTGATGATCACAACACAGTGCAACATGTGTCTATGTTATACAGTTAACATTGCAGTGTACATACCAAAGACAATTCTAGCTGAACAAATGAACAAGCTCAAAAGGATACAGATGAAGAATTCACTCAAGACAAGACTCAAGAAAAGACTCAAGACTCAAGACTTCAAGCTCAAATGTGTCAAATTGTTGTGTCTTGTAAACATTGTATTTTTTACGTTTGTTGAGTCTTAGTCTGATGTAAAGCCTTGTCACACACACACACTCAAAATATTTCATAATGTGTGTCTCTTAAAAACCCCCAAAAAGAGTCAAAACAGTTTGAAGAAGTTTAACTGTTGAGTACCAGTCGACTTAAGCTTCTGCCAGTCGACTGATAGTACAAAACTGTTTAAAATTATTCAAACTCTGATCAGTCGACTCATATGGCAACCCAGTTGACTGTTCGAGAGCTTTTGACCATTTTCTGTTTTTCAAAATCGAATTTTTTCAAAATCAAAAGCTCAGATCCGTTGGTTAACAGTTGAGTAACTGTCTCCCAACGTTCAGGAGATCAAACTCTTTAAGTAGAGTTCAGATCTCACTGAAAAGATCTACAGAATTTCTACAGATTTTTACTTTGCAATCCGAGCACTCTTGAAAAACATTCTAAGTGATATTTTCTGTGAGAAACAAAGCTTTCAAGTTCATACACTTTGGTTCTCTACATTCAGTCCAGTATAGCATTGAATTCGCTCTGAACTGAGTATAGAAGTCGACCTATTCTTTTAGCCACGTGCATCAACACATACAACAACAAGGCTATAGGTTGACTGTAAAGTATTCTTGTTCTCTTGCTCTCGGTTGGAGAGTGTTTTTGACTCTTGGTTGTAGAGTCGGTGTTGTTTCACTCTTGGTGGAAGAGTGGGTTGTTTTTTCTGGTTGAGAGAAAGGAATACGGGTTAGACAAGGTTGTTGTCGTAACGCCGTAGGGTATTCTTGTAATTTTTCAAGAATAGTGGAAATCTCAAGTGGGTTGCTTGGGGACTGGATGTAGGTCGGGAGGACCGAACCAGGATATATCTTGTGTACTCTGTGATGGATTATCTTGTGTTTGCATTCACTTCTGTTTATTTTTATTCTGCAAAAAGTTTCTGGACAGTCGACTCCTTGCATTTTGATTTTCTTTTTCTTTTTATTTTTTGTTAATTCTTAAAAGTGTTTGTTGTTTCATGATCTATATTGTAAACTGTTTGTTGTTTAATGATCTATACTGTTTTTCCTAAAAGTAATCGGATTATTTCACCTTCATTTTTGTTCCTTTTTTTTGTATCAGGATTATTTCAACTTCATTTTTGTGTGGTCGCATATATTGTTTTTCCTAAAAGTAATCGGATTATTTCACCTCATTTTTGTGTTCCTATTTTTTTGTATCAGGATTATTTCACCTTCATTTTTGTGTGGTCGCATGGGTTCGAACCTCATAGCCAGAATTTTGTTTATTCTGTTAATTCTTAAATATTTGTTGTTTCATGATCTATATTGTTTTTCCTAAAGGTAATCGGGATTATTTCACCTTCATTTTTGTTCCTTTTTTTTTTGTTAAATCTTAACTATTTTTTGTTTCATGATCTATATTGTTTTTCCTAAAAGTAATTTTGATTATTTCACTTTCATTTTTGTGCAGTTGTAATTTATAGCAATATGTACGATAAATTAAATGTTTTGGATGCCTTATGAAGCATGATCGTACCTTGACTAGCATTTCAAAAAAAATTTATTTCTTAACTATTTGTTGTTTCATGATCTATATTGTTTTTCTAAAAAGTAATCCGGATTATTTCACCTTCATTTTGTGCAGTCATAATTTATAGGAATACTAGATTTGTCCGTGGCCACGTACCTACGACATGTCTTTAGAGCGATACAGCATATGAAAAGCCTTGTAAACAATAAATCAATAATTATGTAGCTGAAGTTTGGATAGTATGACAATAATTAGTTGTAAATAAAAGTTCATATTTCCGTTAGCATGTGATGAAAAATAATTATAAATTGGAATATAAAAGTCGATCCATTTATATATATATATATATATATATAGAGAGAGAGAGAGAGAGAGAGAGAGAGAGAGAGAGAGAGAGAGAGAGAGAGAGAGAGAGAGAGAGAGAGAGAGAGAGAGAGAGAGAGAGAGAGAGAGAGAGAGAGAGAGAGAGAATTAAATAAATAAATGAGTTGTTTTGGGGAGGGGAATTTGAATTTGAGTTTTGGGGGAAAACTTTTGGAAAAAAATGTGTTTTGTAAGGTTAGATCTGTGCCTTTGATTTTGGGGGGATTGAAGGAGGGCCACTTGATAGCTTTCTTTGTGTTTTATTATATAGATGTACGAAAAAATAAATGCTTTGGATGCCTCATGATTGTATCTCTGCTACTTGCAAAATGAATCAGATTCTTGAATATAGAATACTACTTTCCTTTTTTTTTTTCCTCTGCATGTTATGAACTTATATGATGCCTTAGAGCATCTGTAGTCGTTGTCCAAATATTCAAAAAACAGATAATTTGGCCAAAAATTCCCTGTAGTCGTTGGCCAAATACTCATTTTTTGGGTGCGCTGTGAACAGTAGACTATCGAATTTGGGGAGGATATAGCATTATCCATATTTTAATAATCGGAAGATGATTCACCGTTTTTACGTCAGACGGAAGATGATTTGTCATCGGATAATTTTTTTTTTAAAAAAAATGAAGAAATTGGTCTACCGTTTCATCTATATATATATATATAAACAGTGAAGGACGGGATATCATCTCCCGTCCTTCACAATTGAGGATTTTTTTTTTTTTTTTTTGAAACGGTAGATCATCTACCGTCTCAATTTTAAAAAAAAAAATTTAAATGTAGACGGGATATCATATCTCGTTTCGTCCAAAATAAAATCTAATTTGTTAGTATAGACGACTGTAGCGAATGCGCTAATTGTTATTTTCAAAATTTTCATATACCCATTTTTTGGACAAAATGATTTTTTGGACAAAATGACTGCAGATGCAGAGATGCTCTTAGAGCTCATGTTCTTAAAGCTAATTCCTTAGTTAGCCCATATGACAAGTAAATAAGGTTGTGAGCCCTATTTTTTTCATTCTTGGCCAGACTATGGATAATAATGGGCCAGGTTGGACCATGTTTACTATAAATCCTAACGCAACCCTAACATCTTTTGGGCCAAAAATTTTTATACAGCCCTGGCCCTACCCACCGGATCTAGGGCCTGGCCTTGGGCTTTCGGGCTAGCCCTAGCATCTAATTCTCAAATTAAGGACATTTCATTTTAGAGCCTTAAAATTTACTCCAAAATTATGAGTATATTTTTTAAAGGAGGAAAAACCTACAAAATAAAACAACTCTTTTGCCCTTTGAATATAATTTAGTAAAACAACTAACAATATATATATATATATATATATATATATATATATATATATATATATATATATATATATATAAGTCCCCTTCGGTTGCACACTACTTTTGGTGAGCACTCCGTGAGCACTTACGAACTAGAGACCCTATGAAAAATCCGAACCGCTCATATTGTTCTATATGCCTTAGATAGTCTAACAATAAAAAATCAAGTAATTTGAAGTTCATTTGCCCATCCATCAAGCTGTTAGAATTTTCAGCCATACAGTTTTGTGATGATGTAAATCATGGGCAAATGAACTTCAAATTACTTGATTTTTTATTGTTAGGCTATCTAAGGTATATAGAACGATATGAGCGGTTCGGTTTTTTCATAGGGTCTCTAGTTCGTGAGTGCTCACCAAAGTAGTGTGCAACCGAAGATTTCTCTCTCTCTCTCTCTCTCTCTCTCTCTCTCTCTCTCTCTCTCTCTCTCTCTATATATATATATATATATATATATATATATATATATATATATATAGTCCTGTGCACAATTGTTGACTGAATATTATTTCTTTTAAATAATCACATGATAGATGGACAAATGAATTTCAAATGACTTGATTTTACATATTTAGACTAATTTAGACGTGTAAATCAATGTGAACGGTTCGGATCGTCAATACTATTGCTCAAAGGTCGAGTGCACATGGAGCACAACGGAAGGTTTGTACACACACACACACACATAATGTTGGGTTTCGAAATCTATCACAAAGTAAATAGGCAACGGAATAAATAAATAAATATTCCAAAATCCAGCCATGGATCAATGCGAAAACCATAAAACGTGATAGAAGTTTTTACCTCGACGATGGAACGACTGTCTCCACAATCTGTCAATCACGAGTAATGCAATGTTACGGTGCCTCTACAGTATTCACACGAACGAACAACAAAATCGGGCTCTCTCTCACATCGCGGTGCTAGCAGCGGGAAGGGGATATTACTCTCTCTCTCTCTCTCTCTCTCTCTCTCTCTCTCTCACACACACACACTTTTTGTGACGGCTATGATTTTTTTCCGTATTACCTTCCCACGGATACATATTATATATATATAGCAGGAAATCCACCCTAAGAGAGTAGTAAGGTTGACAGACTCACAATCTAATCTAGGTCAGATTTATGTGTGGGCCTTCAAATTTTGGTTGTCACATTTCATCTAATTAATTGTTCAACCAATGTTGGGAGTTCAAGTCTTACTTGGATTCCCAATTAAATTCATATATTGAATTTAAATCACAATTTCGATCCATTCTAAATGTGTGACCCTGTAAGTTTTCAATATGTTGACAGTAATACTAAAATCTTATTTTAGTGTAACAAACAGTGAGCGGGCAATACATCACTGTTACTCAAGTAACGGGAATGCCGGTGATTTGACATTGTAATACCCCGCAAAATAGCATATGGCTATTTTGCATCGAAATCTGTGCGCAATTGAGAATTGCACACGATTATGTATTTTCTAATAACAATTGATTGTTATTGAGAACTATCAGATTTATTGTCTACTTTATTTTATAATTTTGAAAGATTATTACGAGCTAGTTTTAATGTATTTTTGTATCGTTTATATTATTAAAGTAGAGTTTGGGGGTTTATTTGAAATATATTTAGACTAGGGGGGGCTTATATGAAATTTTCCCTTACATTAATTAATTATTTTTCCTTTTATAAAACTCCACCCCACCTCCTTCCTTCTCTATTTCCTTCTTTCTTCTCCCGTTCCTTTCCCCAACCGAACCCAGCCGAAACCCATGTCGGCACTCTTTCTCCCGCTCAAATCCACTCCTTTTCTCCATGGTTTTTTAATTAAATTGTGGGGTAGACTAATAGAAGAGTTCTTTACATCGTGGCGGTGTCTGTTTTTCGAAAGGATTTCGGGAAGGTAAACCCTATTTTATTTTATTGTACAAAATTAATTGTCCCAATTTCTATTGAGTAGGAATATGGTAGTAGGGAGATTATGGGGGGTTGGGTGTTATAGATACGAGAAATTTGCAAGTTGATAGAAGATTTGCAAGTGTTAATAAATTAGGATTTTGGGATTTGTAAAAGAGAACTATATGTATATGAATTAGTTCTCGTATGGTAGTAGAAATTGTAGTTGGATTATTAGAATAATTTTGGGGTACTTTTAGTAATTGTTCGAAAATGGGAATCTTGTCGGAATTCGAATGATTACGTGCAAAGCACGTGTGCATCCTAGGCGTTCAACACAATGCCTATGTGATATTGGAATTAGTATTATTATTTTCCCGTAACTATTTTGGATGCTTGAGCCTTGATTGCCTTGAATTTTGATGATAGGATATACTAGCGGCTTGGGAGACGTGGTGGCGCTTCGAGTCTTCACGGGACAATTTGTGAGTATGATTATGCTAAATATATGTTTACTGTTATGATAAAATCTTAGGCGGTTTTGGAGCAATCCTGGTTTAATTCAGCCAAATGAAGTTTTAATTTAAAATACGGGAAGTTCTTATTTGTTAAAAGTTATGTGGTAAATTGGTGTGTATGTGGTGAGTTGATGGGATTTTAAATATTCAGTGTGATGGTGATGTATTGTGTAGATATACATACATGGCGTTGTGATGTATATGTGAATTCTTAGCTTGAGGGAACGTTTGGAGAATTTTGATTATCATTGAATTATAAGTGGAATGCTAAGAAGGATAGTTATATGGTAAAGAACAACTCATTTTTATATGAGCTTGTTAAGAAGCATGTTTATGAGGGTAAATTGGGAAATTCTTGCTCTCAAATGGTTAAGAATTTGGGAAATTGACCAACTAGAGAGTCGTAGTAGGGAGTCACAGCTTTCTAACCCATCTGGAGTTTTGTAATTCCATTTTATAGGTTGAGAGTTATGATTTTCCAAAGATGGAACGGACCCAATCTTAGTTAAAGTATTATTGGCTGAGAAAACCAGTTTCTCTCTATTGTACACCTGATGGAACTTGTATTTTCGAGAACTCAAATGATAGAGTCTGAAAGAGGTGTTCAAATTAAGAAGTCGAAATAGACACTTTTATCTTCCCATAGGACCCGGAATTGAGAATTTTCGATGAGTGAGCAAACTCTTATGATATTGGAAAGGTGCAGCGAGTACAAGAAAAATGTACTATTGAGAGTACATGAGGTTTTATAGTATTAAGTAATTTTGTATTGTGTATTGGAAGTTATGGATGTGCAAGCTAGCAACCTGTTGATTAGACTAAACTTCAAGTTTAAGTTGACTGCAGAATGGTGGAACCGTTGTCTGCCATATGGTTGGACCGTATATCCTTATCGTCACGGCTGTTGAATGCACAACGGTGGGACCGTATATCCTTATCGTCACGGCTGTTGACTGCAGAACGGTGAGACCGTTGACTGCCATACGGTGGGACCGTATATCCTTATCGTCACGGCTGTTGACTGCAGAACGGTGGGACCGTTGACTGCCATACGGTAGGACCGTATATCTTTATCGTCACGGCTATTTACTGCAGAACGGTGGGGCCATTGACTGCCATATGGTGGGACCGTATATCCTTATCGTCACGGCTGTTGACTGCAGAACGGTGGGACTGTTGACTGCCATACGGACCGTATATCTTTATCGTCACGGCTGTTGACTGCAGAACGGTGGGACCGTTGACTGCCATACGGTGGGACCGTATATCTTTAAATTCGTCACGGCTGCTGACTGCAGAACGGTGGGACCGTTGGCTGCCATACGGTGGGACCGTATATCTTTAAGTTCGTCACAGCTGTTGACTGCAGAACGGTGGGGCCATTGACTGCAACCTCATTGTCATGATCTATCGGGAACAGGAAGTGGACCGAATTAGAATGCATTGCATAGCGAGGGTTCGAATCCCTAAACTTGGAGACAACGGCTTGATTTGAAAAGGATGTAGTATGGGATGCATACATTTCCAAAGTCTCGCTTGCATTAGACTAAGTACATTGGCTTGACCTGGGCTACATGTAGTATGGGATGCAGGTGTGTCCAGGGTCTTGTTGACGTTAGATTAAGTGCATCTATTCTATACTCTGCATTTTTTGCATTAGACTCAGGTCACGGCATACACGAACACTAGGAAATCAGGATGCACGTTTATTTTCCATTCAAGCTGAATTGTGAGTGTGATAGTTGAACTGTGTAATGAGTGCGGAAGTGATGTGTCGCGAGACGTGATGATATGTGTTGTAAGAAATGAATGAATGCGATGTTATGTGATATGAAATTGGGAAGGATTATAAGTTGTGAGTCTATAATTGCAATTGTATGGTAAATATGGTGCAGTTTATGTGAGAGTAGAGTAATTGTGAATGTAAGGCTTTATGGGAGAATAAAGCTATAGGGGTATTTGCATAAGGCGTAAAGTGATGAGCCTTAAGCGACTAATTTGGAAATGATTTTTCCAAATTAAAATTAAGTATGTTTGTGAGCAGGTGTGGATATGCATACAGGAAGTGATGCAGTGAGTACTTGATGTGAATTTCTGTATATGATATTTACATGTTCAGGATTATCTTGGTATTCGTAAGTTTATTCTGTTTCACTTATAAGTTTAATTTGTTTGCTTATTAATATATTATACTCACACCAGAAATGGCTAACCCCTTAGTGTTTGGGGGGTTAGGAGGGTCTCTGGACTACCCTAGGCCCCTACTATTACAGGTCCCCAGCGGTGCAGAGGTGAGGTGTAAACTCTGTGGACGGAGCTTCATTTATAATTGTTGCTTAAGGTTTAATTGTGTGAATAGTGCATTTTATGATTTAAATTGTATTTTTGATGTATAAGTACGTGGAAGACGATGATGAGTATAGTGTGGAGGGGCATGCTATGTTGTTGACCCATACCCATCTCGTTGTGGAGTACCGGGCCCTGTGGTATGTTTTATGAACTATTTTCTAAAAACCTTACTACGTTTTCAAAGGAATTTATGGTTTTTAATTGATATTTGATATTCTATTATGAGTTTGGCCCCCAGAGCATATATATATATATATATATTGCCCGTGTGATTCTGCTCATTTTGGCCTGGGGAGCCCGTGATATTATTGCCTGTGATGTGAGCTACGGAATTTAGAGCAGAATTCCGTAAGCTTTTTGTGTTTCGGGGCAAAAATTTCAGGGGAGGCTCTGCCCGATTTTTCTTTGAAATATAACTTAGTTTATGTTTAAAGTAATATAGAAATTGAAAGAATTGAATTTGGAGTCAATATGGGGGCGTTACAGCTTGATACGAATAATTGATGTTCGTAACTATTGATGTATTAACTCTGATGGCAATAAAAAGTGTTTTAATTTTTCGTACTATTTACTGTGTTGAGATGCATTTGAAGGCAAAGATTCTGGTTGTGTCACGGATGTCCGATGACGGGGATCCGGGGCGTTACAGACATATCCTATCCATGACCAATGTTATCATGTAGTATAATCCAATTGACCACAAGGTATGGAGCGTGTGACCCTTGTATAGTAGAATCTTTGGTTTCTTGATGTCAGAGTAGACTTATTAAAATAGAGATCAGTAACTCATATTGGCTTATTTGAGCACAGTCATGCATTTTACAGTCTCACTCAATCAAGGGGCCCGAAGATATCGCTCATGTTATATAAGAGGGACAAATATTATCTAAGTCACTTACATCTCTCCGCACGATTCATAGTATGTCCAATAGCTGACTTTATAATCACCATATCACAGGTGACATTTGACGGTATTAAAATATATAACTTCTCATGTAGGGAATTATAGTGACTTCAAGTCAAAGGACCACGTACACCATGGTCACTATAAGAATTGCTCATGGCACTCACGTAACGATCCATGCAGCGTTCTTATGGTGGATCAGTCCAGTGTATTATTACTCTAATATGTATCCATGTGAAGATTTGATATCTCATATCCATGACATGTGAGCTATGGTCGTCAGTCTACGTACATACTAGTCTTTTAAGTATTATTGTTGTCCTAATTTATAATAATAATTGACTATTGACATTTAAGAATAGTGTTCTCATTTTAACCAATAAGATCTAACAATCAAGTCATGCACTTGATATCCCATGGAATTGAACCTACTAGTCTAAGGATTTTATTATATTCATTTAATCATAATAAACAACACAATATAGATATAATGCCTCATATATGAAATAAATATCATGATACAATATAAACTAGTAAGGTCAATATAAGGCTGGCGTCTAGGGTACACACACAAACACACGGCTTAGATGTATAAGGCCTACAACCGGACCTGGTAAGGTTTATGCAAAACCCTAACTTAACCTTATTTTTACATGGTCATACTTTCAAATTCTTGTCCAACCCATTGTTTTACAGGACCAGAGCCAGATCATGTTTTTTTGTTGGGCAGTGTTCAATGCCGTTAGGGCTAGCCCTAATCCATTATTATCTTTAGGTTATACAAGGAGATTCGACAATGATGTTGATGCCAATTTTCTTCAGTGCTTTTACGACCAGCCCTAATCAATTATCATTTATAATCTAGACAAAGAGATTCAACTATGGTGCTGATGCCAGTTTGCTACTATTGAGGAGGCAAAATTAGGGTTGGCTAGATACTTGAGAATGTGATGAGCATTTTGTTACACTTGGTATAATATTTGTAAAATGTTAGACATACATGAGTTTTTACTCCAAACATACATTATAAATGTATTGGGGCCCACTTCTCACTAAAAGACAATATTAAAACCTTGTCTTTTAGTGAGAAGTGAGCTCCAACACACGTATAATGTATATCTGGGATAAAAACTCATGTATGTGTAGTCATCCTCATAATATTTGTGGTTGTGTTAAATAAATAAAATATTTGTTAGAATATTAATTAGTAGAGTAAGTAGACATGAGAGAAGGAAGAAGATATTTTGAGATTTATTTCCCGAACTGACCCACTTTCGAAAATATTGACCAAACTGACACACTTTAAAATATTTATCCAACTGACCTAGTTTTGGACACATCAGCATAAAATACTATTGGCAATTTCATATGATTTTGATGCCGTTGTTTCCAATAGTGACACCTGTAAATAAATAAAAATTGTTTCCGCTATTGGGAGTAACGACATCATTATATCTCACATTCGCTTAGGAGTTCTCTGATTTGAGAAAAAATTGTAAGAGAAAAAAATCTTATAACTGATGTCGTTATTCCCAATAACGGTATAATTAGTCTGATGCCGCTATCGCCAATAGCGGCATCAGTATAATCCACAGTGTACTCCAAATTTTGTGTAGGTACATTAACTTCAACCTCGATTTCGACCTTGATGTAGCTAGTATCTCTCAAAACCGAAAATATAAAAGTTGTAGAGAGTTTTCTTGGTATTCCATAGCATTTTGAATCATCTCAATTGGAGTTCTGATGATAAAGATATGCCCATATTACGAAGCAAAGTCGAAACTGTCCAGAATCTCCCATTTCATTTCGATAACGCTTCGTAATCTGGGCACAACTCTATCATCCGAATTCCGATTGAGATAATTCAAAATGATATGGAATACCAAGAAAAAGATCTACAACTTTCATGTTTTGAGTTATGAGAGATACTTGATGCATCAAGGTCAAAATTTGAATTGAAATTGATGTACCTGCACAAAATTTGGAGTACATTGTAGATTATACTGATATCACTATTGCTAGTAGCGACATTAGGCTAATTATGTCGTTATTAGGAATAGTGGTGTAATACCTCGGATTTCCTAGATAAGTGGTGTGCATACATGGAATGCACACAAGGTGTTTGATAAAATGTCTGAATGAATGTGTATGCATATGAAGTGTTTGATAAAATGCCGAAATGAAAGTTAGAAAGTAGTAGATAAGTTTAGTCCCACATAGATAGTAAAATAGGATGACTATGTGCATATATTAGGTTGCCCATGATCCAAGAGTACCAACTAAGGTATAATACTTTTGTTGAGGCTATGCCCTGTGCTGGGGCCGTGGTTAGGTAATATATGCACGTGGTTAGATTCTTAGGACCGTATATGCATATGAAGTGTTTGATGAAATGACGAAATGAAACTTAGAAAGTAGTAGATAGTAGGTAACCCATGATCAAAGAGTACCAATTAAGAGCATCCACAGTCGTGTGGTATATTTGCATTTTATAGCATTTTGGTTGCTGCAGTCGTGTGCTATATTTGCATATTATCTCATTTCCGCTACAGTAGAATGCTATATTTGAGATAAGATATAGCAACATGCATATTATAGCAGACGAATGTTTCACCAAAAAATATTTTATATTATTTTTAATCCATCGGACAAAACATGAAATTTTGTCGAATTTCATCAAAACATGATGTTTTGTCGAATTTCATCGAAACATGATGTTTTGTCCGAAGAAATTTGTGAATTAAAAAAAAATCCGGACGAAACATGATGTTTCGTCCGAGAGAAATGTCTCATATTTTATAAAATGGTTTAGATAGTTAATTAGTTTAATTAGATAATTAGTTAGATAATTAGGTTTAGTTATATAATTAATCACTTAATTAGTGGTTAACTGGGACAAAAGAAACGGCAAAGTCACGGGACTTTTGCCTTTTTTTTTCCAAATTATTAAAATTTAATATAAAATATATATATAAAATACAAAAATATAAAATATTCAGAAATTTTGCTGCTACTGCTGACGTGGTTTCAATTTTTCCTCTCATTTTCTATATTTTAGCATTTTACAACTGCAGCAAATCGCTAAAATGTCATTTCTTTTTATCCATTTTGTCATTTTTTAGCTTGCACGATTGTAGATGCTCTAAGTTATAACACTTTTGGTGAAGCTATGCACGTGATTAAATTCTTATGATTGTATAGGAAGGCAATTACCTAGGCACGTGCGGAGCATAGCACGCTAGTTAGGCTTCCAAATCATATGCTCACGATCAGGCGGATCCGGGGAGCTACAAGCGGCATTAGTTATAAGATTTTTTCTCTTACAATTTTTTTCCTCAGGTCAGAGAGCTCCTAAGTGAATGCGAGATGCAGCAACAGATTTTTATTTTTACAGATACCGCTATTAACAATAACGATATCAAAATAACATATGCTGTTATTATTAATGACGTTTTATGCTAATGTCTCCAAAACTGGATCAATTAGTTAAATATTTTCAAAAGTAGTATGTCACTTTAGTGGATATTTTCAAAAATTGGGTTAGTACGGAAAAAACGGTCATATTTGACAGGGTTGGTAGGTAGGCCCAAAGCTCAAAGCCCAAAGCCCAAAGCCCAAAAATAGTATGTCACTTTAGTGGATATTTTCAAAAATTGGGTTAGTACGGAAAAAACAGTCATATTTTGACAGGGTAGGTAGGTAGGACCAAAGCTCAAAGTAGGGATGGCATCGGGGCCGGGCTGGCCGGGGGCCGGCCCGGCCCAGCCCGCCCGGGCCCGGGGCTGGCCCGACCCAGCCCGCCCGGGCCTAGGCCCGGCCCGGCCCCCCTTAACCCGGTCCAGCCCTTGAACCGGCCCCCCTAGAACCGGTTCAGGGCCGGTCCCCCCAAATGTAACGCCCTGAATCCCAAATACACTGAATTCGAGATGTTCTACAGGATCTTTTCACTTTCTTTAGTACAATTTTACAGGAAAATTAAAACTTTTCATCATACCTCAGAGATTACATTAATATTACACTTTTCTTTTGCACAGCGGAAGTAAAAAATACAACAATTGAATAAAAGTACAACAGCATGGTATAATCTTTAAGCATCCATTCCTCTTTAATCTTTAACAAGTCATTTACCTGCATATAAGACTGTGGGTACGTCAGTTTATTCAACCGACGAACATTATACACGGCCATCCTCTCTATGCCGGAAATAGTATAACTTAACTTTCCATATTTAACAAATACAAACTTGTCACAATTCAAACTAAAGGAACTACCCTATTGATGTCGTGTTGTGATTGTGCACTTAATCCTTAATGCATTTATTTATGTTACATGACACTAATGCGCACTTGTTCGGTATCTATGCATCCCATACTACATAGGTCCGAGGGCAAGCCCTTATTCGTTCTTCATCTTGATAGGGTTCAATCCCTCGTTATGATTTAATCTACTACTGTAACTACGGTAAGTATCCTAGATGTTATCTGACCTACGAACTCATGTCTAGGCACTCTGGAGTAGTATCCTCACCCAGACTCATCATGGAAATTCCTGGGATACGCTCTCACCATAAACATGACACCACCCGTAGTCTTCAAACATCCCATGAGCGTCGCCACTGGGACGGTACTCTGGAGCAGTATCCTCACCCAGACTCGTCATGGGAATTCCTGGGATACGCTCTTCCCGCTACCCAGGGCCCTCATACTCAATGTTTTTCTCTTACTTTCATCACATCTTCACAATGCACTAGTCCTTAGTTTTATTAAAAATCATGAACAAAATTAATCTCTAGAGTTAGCCTCTCCATCAACCAGACTTATTCATTCATTTCATCATGACCAACCTTGGTCTAATTTCATTTCAACTCATTTCTCAATGCCGGGGAGACTTAGCTACTCTATTTCAAATTTCATTTCACAATCTTCAACTTATAAATTTTCATGTTGAGTTCTCATACTCACATGTACATTCTCTTTTCAATTCATGATTTCTATTTGTTCACAAGTTCATCATCGCACATAAATTTGCATGCACTTAATTAATTATCACATCACAATAATTCCACATTACTAAACAATATGCACACTTCATATATTGTTCCACAAGTGAGAAAATAATTGTATCATGTCACATAACCACATTTCTTTTTGCCAAATCAACTCTTAATGTTTCAATTCACTTATTCTTTCAAGTTATAAATTCATATCAATAATCTATATAGAACCATATGTCTATTTATGCACTTTAACTCCAAACCATAGTTAAATTCATTCAAATAATCCCCAAACTATTTTTAGAAAGTCCCTTACATTTTTAGGAGAATATACATATTTTTTTCATAATTTTTCGATACATAAAACTCCCACAAAAAATATTTTTTCCATCTTGCCGATAGCAAGATTCGAACCCAAGCACACCACGGACACAGCCCAGAGCACAGGCCACTAAGCCTGTTGCCGCCACAGTATAAAAGGCAACTGAGAGCTATAAATGCTCTCAGTCCGCTGATTAATTGTTTTGAAAGAAACTAAACAAAATATTGTTGATCCTGGGATTCGAACCGGTCACGACAGAGAACCCAACATAATGCTGTGACCACTCGAGCTACATGCTCGGGTTGTTACAGTGTGCGTTAAATTCCTTTTAGATTAATTCCCACTGTTATAAAATTATTTCGATGTTCAACCAAACTTTGTTCCTTATTGCTTTTGTAAAAATTTCTGAAAATCTCCAGATCAATCTTCATTCATATGAATTTCATACCAGTAAGATAAAAATAATTTTTTGTACTAATAAATTATATTTTTCACACTAGTCAATGAATCGTTCATTAAAAACTAATATATTTTTCATTTTCGACATTGGTTAACACTTAGTCTTCAAATCTCTTCTATCCAAAATTTCTTATACAAATTTGCTGATATTAATCTTTCATCTAACACACAAATCTACTTCCTTTGAATTTGTCCAACCCCACAATAATTAAAGAGGTCTCTTCACAAATTAGCACTAACAAGGTATTAATTTTCTTTTTCATGCAAATAGTGATGGCAAAAATGTGTTTCCTTTAAATCAACATATACTTCTAGTTCAATCATGTGCATCACAAAATATATAGCCACTTATCAATTATCATGTTCACACATCAAACATTCAAGAAAGTTGTTCTTTCCAAAAAGCGTGCTCTTTCTTAATCAATTTGCATGCTTCAATTTTTCAATTTAAACTAACATCCTCATTAGTATTCTCAAGCATCAATACTAGCATCATTCATTTATTCTAATAAGCATGGAAAATTTTATCTACAACTTAATTAACAATAATAATCACATGCAAATTGTTCATTAACATACTAATCAATTTGTAAACTAACTTTCCATTAAAATGTATTCTTACTAACTTTTCCATGAATCATTTCTAATTAGAACAAAGATAATCAACTCACTTTGTAGTCACATTCTTATGGCATACAATCACACATAATTCACATATCAATAATTCAATCAACTAGAGATCATTTATTCAATTAAAGGCGCTTTCTTATTAATCATTTTTCATGCAATTTGTTAATGAGATCTAGCATAGTTCTCTATATTAGAAATATGAAATGTTTACCCACCTTGAATGGAGAGAAAAACACACAAAGCAACCAAGTCCTTGCAACAAGATGCACCTCCTCCTAGCCGAATGCGAGCACCTCCATGCCACCAAGCAAACCGAAAGCTCCCTCTTGCAATAGCCGGGCACTCCTCCTTGGAACAAGCAAGTAATCCCACACAATCTCTCTATCTTTTATAACTCACACTATTACTAATTAAGACTATAATTTGGAAGTATGTAATTGCATATGAAAATAGCCATGAGAGGGGGGGGGGTATTTATACTAGAAAACAAGTGAAATGGAGGGCCAAGATTGATTAGTTGGTTGAAAGATGGAGGGTCAAGATTAGAGTAGGAGTTATAAAAACTACCCACAACCACAAAACCACCTCCATGATCACCATGACCAAAATAAAATCTCCCTCCAAAAAGATGCCAACCGGCCATGAAGGAAAGTGTGCATTGCACGTGTACGTGTAGTGCACGTGCATGCAACTAGGCCCAATTTGTACACTTTAATTTTGTATAAAAAATAAATTGGTTAAAAAATAGTCTTCTACATGACAAGTTTAAATAAAAAGAGATTAATCCATGGGCTTTATTTTGGGCCAAAAGTATTATTAAAATAAATAAAATAAAAATACATTTTGGGCTTTAAGAAAAAGGCCTTTTCATTAAATTAAAATAAGGCTTTTTATTTATTTAAAGAAAAGCTTTTGTACAAAATAATTTGAGAAAATATATTTAAATATTTATACATATCATAATAAAATAATCCAAACAAAATATTGCACGTGCACACTACGTGCAAAATAAATAATTTTTCATTAATTGAAAAATCAGGGTATTACACCAAAACCCAAATCAGCCTGGTCTAGCCCGGCCCGCTAGTGAACCGGGACCGGTTGAACCGGCCCGTGCGGGGTCGGGCCGGGCCGGGCCGACCGTTGGGTATTTTATTTTATTTTTCCAGAAAATAAAAAAATTCAAATTACCAAAATACCCCCCAACGGATTTATAACGGCTAGTTTTGGGGGGTGCTTTAGGAAATCAAAAAAATTATATTTTCTATAAATACAACACCATTCCTTTCATTTCTCTTCACCAATTCACTCAAATATCTTTCTCTCTACTATTCTTTCCACAATCTTTCAAGTGATCAAGATCAAATTTGAAGGAAGGAAATCAACAACAATCAAAGTGATCAACTCATTCAACATTCAACAACAACAACTCAAGTCTCATCTTTCTCAACAACAACAACTCAAGTCTCAACTTTCTCAACAACAACTCAAGTCTCAACTTTCTTACGGTATTTTAGTATAATTTTAATTTGTAGAATTAACATATCATACTACTTCTTTATTGTCATATAATTTGTGTTTTCTTGATCTTCTTTCTCTCATTTTTTTAGATTTTATTTTTAATTTTGGTAAAGTGTTAAAAGAAACATACACTACTCATTTTAGTATAATTTTAATTTGTAGAATTAACATAGCATACTACTTCTTTATTGTCATATAATTTGTGTTTTTTTTATCATTTTTCTCTCATTTTTTTTTAGATTTTATTTTAAATTTTGGTAAAGTGGTAGAAGAAACATACACTACTCACTCACTACTTCATTTTTATTTTTTCATAGTTAAATGGCCTCTAATCGATCACGCAGTGGTAGTAGGCATAGTAGTCAAGAATCTACTAGTCATCACATTCCTTCCATTCCTAACCAATATATAGATAGTGAAGACACATTTATTAATTATGATAGTTTTCCCGATTTGAATGAAACACGCTCAAATCCTATAGAAATAGAAGATCATGTAGAACCACAACCATCGGAACAAGGTCCTTCTTTTAACTCAAAGAAAACTAGAGGGACTACTTCGGAAGGACACAATTTTTTCAATTTTGTCCCTTCACAAAATGATAAGAGTGTAGGACTTAAAATATCACTACAAAAGAAAGTAGCTTTCCCGGCGCTTTTTTCCGTCTATACCGGCATTTTTTTACGCCGGGGAAACTTTCACCGGCGTTTACAATAACGCCGGTCCAACTGCCGCCGAAGCGGGCGTCGCTGAAACGAAGGGGTCTACACCGGCGTTTTTGGTGGACGCCGGTAAATGTTAGGACTACACCGGCAGTCATCAAACGCCGGTGTATATCAGTTTCTGGGTGCCGTTCTTGTAGCGCCCCAAATTTCTAATATGAGAGCTTAGAAAATAAGTGGCGAAATCCCAGCAATCCACTTCAATAGAACAATAAACACCAACAACAAAACTAAAATTTTTCCTCTTTATTACAACAATTATTACAATTACAGCGGAAGTCTAAACATCTCAACTGAAATTAATCTTTCATTTACAGCTTAATAACAACTCAAATATGTCTTTACAATTTTACACCAAACACTAATTAATTTAAATCATCTCAAAATGCCCGCTCAAGCTTCCAACCTCCAAACTAAGCAACCTGCAACATGTGAGGCTAGAGTTGAACCCTAACCCCCAAACTAAAGGGGTCAGCCATAAAAATGGTGTGAGTGGCAACTAATCAAACAAATAACATAAATGAATCTGAAGCATAATGTCCAACAAATAATAATCAAGCACTAATGTATGAAGTAACGACCAAACGAATAAAGGGTGATATCAAATCCAAAAGCCAAGTGTATAAAAACAGGAAATCCGAATGCATAAAAGTGATTCAAGAGAACATCATGACTACATGCTGACAACGATGACTACTAAGAGATGAAGATAAACTATGATAATTTGCCTATGCTTGATCATTTCGGAGAGTGATCCCACATCACAGGTATTTACCCTGGATAATTTAGGAGACCATCCCACATCTAATCATAGACTCGTCATCACAATAATACCCCAAAAGCATCGCCTCGACTCCGATCATTCCGTAGGTCAATCCCACATCACAAGATAATTACTTGGATAATTCCGGAGAAATACCTCACATCTCAGGTTAACTACCTGGATAATTCCGGAGATAAATCACACATCACAAGTTAATTACTTGGATAATTCAGGAGATTAAAATCCTACATCAAAAGCCATACTGAGGTGCATAACTCATGTTCTCGTTCGTCATGACACTACTGATGCCTGTCCTTATTAGTTTGAGTTACTGAATAAATCTCCTAGAGTAGTGTATCCTACCGGACTAAAAATCTGAATACTGAAAATGTGCCTCAGTGGGCCTCAACAAATAACTGAACAAACACCGGTATACTAGGGTCACATACTTCTAGAGACTCAAAAACAAATATCTGAACAAATTCCACTTAACAAGTGGCTCAACAAAATATCTCAAAATCATGTTCTTAACTGAACATCTCAAAATAAATACTTAACTGAACATCTTAAAATCAAACACTAAACAAAATATCTCACAATCAAATACAAAGATCCTTCAGGACCAGTCGACTGCATAATGGACCAGTCGACTGTCCAGAGGACATATCCCAACATTTTACAAAAATAATCTAAGGCATGACCAGTCGACTTGACAAGTCATCAGTCGACTGCCTCGAGACAAATTCAAATAATCCTCATCAAAATAATCTAAGTACTTGAGTCGACTGAAGGGTCATAGGTCGACTATCCCGAAAGGACTGATCAAAAAAATACAAACAGAGGACCAGTCGACTGACCTCAGTCTAGGTCGACTGTCCCGAACAAATCTCAAGGACTAAAAATACACAGTAGGCTCGTACTAGTCGACTGCTTCGCAGTCCAGTCGACTGTCGGCTACAGATTTACAAAAAGTATAGGTCTGAACACAAATCAAACGGAAGCATTCTAAAGATTCATCGATCATAAAATTAATTTATATCCAGACAAATAAACAATTCTCAATCATCTCCATCATGGTTACATTACTCAATCAATCAATTTCTCCAATCTCATATTCTCATGATCTCAATTCTTAATTCTCCCATTAGGGTTTTTCTCAACAAAATGTCTTCCATAACTTAATCCAAATCTGATTTACAACCATAAGATCCAGGTGTTTACCATCTAATCATAACAAAATCAATTCTTAATATGTCTCCCAACGATACGATCTCATAGATCAACATTTCCTCAACAAATCTTAATATTTTCTCATACATGGTTCAAATATCAACAAGAGTTCTCATCCTCCATAACAAATAAAAGATCCATACCATACATTCAATGGGACTAACAAAATAATGGCATAATGATCACAAACAAGCATAACAAGATCTTACGTCATTCATCAATCAAGACAAACAAAACAAGCAAAGCAAAACAAAACAACAAAACAAACCACTCACTTTTGATTTGAAGAAAAGATCCACAAAAGCTCCTCCTTGCTAGATCCAAGAATCCTCCTTTGTTCTTCAAGATCCAAATCACCAAAAATCTGTATTCTTTTTACAATGACGGCTGAAGGAGAAATTTCTCTTATATATATGCCGGATAGAATATTAGGGTTTTATTCCCACTTTACAAAATAATCCTTTCCAAAAGTATATCTCACATATATAATCCTTTTCTTGAAAATTTAAACCAAATATCATTTAAATTAGGATCTAATAGAAAAATATATTTTTAAACCTCAACAAGTGCTGATCGGAATGTCCAGCAAATGCATTTTGCACTTCAACCCTCAAAAATGTCACTTTTGCAAATAAGTCCTTCTTTTCTCAAAAATTGCAAATAGTACTAATTAATTTCAGAAAAATCTGAAAAAATACTAAATAATCTTCAAATAATAAATAATGATTTTTCATAAAGAAAACTAAATTTTTCAAACCTCTGAAAAGTCATTTGCACGTGTTTTGCACGTGTACAAAAGATAAATTTCTTAGAAAATATTTATTTAAATCCTCAAAAATTATTTAAATTCATTTTCAAATAATTAAAATAATATTTGAAAATACGGGGTTCTACAGTTCTTGTGCACCTATATACATACACCGGCGGTCGTAAACCGCCGGTATTTATCCATTCACCGGCGTAAATAAAAACGCCGGTGTATATCGAAAGTATACCGGCGGTCAAGAAACGCCGGTGTATGTGCGTTTATGAGCGCCTGCTTTTCCCTGTTTACGAACACCGGCGCGACCAAAAAATGCCGGTGTAGTTATATACGCCGGCGTTTATAAAACGCCGGTGTACGCCTGTGCCGTTACAGCTGAAAACTTTTACCGGCGTGCGTTGAAACGCCGGTGTATCACACACTCCAACAATTAAATTATATACACCGCCGTTTTTTAAAATGCCGTTCTGGCTATGCCTGTTTATTTTCGATACTCCGCTTTTCCGTTCGATTTCAATTCACAGTTTCATTTACAAAACCTGTAAACTAATTCTCACAACTGATTCAATCAATTTCGTTGCATACTACTGCGCAAACCACAACCAAACACAAGAATAATTAAAGATAATCAAGTTTTACACGTGTCATATCAACGTCCAAATTCATTGATTAATTAACAGTGTCATAATTAACAAATTAATATAGAGACTAACATCCAAAATATCCAAACAAACCAGTCTGACAAATATCCAAAATATCCCAAATTCAAAGTATGACATAACTCTCATAAAAAAAAACAGTCTGACATAACAACAGCAAGGAGGACATAAGAACAACAACCATACAGCAAGGAGGACATAAGAACAGCAAGGAGGACCGCAGATTCATACCCCTCGAGTAGCTTCAGCTCTGATCATCTGCATTTCCTTCATCTTGACGACCGCTCTGTGAATAAAAAACAATAGTTTAATTGAACAGTAGATCACAATACAGAATATACATATTTTTTGAACTTGCAAAAAGAACTACCTGTGTCTCGAATTATAAGATCAAAGTGCCAACTGCAAATGGAATTGTTAATGATATATACAGAGGTAAAATAATTACATTGCAATGCTAAAAATTCCGTACATAATTTCGTTTTTAAATATATCTAAAATAACAAAACAAATGAAAATTCAGTATCTAACTTGAAACCTTTATATTCTCCTCTGATTGGGAATATCCACTGTCTAAAACAATAAAACAAATGAAAATTCAGTATCTAAGCATGTCCTTCATGGATTGTTCAGACAATCCATGAAACTGTCATCGTGGACGGAAACCAAATATAAGAAAAATAAGAAAAATAAGATAGGGCTCATATCAAGTGTATTTTTAGGAAACTGTCATCGTGGAAGGAAACCAAATATATATAGAAGCCAGAAATGGAAACAGAAAGAAGAAAGGTAGAGACTTTGGATACACCAGGCTACCATAGCGGCATTTTCCTCATCTCTCTCTCATCCCTTATTTCCCTTCAGCACACGAACAGAAAGAGACATCAGCAACCACCTTAAGAGCGACAAGAACAACAATAATAATAAATTATTATGAACAAGATGTCTCTATATGGGTTTCCAGTTCTCCACTCGAGCCCACTCTTTCTAATCACAGCCCAATTAAGAACATAGACAACATCCACTAAACAATCCAATCATAGCCCAGTCAAAATTTGCCATCCTGGATCTTAATGAAATACGCTTCATTAACAGTGAAAGAAAATGAGGATGCTAGCAGCATACTTAGTTTGGAAGTGAACACATTTTTTGTTAAAAAATCATGCCAAAGATGGCAATCAGCTTCATTAACAGTATCTGAAAATGAAAATTTCCATTAACTGAGCTTATATGTTGCTCTACTAATTCACTGTGCCCAACTAAATCTAAAACCCAATTGTTGTGCGTATCCGGAGGATTTTGGCATACGTACCTATAGCATCCTCAGTTCACAGTAAACCCGTTTTGGTCAAAAAAACATGCCAAGATCACAATCAGATGCATGAAAATAAGCTTCACTATCAACAAAAGAAGAACTGAGGATGCTATGCAGCATACTTAGTTTGGAAGTGAACCCATTTTGTGTTAAACAATCAGGTTTCATTGACAGTATCTGAAAATGAAAATTTCTCCATTATCTGAGCTTATATGTTGCTCTACTACTTTTTCAGCCCAACTATATCGCAAAACCCAAGTGTGGTGCATATCCGGCCGGAGAATTTTGGCATACGTACCTATACAATATCCTCAGTTCACAGTGAACCCATTTTTGGTATAAAAACATACATGCCAAGAAGACAATCAGGTGCTTGAAATCAGCTTCACTAACAGTTAGTGAAAATGGGACCATAAAATATCTTAAGAAGACCATTAGGTTTGTGAAGTAAGCTTCACTAACAGTGATAGAAACTGGGGATGCTATGCAGCATACTCATTTTGGAAGTGAACCCATTTTGTGTTAAAAAAACCATGCCAAAGATTGCAATCAGGTTACATTGACAGTATCCGAAAATGAAAATTTCTCCATTATCTGAGCTTATATGTTGCTCTACTACTTTTTAGCCCAACTATATCGCAAAACCCAAGTGTGGTGCATATCCGGCCGGAGAATTTTGGCATACGTACCTATACAATATCCTCAGTTCACAGTGAACCCATTTTTGGTATAAAAACATACATGCCAAGAAGACAATCAGGTGCTTGAAATGAACTTCACTAACAGTTAGTGAAAATGGGACCATAAAATAGCTTAAGAAGACCATCAGGTTTGTGAAGTAAGCTTCACTAACAGTGAAAGAAACTGGGGATGCTATGCAGCATACTCATTTTGGAAGTGAACCCATTGTGTTAAAAAAACCATGCCAAAGATTGCAATCAGGTTACATTGACAGTGCCCGAAAAAGAAAATTTCTCCATTATCTGAGCTTATATGTTGCTCTACTACTTTTTTAGCCCAACTATATTGCAAAACCCAAGTGTGGTGCATATCCGGCCGGAGAATTTTGGCATACGTACCTATACAATATCCTCAGTTCACAGTGAACCCATTTTCGGTATAAAAACATACATGCCAAGAAGACAATCAGGTGCCTGAAATGAGCTTCACTAACAGTTAGTGAAAATGGGACCATAAAATAACTTAAGAAGACCATCAGGTTTGTGAAGTAAGCTTCACTAACAGTGAAAGAAACTGGGGATGCTATGCAGCATACTCATTTTGGAAGTGAACCCATTTTGTGTTAAAAAAACCGGTTACATTGACAGTATTTGAAAATGAAAATTTCTCCATCATCTCATGACCACAGTGAACCCATTTTTGGTATAAAAACATACATGCCAAGAAGACAATCAGGTGCTTGAAATCAGCTTCACTAACAGTTAGTGAAAATGGGACCATAAAATAGCTTAAGAAGACCATCAGGTTTGTGAAATAAGCTTCACTAACAGTGAAAGAAACTGGGGATGCTATGCAGCATACTCATTTTGGAAGTGAACCCATTTTGTGTTAAAAAAACCATGCCAAAGATTGCAATCAGGTTACATTGACAGTGCCCGAAAAAGAAAATTTCTCCATTATCTGAGCTTATATGTTGCTCTACTACTTTTTTAGCCCAACTATATCGCAAAACCCAAGTGTGGTGCATATCCGGCCAGAGAATTTTGGCATACGTACCTATACAATATCCTCAGTTCACAGTGAACCCATTTTTGGTATAAAAACATACATGCCAAGAAGACAATCAGGTGCTTGAAATGAGCTTCACTAACAGTTAGTGAAAATGGGACCATAAAATAGCTTAAGAAGACCATCAGGTTTGTGAAGTAAGCTTCACTAACAGTGAAAGAAACTGGGGATGCTATGCAGCATACTCATTTTGGAAGTGAACCCATTTTGTGTTAAAAAAACCGGTTACATTGACAGTATTTGAAAATGAAAATTTCTCCATCATCTCATGACCACAGTGAACCCATTTTTGGTATAAAAACATACATGCCAAGAAGACAATCAGGTGCTTGAAATCAGCTTCACTAACAGTTAGTGAAAATGGGACCATAAAATAGCTTAAGAAGACCATCAGGTTTGTGAAATAAGCTTCACTAACAGTGAAAGAAACTGGGGATGCTATGCAGCATACTCATTTTGGAAGTGAACCCATTTTGTGTTAAAAAAACCATGCCAAAGATTGCAATCAGGTTACATTGACAGTGCCCGAAAAAGAAAATTTCTCCATTATCTGAGCTTATATGTTGCTCTACTACTTTTTTAGCCCAACTATATCGCAAAACCCAAGTGTGGTGCATATCCGGCCAGAGAATTTTGGCATACGTACCTATACAATATCCTCAGTTCACAGTGAACCCATTTTTGGTATAAAAACATACATGCCAAGAAGACAATCAGGTGCTTGAAATGAGCTTCACTAACAGTTAGTGAAAATGGGACCATAAAATAGCTTAAGAAGACCATCAGGTTTGTGAAGTAAGCTTCACTAACAGTGAAAGAAACTGGGGATGCTATGCAGCATACTCATTTTGGAAGTGAACCCATTTTGTGTTAAAAAAACCGGTTACATTGACAGTATTTGAAAATGAAAATTTCTCCATCATCTCATGACCACAGTGAACCCATTTTTGGTATAAAAACATACATGCCAAGAAGACAATCAGGTGCTTGAAATCAGCTTCACTAACAGTTAGTGAAAATGGGACCATAAAATAGCTTAAGAAGACCATCAGGTTTGTGAAATAAGCTTCACTAACAGTGAAAGAAACTGGGGATGCTATGCAGCATACTCATTTTGGAAGTGAACCCATTTTGTGTTAAAAAAACCATGCCAAAGATTGCAATCAGGTTACATTGACAGTGCCCGAAAAAGAAAATTTCTCCATTATCTGAGCTTATATGTTGCTCTACTACTTTTTTAGCCCAACTATATCGCAAAACCCAAGTGTGGTGCATATCCGGCCAGAGAATTTTGGCATACGTACCTATACAATATCCTCAGTTCACAGTGAACCCATTTTTGGTATAAAAACATACATGCCAAGAAGACAATCAGGTGCTTGAAATGAGCTTCACTAACAGTTAGTGAAAATGGGACCATAAAATAGCTTAAGAAGACCATCAGGTTTGTGAAGTAAGCTTCACTAACAGTGAAAGAAACTGGGGATGCTATGCAGCATACTCATTTTGGAAGTGAACCCATTTTGTGTTAAAAAAACCGGTTACATTGACAGTATTTGAAAATGAAAATTTCTCCATCATCTCATGACCACAGTGAACCCATTTTTGGTATAAAAACATACATGCCAAGAAGACAATCAGGTGCTTGAAATCAGCTTCACTAACAGTTAGTGAAAATGGGACCATAAAATAGCTTAAGAAGACCATCAGGTTTGTGAAATAAGCTTCACTAACAGTGAAAGAAACTGGGGATGCTATGCAGCATACTCATTTTGGAAGTGAACCCATTTTGTGTTAAAAAAACCATGCCAAAGATTGCAATTAGGTTACATTGACAGTATCTGAAAATGAAAATTTCTCCATTATCTGAGCTTATATGTTGCTCTACTACTTTTTTAGCCCAACTATACTGCAAAACCCAAGTGTGGTGCATATCCGGCCGGAGGATTTTGGCATACGTACCTATATACCATCCTCAGTTCATGGAAGAAAAATACGAATAGGGCTCATAGCAAGTGTAGTTTTAACTGGAATTGTCATCGTGGAAGGAAACCAAATATAGAAGCCAGAAAGAGGAATGGTAGAGAATGAGGATACACCAGGCTAACATAGCGGCATTTTCCTCATCTCTCTCTCACCCCTTCTTTCCCTTCTCCACTCCAACTCGTCTCTTTCTAATCACAGCCCAATTAAGAACAATTGTTCACAGTCACTGTTAAAGAAACATATATGCTCAGATTATGAAAAATTTATATACTCAGATTATGGAAATTTTCAGTCACTGTTAAAGAAACTAAGTAGGCTGCATAGCATCCCCAGTTTCTTTCACTGTTAGTGAAGCTTGTTTGGAAAATTGTTCACTCAAACATGCCCCTTGTTTCTGAACTCAAACATGACATTAATAAACATCTTTTCTAATAATGGCTACACTTGTGGAAGCTCTCTCTAAGCCTCAATTCTTCAAGGTTTTGTTGCCTACTTCTTTACAGAAGTTGGTACTCCATTCTCCTCTCTTTAAAGAAGAATAGAGTACCAGCTTCTGTAAAGAAGTAGGCAACAAAACCTTGAAGAATTGAGGCTTAGAGAGAGCTTCCACAAGTGTAGCCATTATTAGAAAAGATGTTTATTAATGTGATGTTTGAGTTCAGATACAAGGGGCATGTTTGAGTGAACAATTGGGTTTTGAATGGAGATTGTAGTCATAGATCAATTCTTCATGGAAGAAAAATACGAATAGGGCTCATAGCAAGTGTAGTTTTAACTGGAATTGTCATCGTGGAAGGAAACCAAATATAGAAGCCAGAAAGAGGAATGGTAGAGAATGAGGATACACCAGGCTAACATAGCGGCATTTTCCTCATCTCTCTCTCATCCCTTCTTTCCCTTCATTACACGAACACATAGAGACATCAGCAACAACAGCAAGAGCGACAAGAACAACAACAATAATAAATTATTATGAACAAGATGTCTCTATATGGGTTTCCAGATCTCCACTCCAACTCGTCTCTTTCTAATCACAGCCCAATTAAGAACAATTGTTCACAGTCACTGTTAAAGAAACATATATGCTCAGATTATGAAAAATTTTCATTTTCAGATACTGTTAAAGAAGCTGATTTCATGCATCTGATTGCAATCTTTGGCATGGTTTTTTTAACACAAAATGGGACTACTTCCAAACTAAGTATGCTGCATAGCATCCCCAGTTTCTTTCACTGTTAGTGAAGCTTATTTCACAAACCTGATGGTCTTCTTAAGCTATTTTATGGTCCCATTTTCACCTCCTCCAAATCAGTACAATGTCATCTATACCAGGTTATGTGCCAAAATGGGGTTGGGCATACGATGCAAGGCCGACAAGTATTAGTTGTTTGTGAGTATGCAATAGGATGCAACTATGAACATGGGCTCATATCAAGTGTAGTATTACGGACTGTCATCGTGGAAGGAAACCAATTTAATATAGAAGCCATATATGGAGCCAGAAAGAGGGATGGTAGAGAATGAGGATACACCAGGCTAACATAGCGGCATTTTCCTCATCTCTCTCTCATCCCTTCATTCTCTTCAACACACGCACACAAAGAGACATCAGCAACAACAGCAAGAGGGGGTTGGTCCAACAATAAGTGTAGATTATAATAAACGAGATGTCTCTATTTTGGGTTTCCAGATCTCCACTCCAGCCCTTTCTTTCTAATCACAGCCCACTTAAGAAACATAGACGAAATGCTTATAGACGACAGCCACAATGCAGACTCACAAACACTAGTACGTGTCTTTCATGCATTCAAGTAACATAATCTCTTTAAAAATACCAATTTTAAGACTTACCGATGTTTTTTGACAGTGGGCGACGTGCTACCCTCACTCTCATATGTTTGCCTGCCACTATTATTTAGTGGCTGCTCATCCCCATGGCTCTCGTTGCCATCATTTATATTTACCCTCTTTCCACGCCTCGGCATGTTGTACCTGTCAAGGATCCGATAACTTAGTTCAAATGATAGTTTGGTTCAAATGACAACGGTAGTTTGGTTCAAATGACACTAAGCATAGTTTAATGTAAATAATACCAAGCAGTAGAAAATAGAAAGACAATTAAACCAGTGTATTAAATTCACAATGAACATATTCGAAATTACAGACATAATATTACAACAAGATTTAAGACATAAAATTACAGACATATAATAAACTTGCATAAAAAATCATGTAAACTACAATACGACATCTTCCAGTACATCGCCCTCTTCTCCATCCTTGCGGAGCCAAGTCCCGCAAATTCCAACATCGGTTGTGTTTACATCAAACACAGGAAACTCAGAAGCAATGTAACTGTTCATGTCTTCACCGTCTTCATCGTCTGAAGTATCGCCCAGTTGGAATACATCTCTTGGTTGCATAGGGATAGCCACATACGATTTGGCAGGGTTGGATCTGCAATGTAGAACACTTGTTGCACTTGGGATGGAAACACAAATGGCTCATGGCTAATGTGTGTACCGATGTGAATCAATTTTGAGAAGTTTACAACTGTGAAGCCAAGCTTGTCCTTGTTGTTAGCAAAATTCCTATCAAACTCAGCCCAATTCCCACGAAATAAGACAACACGGAAATGGCCAAAATAATTCAACTCAATGATATCCGTGAGCACTCCATAGTAGTCGAGATCCCCATCTACAGGCCTCGTGTCCGATTTGGAAGCATAACTTCTAGTCTTAGACGTCACTACCATTCCACTATTTTGAGACTTCAAATTAGATTCACGATCCTTAGTACGAAATCTAAAACCATTGAATATGTATCCTCCGTATCTTTTGGCCATCTGATAGGGACCTTTGGCAAGTACTTGTATTTCAGATGACGCACCTTCAGGACCCAAAGAATGTACCTATTAATTTTGCGCAAATCGTATCAACACCATAGAAAATGTAGATATAATAAAGATTAACTTGCATAACTGTAATTCACCTACATGAGATTCAAACCACTTATGAAATTTTTCATTCATCAGCTTGTTTTGTTCACGTGGTGGTAGTCTTCTTGGTCTAGCCCTTCGTTTGATGTCCCTGACAAATTCGCTAAAAAACAAGCAATTGAAATTAGGAATAACAAAAGTATCAAAAATATCGAACTCCGCGGTTTTCACTGTATTCGATTTACATTTAAAAGCAACTTACTTTCGAAATGGTTCCACTGATGCATGATGGTCTAGCACATATCAATGTACCTGTTCCCACGCTAAGCTATCGAGCTCAAATGCATCAACTTTACCAACAGTGATGCCAGCGGTATCAAAAAGATATTGTGCACCATCAAGGTTGGAAATGTCTGGATTTCTACGTGGTCTACTGGAAGATGTCTCCACACCAGGCAAATACCTGGAAAAAAATGTGAGCACTCCTCTGATAGATATCCCTGGGCTATTGACCCTTCAGGATATGCTCTATTTTTCACATAACCCTTTAGCCGATATAGGTACCTGAACATGTACAATTAATAAACTAGAGCGGATTAGGGGATTAAAAGAAATGAGCTTTTGAAAATTCAATTTCGTAAGATGAACGAATTATTTTACCTCTCAATGGGGTACATCCACCGATAGTGAACAGGACCACCAATTCTGGCTTCACCAGCAAGGTGGATTATCAAGTGAATCATAATAGTGAAAAACGATGGAGGAAATATCATCTCCATTTTACTAAGTGTCAATGCCGCCTGCTGCTCCAATTGGTCCAGATCTTCAACACGAAGCATTCTTGAGCAAATACCTTTATATATGCTACAAAGATCTTTCAGGACAGTAGTGACTTGCTCACACATTGAAGACCTTGGGGCCATAGGAAGGAGATCCTGCATTAGGATGTGGTAGTCGTGTGACTTTAGCCCCTGAAGCCTCTTCTCTTTAAAGTTGACACATTTTGCCATGTTAGAAGAATAGCTATCGGGGACTTTCAGTTCAAGTAGTACTTTGCAAAACAACTCCAACTCCGATTTTGACATTGAATAGATTGCAGGAGGTAGGAGCACTTTCCCGTTTGACAATTCTTCTGGGTGCAACTCATGTCGGATGCCCATTGACTTCAAATCAAGTCGGCTCTTGAGATTGTCTTTTGTCTTCCGATCATCTCCCATAACTGTTCCTATACAATTCTCACCTATATTTTTACCGATATGCATCACATCTAAATTATGTCTCAGTAAGTTGAATTCCCAATACGGCAACTTGAAGAAAATACTCTTCTTCTTCCATGCACCTAAACTCGTCAAGTTTTGATCCTCATCCTCGCCATATAGATCGGTCTCCTCATCTTGCTCCGGCCTTGCCCTTTTCTTGCCCTTTGTCCTGACTTCTGGTTCCTTTCCATATTTGAATTGATGACCATCTACCCGCCTCAAAATATCTGAACCAGAGGAAGACCCAGGAGCATGTTCCCACTCGTCGGTGCCATCAAATGTCGCTGCCTCTGCCCGAAATATATGTGTGTCAGGCAACCATCTCCTGTGACCCATATAGCAAAACTTTCTGCCATTGTACAACCACCTTGAACTAGTTTGGTCAGCACAACATGGACATGCATAACGTCCTTTAGTACTATATCCAGATAAATTTGCATATGCTGGAAAATCATTGATTGTCCAAGACAACACGGCACGAAGAGAAAATGTTTCTTTAGCCACAGCATCATAGGTTGGAACACCCACCCACAACTTCTGAAGTTCATCTATTAACGGTTGTAGGTACACATCTATATCATTTCCAGGACCTTTCGGTCCAGGAACTATCATGGACAAAATAAATGAGGACTGCTTCATGCATTTCCAAGGCGGCAAATTGTATGGTATCAACACAACCGGCCATATGCTGTATGTACTACTCATTTGCCTGAAAGGGTTGAAACCATCACTAGCTAGTCCAAGTTTCACATTTCGAGGATCTTCCGCAAAATCAGGATATCTTTCATCAAATCTTTTCCAAGATTGAGAATCAGCAGGATGTCTAAGAATCCCATCATTAGTGCGGCCTTCAGCATGCCATTTCATATCAGAAGAAGTTTTCGTGGACATAAACAACCTTTGTAACCTAGGGATCAGAGGAAAGTAACGCAATGTTTTGGCAGGCTTCTTTTTCCTACTTCGCTTAGTAGATCCACTGTTTCCCTCGTCTTGATTTGGTCTTTCTTTCCATTTCGAAGAACCACACACTTCACAATTCTCCAGACTTTCCTTACCACTCGTGAAAAGCATACAGTCATTTGGACATGCTGCTATCTTCTCATATCCTAGATCGAGAGAACTTAGGAATTTTTTGATTTTATAGGCTGAGTTTGGAATACAGATTTCAAAAAATGCTTCATTCAACAATTCAAGTAGCATAGTGAAGGACTTAGCAGACCACCCGTTTAAACATTTAATCTGAAATAGTCTGACAATGAATGAGAACTTAGAAAATTTGGTGCAGTCGCGGTACAATGGGATACTAGCATCTTCAAGTAACTTAGCGAAGGATTCTTGCTGCTTATTATTTTCATGGGTGGGGCCAGACATTTCCTCGTCCACCCCACCACCAATCTGGTTTGTTTCTATTGACTCATTGTGAACTTCGGTTGTTGGGTCATTGGTGTGGAAAGGAACATTATGAATCCCCATGGCATCTTGTAACAAAGCATGCATCTCATCGGGAACGCTTAAGTCTTCGTTCACTAAGGGCTCAGCCTCATTTTCTAATACAACCGGACGAACAGGAGCTGCCGTATGATCCTCTCCATGATAAAACCACCTTGTGTACCCTTGAAGAAAACCGTTGACAGCCAAGTGTGTATGTACTACGTCACATGTCCTCAGCATACAATTTGTACAGCGAAGGCATGGACAAAGGATTAGGTTGGGATCACGGGAATGTCGTTTGGCAAAGATAATAAAATCTTTAATACCATCACGGTACTCCTTGGATAATCGTGGTTTACTAATCCAACTTCTATCCATTATATCAATAGCACACAGTCTGAAATTAAAATTTGATATATTAAATAGTAATAACAGTAAAAGGCATTTTGTATATTAAATTTTACCTATTTGAAAACCATCCCTAGCTGCAAATAAATAAACGATATAATCTTTAACTGTAAAATAAAGAAATTGTGGCTCCAAAAAATGTACAAAAAAAAAACTACTTCTTAACACAATCTACTCTATTCACCAAACCCTAAACGACCTTTTGTGGAAATGATCACAACCACCTTAGACGGTATTTTATCGCACACCCTGTGTTCGAGCATAAAAAAAATCGACTATGGTCTCCCCTGTATTTGGCTTTCCATTCAAGGAGATGATGATGGTAAAGGGTATTTTGCTGATGAAGAGGAATCGGCCGAATAATGAGTGCGTCGTGCTGTAACTACGGTAACAAGAAGATATGATGACTCATGAACTATTCTGTTCATGACTACTAATAATCACTTATCTCATAATAATAATAATAATAATAATAATAATACTACTAAACAAAAGAAACAGTAAAAGAAAAATTATTGTCTAGTATGTAAGCATATATTTTGCAGACTGAACCAATTGTTGTACATAGCCGGAGGATTTTGGCATAGAGCTATAGCATCCTCAGTTCACAGTGAACCCAGTTTGGTCAAAAAAACATGCCAAAATGACAATCAGATGCATGGGATAAGCTTCAATTAATTAACAGTGAAAGAAACTGGGGATGCTATGCAGCATACTTAGTTACGAAGTGAACCCATTTTGTTAAAAAACCATGCCAAGAATTGCAGTCAGGTTACTTTAACAGTATCTGAAAATGAAAAATTTCCCATTATCTGAGCTTATATGTTGCTCTACTACTTCTTCATCCCAACTAAATCTAAAACCCAATTGTAGCCGCATATCCGGCCGGAGGATTTTGGCATACGTACCTATACCATCCTCAGTTCACAGTGAACCCATTTTGGTAAAAAAAACATGCCAAGATGACAATCAGATGCATGAAAATAAGCTTCACTAACAACCAAAAAAGAAAATGGGGATGCTAGCAGCATACTTAGATTGGAAGTTAACCCATTTTCGTATAAAAAACCATGCCAAAGATTGACAATCAGGTTACTTTAACAGTATTTGAAAATGATAAAATTTCCATTATCAGAGCTTATATGTTGCTATACTACTTCTTCAACCCAACTAAATCTAAAACCCAATTGTTGTGCGTATCCGAAGGATTTTGGCATACGTACCTATAGCATCCTCAGTTCACTTAGTCTGGAAGTGAACCTATAGAAACTGGGGATGCTATGCATGCAGCATACTTAGTTTGGAAGTGAACCCATTTTGTGT
This sequence comes from Hemerocallis citrina, assembly GCA_017893485.1. Classification (NCBI taxonomy): domain Eukaryota; kingdom Viridiplantae; phylum Streptophyta; class Magnoliopsida; order Asparagales; family Asphodelaceae; genus Hemerocallis; species Hemerocallis citrina. The sequence goes on along the minus strand of CM030360.1, from coordinate 797,933 downwards.
TAAAAAACCATGCCAAAGATTGCAATCAGGTTACTTTAACGGTATCTGAAAATGAGAATTTCCCATTATCTGAGCTTATATGTTGCTCTACTACTTCTTTAGCCCAACTAAATCTAAAATCCAATTGTTGTGCATATCCGGCCGGAGGATTTTGACATACGTACCTATAGCATCCTCAGTTCACAGTGAACCCATTTTGGGTAAAAAAACATGCATGCCAAGAAGACAATCAGATGCATGAAATCAGCTTCATTAACAGTGAAAGAAAACGGGTATGCTATGCAGCATACTTAGTTTGGAAGTGAACCCATTTTGTGTTAAAAAACCATGCCAAAGATTGCAATCAGGTTACTTTAATAGTATCTGAAAATGAAAATTTCCCATTAACTGAGCTTATATGTTGCTCTACTAATTCACTGTGCCCAACTAAATCTAAAACCCAAGTGTGGTGCATATCCGGCCAGAGAATTTTGGCATACGTACCTATACAATATCCTCAGTTCACAGTGAACCCATTTTAGGTAAAAAAACAAACATGCCATGAAGACAATCAGATGCATGAAATTAGCTTCATTAACAGTAAAAGAAGATGAAAATTTCCATTATCTAAGCATATATTTTTCTATTAATTCTTCATCTCAACTAAACCGTTCATGCTAAGGAAATCGAAATGAATAAACTGAAAAAAGCTGCCTTTTTTGGAAAATAAGGAAAATCAAGAGATCATACCGAAGAGAGAGGGAGGGAGCGGGGCGACGAGGGCGGGGGCGTAGGAGAGAGAGAGAGGGGGGGCGACCACCGATTCACCTTCAGATCGAGAGAGGGAAGAAGGAAATCGAAAAGGACGAAGGGAATAAGGGACGATTTCGAATGGTCGAAGGCCGTCGAAAAGGACGAAGCGGCGGAGGCAAACGCGCGGGAAATAGAGCGAGGAAGGAGGGAAACGAAGCACCTCTTTCCCTTTTTTTTTTTTTTGGGTAATGGGTAAATGGCGAGCGAAAGATTAGGGTTCGCGGGTTTTATTCCCAGTTATTCACCGGCATTTTAATTGGAAACGCCGGTGAATGTGCCCGTATATTCGCCGGCGTTTATAATAAAAAACGCCGGTGAATAATAAACTTCACCGGCGTGTTTAGGTAAAACGCCGGTGAATACTAACATTCGCAGGCATTTTAAATCGATCGCCGGTGTATGACCATCTCATCTGGCGCCCAATTCCTACTCGCTCCCTACCCCGGCGCTACTAGTAAAACGCCGGGGAATAATCGCCGGTAAAAGCAGTATCTTTTGTAGTGTATGTAAGAAGTGCCAAACCCCATATAAGTTTAAAGTAGAATCGGGCACGGGTACACTTCAACGTCACTTAAATAAATGTCAACCACAATTTTCGAAAGATAACCTCATACAACAAAAAATACATCCTAAAACCGGTCAAGTAGATAGTCATACATATGATCACGAACACGTTCGTAAGGGAATCACGAAATTAGTTATTAGGGGTGAATTGCCATATTCGTTTGGTGAACAAAAATATGTAGAGGATTTTTACAAGACACCTTCAACCCCCATTTTAAAAAAATTGCTAGGAAGCTATGAGAGATTGTGTACATTATATTACATTGAGTGGTCCAATTTATCAAGCTTTTCATGATTGGTGTAAACTTAGGGGCATTGTATGTAGATGTTTTCCTAAAGATGTACGACATCGTTGGAATTCTACCTTTGAATTATTAGGTGTTGTTCTTCATTATCGTTTTAATCTTAAAGATTTTTGTGTCGCAATGGGTATGCAAAATTGTTTGTTAGATGATGATTTTTGGTTTTTTGCCGATAGTTTATATAAATTTTTACAACCTTTTAACGATGCAACTTTGCAATTTTCGAAAACATATACATCTACCTCTAGTGGTATTTTACTTGAAATTGTGACCATGATGACAACAATTAAAGATTTACAAAATGACCCTTTTATTGGAGATATGGTTAATGCGGCATATGTTAAGTTTTTAAAATATTTTCATCCACTTCCTATGTTATATTGTGTAGCTAGTGTAATGAACCCTATGATTAAATTAGAAGGAACAAAAAATTTAATTGAAATTTTCTACACTTATGCCCCACACGATGCAATACTAGATTTCGATCATATTGCTTTTACTCGTAAATTTGAGAATGTTTTGACTAGGTTATATGATTCTTATGATAGGATTTATTCAGCTAACACTGTTCAAACACAATCACAAAATGTTCAATCTTCTTCTTCTTCTTCCTCCATATTAGTAAAGGGAAAGAGTCAAGCTAGTATTGGTGTTTTAAATCTTATTAAATCGAAAAAGGCAAGGACCAATTCACCTAATGAGTTGAATTGGTATAATGCACAATGTGCAGTTGAAGATGTAGAAGATGTGTTACAATATTGGAAGACTAATGAAGTAATTTTTAATATTCTTTTCCGTATGGCTAAGGATCTGCTAACAACACCGGTGTCAACTGTTGCATCGGAAAGTGCTTTTTCTAATGGTGGCAGGATAATGAGCCCGAACAGGAACCGATTGACAGCCAAAAATTTAGAGATGCTAGTGTGCACCGAAGATTGGATGAAAGCGGAAGAGAGGACCCAAGACTTACTTGAAGCACAAGCTGGAGGTGGATCAACAAGTAGCGATGAATGAACTATTACATTTAGTTAATTTACATTAATATGTTGTTCAATTAATTGTAATTAATGGGAAAATTTAGAGTGATGAGATTCTATATTTAGGTTAAGTTGAAGTGCACGACAATAGTCCAATGCCTTCTCTTCAATCTAAGTAGAGGTCATCTTGATCTTTAAATTCAAGTAATTTCCTTGATTTGTAATTTGATTATTTGAGCTAAATAGACAAAATTGTTAGAATTTTATTCATGTACTTAATTTTATTCGAGAATTTCAAATTTATTCAATCATGTACTTTATTTATTCATGTACTTCAATTATTTATGAAGTTTTATTTTTTGCAATTGTTATACAATTACAAATTCATATTAAGTGTTCTTTAAAAACGGGAAAAAAAAATTCATACAAGGGCCAGGCCCGGCCCGGCCCGGCCCCAACACTAAGGGCTAGGGGCCAGGTCCGGGCCAGGGTTCCTGACCCTAGGCCCGGCCCGACCCGGCCCGCGTTTCGAGGAGCCCGGCCTGGCTAAGCCCGGAACCGGTCAAAATCCGGTCAAACCCGGCCCGAATGGCCCGAATGTCATCCCTAGCTCAAAGCCCAAAGCCCAAAGTGCCAAGGGCCTGCCTTAGCTTTGGAATTATCTACATATCGATGAAGATGTTCTCAGTATGACGAGCTCGCCACACCTCAATCTCCGCCCTTATTCTCGTAACCCTTATCTCTATCTCTCTCTCTCTCTTTTATCGTCTAATCCCTCCCCATTAATATTTGTCCCCCCCAAACACCAAAAACCCTAAATTCAATGGCCGCCTCCTCAATCGCAGTCGCAGCTGCTGCATCTAAATTGGCCATTTCATCCTCCCTCCGCCGCTCCCCACCCTCCTCCTCCCTCACCACCATACGCCTCCTCTCCTCCTCCTTATCATTTCCCCTCATCTCTCTCAAAACCTCCTCCTCCTCCTCCTCCTCCTCCTCCTTTAATAATTACAACAGGAAATCCATCATCCGCTTCTCCACTGCAGCTCCTGCCACTGCCACCTCCACCACAATCGCCGTCGGCGACAAACTCCCCGACTCTACCCTCTCCTACTTCGATCCCGCCGGCGAGCTCCAAACTGTGACCGTCTCCGAACTCACCAAAGGCAAGAAGGCCATCCTCTTCGCCGTCCCCGGCGCATTCACTCCCACCTGCTCCCAGAAGCACCTCCCAGGTTTCGTAGAGAAGGCTGCGGAGCTGAAGGCCAAGGGCGTCGACACCATCGCCTGCATCTCTGTCAACGATGCCTTCGTCATGAAGGCATGGAAGGAGAATCTGAACATCCAAGGTGACGATGTTCTGCTGCTTTCTGATGGGAATGGGGAGCTCACTAGAGCTTTGGGTGTCGAGCTCGATTTGTCGGATAAGCCAGTGGGTCTGGGTGTTAGGTCCAGGCGTTATGCGCTGCTGGCTGATGATGGGGTCGTCAAGGTTCTCAACTTGGAAGAGGGCGGAGCTTTCACTACTAGCAGTGCCCAAGACATGCTCAATGCTCTCTGAACTTGAACAACAACAACAAAAATGACTATTATTATTATTATTATCCCTTCCTTCCTTCCTTCCTTGTCATTCTATCTTCTCCATTCTATCTGTATCTCTCTTTCAGGTCCCTTCCATCCTTCATCTCACTTGTAATTTCTGAATAAGTTTTATTACCAGTCATATCATGTTATCATGTCCCTGTTGTTTGTTTTTGGCATCGGTATTATGTAGTGGTTACTATCAGTTTAGATTATGTTTATGCTTTCATTTATAGACTACATTACATTTCAATCCAGTAACATGTTTTAAATTTAAATTATGCTTTTGCAGTTGTAGTTCTACTTCTACTGTTTGTTTGCCACTGCTAACTTGAGTCATGTAGTTTTGTTATTATGGGCCGGATATGATGTTTATTATTCATGCCAGACAAAGACCGATTAGCTATGAACAAATATTGCTACTGTCTTTTGATAATTTTATCTGTTTTTCTTAATTTATTGACAGGTATCTGTTTTTCTTAAAGTGGTTGGTTGCTTTATTAGTGATTTCTCAATTGTATAATTATACCATTACCTTCTGCAAAGTTAAGTAGTATTTAACACACGATCCTGTGAAATTATGCCATAATATTTGGATGTTGATTATGGGGAGACATCCTGAATTTCATCGATATAACATTGAGATGGATGGGATTAGTGAGTTTCTTTTTGTTCTCCATGATCGTTCCATACAAGACCCAAACACAATAGTCCTAAATGCTAGGTGTTGTGAAGCGTCTAGGTGTGGACAAGTATAGTTATCTAATCCAATAGCCGCTGTCTCGCTGATGCTTCTCTTTTTCAGTTTATGCTTTTTATTAATGTCTGTATAGATTGATAGTTTCATCAGGTCACATGGCTTCGAGTTTATTATGTTAAACATTTGTGTGCTGTCATTGAAGTGTATTTTGCAAGGCTACTGAACGAACGATAAATTCAGGAACCTGAAAATGTAGTAGTTAGTGGTAATATTTTAACCAACAATTCATTCACATTGTCAAAGATATATGCGAAGACCATTTTCTGTTTTAATACAGCCACGACTCTGAAGCCCCCAAATATTTTGGTTTTATGCTTTAGGTAGCCCTGGTAACACCTCGTACACTATTAGTGTCAACCTTCAGCAATTATATCTCACAACTATCATGTACTACTTACTTTGTATGTTCAATCTTTCATGTTTTCTCCTAGTTCATAGTCTTAAGATTTTTGACACAATTTGACTTGTATTTCTTTATCTTTATTTTGTTTGAGTTGAAGCTTTCTCATGCTATACATTTTAATGAAATCTATCATTGCATGCTGTTGGTTTGGACACATACTGCTCTATTCTTTCTTTGCAGGAGGAGAAAACTCCAAGAATGAGCAACTTACATACATCAATAAGCACAAACTCGCCTTCTCTGTCTCCTTTTCTTCTTGAGGCAATAGGAACTCAAGTGAATGTGGACTGTGGAGTTGTGCTAAATAGGTCAACCAATTAGGTGCACCAAAAATGTCTACATAAAAATTTATATAAAAAAAAAAAGATTAACCAACTTTCACCAAACCTTCTCTAGTGGTTGATAGCTTAGATTCATGGGGTTTTTTTTTCTTTCCCATAATGACACCCAAAAAATTTAATATTTCCATAATAGTACCAAAGCATATTTCCAAAAACAATTTGCATATCAGATACAGGGATGATTGTACTGTTTTCAGGTACTGATTATATTTTCGGATCGGATAAGAGTTAACAGATATCAACACTAAAATTGAGCCAGAAATCTGATATAACAATGAGTCAATGAATGATGTAGAAACCGAGAAAAAAACATATATCATATTTGCATTTGATTTGGAAAAAAAATTGCAACTTGACTAAATTTCAGAAATATGAATAAGATATAAGTTGTTTGCATAATCTGAAATGAATTGCATAATCTGAAAAAGAATGAAGAAAGAGGAAAAAGAAAAAGAATGAAGAAAGAGGAAAAAGAAGAAGAGATTTGATTATGAAAGGGTAAGGCTAAAAAGGTAATTTAATAATTCTAACTTGACGGATAGGGTTAAGTTAACGGTGGAATGGGTTAAATGTACTTTTTCAAACGTTATATGGGCATATTGTATTAAGCCCAAACGTTAGGGGGGTACTTTGTTTTTTGCCCCCTAAAAAATAATGTAGGGTTAAATCTGTCAAATTTTACCCCTGAACCATACACAAAAGAAGGTCTCAACCGTAATTTTCACTTCACATTTACTTCAATCTCTCTCACTCAAATCAAACTCTCTCTATCTCAAAAAAAAAAAAAAACCACTCCCGTCGATTCCTCTCCCTCTCTCTCTCAAAATCTCCATTGCCTCTCTCTCTCCTCATCTGCACGTGCGATAAATTCTTCATCTCTCCTGACCACCTTCCGGCCACCCCCCAACGTCGCCAGCACCGTCCTCCCTTCCTTGCCCAGTCGCGCCGCCCCATCGACGCCCTCCGATGTTCCCTTTCCCTCCCGACTGCAGCAACCGAGACCCAAGACCCCCTCACACCACCGCGCCTCTAGTCATCGTTCGCCCGCCGTCAACCCCTCGCCTTCCCGCCACCGTAGCCGTCGTCAAACCCTCGCCTTCCCGCCGCCGTAGTTGTTTTTCCAACTCTTTGCTTTTTCGTGTTTGCTTTGTGGTCTCTCCGCCCTCGGTCCTTTTTTTCTTCAAACCCCAATAAATTTTATGCAGTAGATCTGTCTGGTGTAAGTTTAGTAATATTGGGAGTAATTAACGTTTGGATCTTGATTTGGTTTTCGGGAGAATGTTTGGGATCTTGATTTGTGCAGAGAGGGTGATGTGAATGTGAAGTTTGGTGATAAGATGAGCGCATATCAGAAAAGAAAGGTGACTTCTTTTCCGTGGGTTTTTGTTTTTGTCATTAGTTGTTATGTTGATTTTTGCTGGGTGTGGGGTAATTTTTGGATTAGAGTGTTTTTTAGTTCTTGAGTTTGGATGATCTGGATTTAGTTAGGTATTTCATCAAGTTTGGAGTAATGCTATTAACTTATTAATTTGTTCACTTTTTCAGAAGCAAGGGTAGAAATTCCTCCGAGTTGTAATAGATTTTAATCTGTTATTTCTTAGTGTTTATAACTTAATCTGATATTTATAACTTAGTTAGTTCTTAGTGTTTTAAATTGTAGTAAATATATTAATTTTGGAGATTTTTTTTAATCTGTTATTTAATCTTTTATGAGGTTTTAATCTTAGTGTTTATGAGGTTTTATTCTTAGTATTTATGAGGTTTTAATCTGTTATTTATAACTTAGTTAGTTCTTAGTGTTCTAAATTGTAGTAAATATATTGATTTTGGAATTTTTTTTGTAAAGGTTTCTAAGCTTGAATCAATTGCATCTATGGGAAAGAAAGTTGCTGACAGTGATTTGTTGAGCTTGACGGAGCTTCTGATTAATGAGTTGTTGAAATTGGATGAGATTGCTTGCGACGGTGAGGTGAAACAACATAGACCATACACACAGTTCGTCAAATTTATTAAATTTGATCAAATTTTCTAATATTACGTGTCTATTGGATATAGATCTTGATTTGTTGTGTTTAGTTAGGCCAATGATCCAATTTTAACATACACTGTTTGTCTTATTTATTTTGATTTGTTTTTGTAATTAGAAATAATCACATGATAATTAATCTTAAATAATCAATTATCATGTTTGCTCATTTTTTGAATTTTTTTTTCTTTTTTGGGAACTGCCATATATTTGATAGGATATAATAGAACATTATGTCGCGTCTGTGTTTCGCTATGACCATAAATAAATCACAGAGACAAACTATATAGTTCGCGGGGATTTATTTAAAAGATCATGTTTTCAGTCATGGGCAACTTTACGTGGCTTTGTCAAGAGGAGTTTCAATGAACTCCACCAAGATAGCTATTCGTAAAGGGAAATTGTCCGGACAAGATGGAACATACACAAGAAACGTTGTCTACAAAGAAGTGTTATTCAATTACAAAACTCAGTAGTAGTTTTGTTTTGGTTGGTACTACATACTCTTCTATGCACTTTTACCTTTCCATAACTATCAGTAAATCGAAGTACTAATGCCTCCCCTGTTATTCAGATCCACAGAATTTCGGTTTGAGGACAGCTGAAAATTCATTTTTTGCTTGGACCACTTTTAATTTGTTCAAGGTACTCCGGAACTACTTTAAAACCACTTCAATTGATTTTATTTTGGTTTGCGAGGTGCCTCCCTTATCATCTGTACAACATCTGGCTCTTCGAAGTTGCATTCAGTAAGGAAGATGCCACCATTTGAGTTCTTAGTCATTGATGAAGTTGCACAGTTGGAGTGTGAGTCACTGATTCCTCTACAGCTCTTTGGTTTAAGACATGTTGTTCTCATCGGGGATGAGTGCCAACTGCCCACAATGGTGAAAAGCAAGGTCTAGAAGAAAACCCCGACTGCTTCTTTTTTTATAATCAACATGCATATTATGTTTTACCCATAAAATTCATTTATTTCTCAGGTTTCAGAAGATGCAATTTTCGGTAGGAATCTTTTTGAAAGGTTGAGTTCTTTAGGCCATAAGAAGCACCTTCTAAATATTCAATATCGAATGCATCCCTCAATAAGTACATGCATGTCACAGTCAGAATTCCGACTGTTCATTGAGCACCTTTCCCGAAAATATCTTGGCGATATCTACCATTTGATTGCCAAAAACTGCAATCATTTTACCAATGATGTTTGTATGCGCTTGATAGGGAAGCCTATTCCCGGATGGGTGAATTAGCTCGCTAAATTAGGTAAAGTCTTTTTTTTAAAAATTGTTTTGGTCTTTGTTATGTCGTTGCCAGATTGTTTAATAGTGATATTTTTTTTCTTCCAAAATATCAGGTTCATATTGCAATTGCCTCCTTCCTGAGAATATTCAGATTGCAGCAGTACGACAATGTCCAGAGCATCTGGAACTCTCTGGTACTCTCTCTTTAACTGTACATTTTATTTTAGTTCTTATTAATGAAGCTAACATTAAAGAATTTGTCATTTGGATGTAATTAAGGATCAAAAATTTTAAAACCATAATGCTATCCTGAACCTTTATCTGTAGCACAATTCTTTTACCCCTTATTTTTAAAGAAATTTGTTTGGTGCTATGAAGGATATCTTATCTTAGATAGCGCACCAGATGTAGTGAATATGATATTATAGTTTTATTTTTGTTTGATCGTGGGAGGAAAATCGTGATTTTAATTAGAAAAAAAGGTTTGAAGTTCAAAAGAAGACGAGAAAATATTGATTTTTTTCTAAAATGAGCCTCAGTCTAAGTTTCATATATCTGACCTGTTAATCCGGTCATCCTAAAATCAGATGGATCAGAGTCAATAGCTTCATCAGGAATGGGTGACAGTGTTGGTGATGATGATAATGATGATGATGATTATGATGAACCACATCAGCGCCTGCTTGCAGCACCAACTGTTGATATTGTGAGTCCAAGAAAAAAAACCAGTGAAGCTAGGTAGAGATCTTTTCTGATGCGTTAACATCTTCAACTCACTGTTTGGATTGAAGACAGATCGGTGTTTTTGGTTTAGGTTTTGGATCTTGTTACCGCTAAATCTGGTATGGGGGTAAACAGACAGTATTTGTGGATTCTTGTAAAACTTGAATAGCAAACCTGAGACCTGTTCCGCCGGAGTTTGACTGCTGACTCTCGCCATTCTCCTGCAAAAAGTGCGAGACACCGGGGTTGATCCCGGCGACGCACCCTCTGACGCTCAAGTCAGTAATCAGGAATGATTATGAGAGAGCGTAAGTTGGGAAAAGATTGATTACCTCTTAACGATGGTGGATGAGGGGTATTTATAGTCGCCTTAGGGATCAGATTAGGAACGTAATCCCTGTGATCAGATAAGGAATGTAATCCCTGTGATCAGATTAGGAATGTAATCCCTAATTCCCAGTGAATGGATAGATGTGAATCAAGGCCGTTGATTAGGACTAATCAGGGACCCTGATTCTATCCTGCTGGACCGGGTTCATTTCGGGTTGAAACCCGTACCCAGAAAAGGTGGATCCGTTCGTGGATTATTGGATCTTTGGGGAGGAGATCCAGTACCCATTTCAGACCCGTTTGTAGGTGAAATTACCATTTTACCCCTAGGCTTTGAGATCGTGCATCGTTTGGACAGCTCTGATTTAACCCCATTTTTAGCCATATCACGAGCCCCCCACTCCCGAAGACTGAGTTTGATCAGTCTTTGAGGAGTAGTTTTACTGTTTTAATGGCTGGCGGAGTTGTATCGGAGTCCAAATGGAAGGTTTCGAATCCTTGTAGGAGGTAGTATGGTGATTTTTCAAGTTTGGTTGGGCTCTAGGTTGTTCCTGAGCTCTCGTGGGCATTTGGTGCTTTTTCACCAATTTTTATTTATTATTTCGGAATATTTATTTACTTTTGCGAAGCGTCGATTCGTCGTTCGGGGGTCTTAATAAATTGTCCTAGGCAATAATTATTTACTCGGGGGTTCAAGAATATTTCCTCGAATTTATAATTATTTTTTAGGATTTTTAATTAATTTTTCCGAACTTTTAATCATTTTTTTGCAATTTTTAAACAAATAAAACGATTTAAATAAATAAAATTTAATTTTTAATACCGAATTATGGTGTGGCGCTATCTGGACCGCTGATCTTGTGTGGGCGCGAATTTCTGGAAGATCGGATGGACAGAGTCGCTCGGCGGCGTTTTTTTCGCTTTTGCGGGTCGGATTAGCACTTGCTCGGCATCCGAGCGAAGTAGCTTGGCTTTTCCCTCGCACGAGTAGCTCGGATCGCTAGTCACTCAGCTCGGAATTCCGAGCGACGTGGAGCGATCTGAGCCGTCGGATCTCGGCGCGGATCTCGAGGCAGGCTCAGTTCTCGAGAAAATGCTATCTTGCCGTTTAGCGGACGTGGCGTAATCTGAACCGTCCATCATTTCTGGCGCAATTTTCGCAATGATCCAATGGCTGTAAGTGCTCGACAGCGTTTTTCTTCACTTTTGCGGGTCAGATTGGCACTTGTTCGGATTCCGAACGGTTTAGCTCAGTGGCCGAACGTATGGCTCGCCGTCCGACCGCCTAGCTCGGTAGCCAAGCATATGGTTCGTCGTCCGAACACCTAGCTCGGTAGCCGAGCATATGGTTTGTCGTCCGAACGCCTAGCTCGGTAACCGAGCGTATGACTCATTGTCCGAATGGTTGGCTCGGATCGCCAGTTGCTCGGTTCGGAATGCTGAGCAACGTGGAGCGACCTGAGCCGTTAGATCTCGGTGCGGATCTCGATGTAGGCTCGATTCCCAAGAAAATGCTATCTTGTCGTTTAGTGGCGCTGGCACGATCTGGGCCGTCCGATCGAAATCTAACGCGAATTTTGAGGGGAAAGTCGTTTTTCTCCAATTCGCAGCTCGGATTGGCACTTGCTCGGAATCCGAGCTATCTTCTTGGGTATTGGGGTCGGATTGCTTGTCGCTCGGATTTTGGTTCCGAGGGACGTGGAGCGATCGGAGCCGTTGGATGATGGCACATATCTCGAGGCTGGCTCAGTTCCCAAGAAAATACTATCTTGTCGTTTAGTGGCTCTGGCACGATCTGAGCCGTCCGATCGAAATCTTACGCAAATTTTGAGGGGAAAGTCGTTTTTCTCCAATTTGCAGCTCGGATTGGCACTTGCTCGGAATCCGGGCTATCTTCTTCGGTGTTGAGGTCGGATCGCTTGTCGCTCGGATTTTGGTTCCGAGGGACGTGGAGAGATCGGAGCCGTTGGATGATGGCACAGATCTCGAGGCTGGCTCAGTTCCCAAGAAAATACTATCTTGTCGTTTAGTGGCTCTGGCACGATCTGAGCCGTCGATCGAAATCTTACACGAATTTTGAGGGGAAAGTCGTTTTTCTCATATTCGCAGCTCGGATTGGCACTTGCTCGGAATCCGAGCTATCTTCTTCGGTGTTGAGGTCGGGTCGCTTGTCGCTCGGATTTTGGTTCCGAGGGACGTGGAGCGATCGGAGCCGTTGGTGCACCTCGGCGTTATAACCGAGCGGTGTGACTTGCATCGAAATGTCGCTTCCTTTGCCAACGGTTGCCGCTCTTCGTTACTTAGTCGTTTGGGCTTCTTTAACGCTTTAGGGGAGGCCCAAGTGTTGTGCCCTTACGTTACAAAGCCCAAGAGACTTCTTTTTTACTATAAGTTTTCACCCCCTCAACACTTATCCTCATTCTTCACTTTTACTTTCTCACTCTCACTTTCACCTTTTAATAGCGAAGTTTTTGCTCTCGAGTGGCGCTGTTAGCTGTCGCGGCAAGGCGTTTTCAACTCCGGTGATCTTTTCCGGCCGTACTAGTCACTTCAAGGTCAGTCTCTCTCCCAACTCTTGAAAAATGGTTAAGATTTCCTCTACGGATGAGACCCCCACCTCGGACCAAGGCGCCAGCCGAGCGGTCAGGCCGAGCAAGGGGAAAGGGAAGGAGGTTGCCGAGCCGGTCTAGGAGACCACGGTCAGGCCGAGCGAGGGCGAGGAAGTTGCCAAGCCACTCCAGGAGGTCACAGTCAGAGCCAGCAAGGGCAAGGGGGTGGTGACGATAGTTGAGCACTCGAAGACTGCCGGGGAGTTGGGTCGGCACCCGTCTACTCTTTCTAGTGTCGGCGGGGTCCGAAGTTATTCCGAGGATCTTTTGGAGAAGGTGACGCAGGGCACGGCCAAGTCGTACGAGGAGAATGAGCCGAGGGAAATTTTCGAGGTGGATAAGATCTCCTCAATCTTGACCGAGGCAGACTTACATCGAATCCGGAGTGGTTTCAGGATCCCCTCGGAATATACGCTCCTCCTCCCCGGCCCTGGCGTCCGAGCATGCACGTCATCCTCGGCCGACACTTGCGTCTTCCCTGCTAACGCTCTGAATGCTGGCCTTCGGCTGCCATTGCACCCCTTCGTCATCGAGGTGCTGCGATGATACGGCTTGAGCCCGGCTCAGTTGATGCCGAACACTTGGCGGCACATGATGACGTTCGTTCTTCAATGCCAGGAGATCGGCGCGTTGCCTTCTATGTTCATCCTCCGGAGCCTCTACCGCCCTTGCCAAATGAATAAAAACGAATAGAGGTACTATCTCTTGCCGAGGAAGGGCGTGAAGCTGATCGAGAACCCGGACTCGATCAAGCATTGGAATGAGAAGTACTTCCTCGTACGAGCTCCCGAGCCATGGGTCATCCCGACGGTGTGGCTGAGGGACGGCCTTCCGAAGCGGGCGAAGAAGGAGCCCGTGCTCAGCAACGAGGAGGCAGAGATCGTAGAGAAGCTCCTCGCCCTTCCGACCCTCAGTTGGAAGGACATCACCAAGGAGGTCCTATTCCGAGGGGGTCTCAGTCCGATCGACCCTAGTACGCTTTTCTCTTTTCTTATGTTTGCTTTGTCTTTGAGTTTTAAAATTTTTCTAACTTTTTTCGCTCGGTCTTTGCAGAATCTCCCGGTATGGACTACAAGGGTCTGATGGCCAAGGCCAGGGCGACGAAGGAGCAGGAGGCAAGAAAGAGGAAGAGGACCTCGTCCGGGCCTCAGGGTGACCGAGCTCCTAATATCCCATCGGTTTCACCGACTGTGGAGCAGCAGGTCGTCGAGGCACCTCCGATCGAACCCGTTCAAGGCCTCGTAGTGGCGTCTGGCCCACCTGCCTTGGATGCGCCGACTCAGACGGTGCGAACGGATGCTCCAGGGTTGTCTAGCGAAGCGTTCAACGTGAGCGCGACCTTAGCCCTCGAGGTTCTGCCTCTCACTGCCGAGGCTGAGAAGATTCTTATCGAGGAGCACAAGCGCATCTTCGTCCCCGATTGGCGGGTGATGAAGGTCGACGGATTCCTTGGGGACGGCAACATCTGTATGCAGGCGTTGAAGCACCTGCCGACCCCCAAAGACCGAGCCGCGCTGAAGGCGAGTTTGGTTGGTGACGACGCGATCAGATCGCTCGGAACACCATGTCGGTAAGTATCGCTAGACTCTCCCCCAAAAATTTTCTCTAAGTTTTTATGATCGGATCTAGCAGTTTCTTGTGTTGCTTGTAGACCCTCTGGCACTTCAACCATTTGCTCGAGGAGTTTGCGAGCAAAGAGAAGGAGCTGACCGTGCTGATCGACCGAGAGAGGTCAGAGCGTGCGAAGGCGGTGAAGCTGTTCGAGGCCGAGCAGTTACTTTCCGCCTCGCGCGCTGCCGAGGTGGCGGGTCTGGAGACGAAGCTGGCCGAGGCTCTGAAGCACTCGGCTGCCGAGGCTGCCAAGGTTGAAGCCTTGGAGAAGGAGAAGGCTGAGCTCAAGGAGGAGCTGGCCAAGGCACAGGCAGAGACGGCAAAGGCTCGGAAGGCGACCAAGAAGGTGTTGGCCAAGCAGGCGTCGAAGGTGGCCAAGGTGAAGAAAGCCATCCAGGATAAGGCCGAAGCCCATATGTTCAAGAATATGGAGGACGCCTACGGCCGAGCTTTGCAACACATATCGGCTCGGAATCCCGGGTTTGACACCTCCTCTTACCACTTTTACGATCCTGTGGAGGGGGAGGAAGAAATTCCTCTGGCCATGCTCGGACCTGAGGAGGGGGTGAAGGCGTCGAAGGGACGGGTGAGACTGAGGGTGAGGCCGAGGATGGGGCCAAGGATGAGGCCGAGGGCGAGACGGAGGATGAGGCCGAGGACGAGGCGAAAGTCAAGAAGGCAATAGTCCCTGTGCCCAGCGATGATGGCTCGGAGCAACATCAAGAGGTCGATCCTTGACTTTAGTCGCCTTTTTTTCGTTTGGTTTTTGTAACGCCTAACTGCCGACTGGCCACCGCTTTTGTGTATACTTTTGGAGTTTTAATGAATCAACTCATTTTTTGTTGGCCTATCGTTTGAAAACTTTGACCATGGTTATAACTTTTTGCTCGCATTGAGAGCTTAAGCGTTGTGAACTTTTCGAAATTTTGCTAAGTGTTGAACACCTTTTAGCTCGCATTGAGAGCTTAAGCGTTGTGAACTTTTTGAAATTTCGCTAAGTGTTGAACACTTTTTTCTCGTTGATGACACTTTTCCGCCTTTTAGGTCGAGCTGGGGCCGATGACTGAGGTCTCCCATCTTCATATTGAGTTGAAAAAAGCGAAGCGGGCTCTTTCTCGTAGTCGGGATAAGTCGTTTTACAGTTTCTTGAAACTAGAGGATATCAAAGCAACTGCGATAGGATATTTTCACGAATTGAGACAACTGCGGAAGCAACCTTGAGAGACTCGTCTTGAAGGTGAGATAGAGTTGCTTCGTAAGGAGCTCTTCGACGTCAACCAAAAGAATAGTGAACTACTAGCGGAGGTTCGTCACTTGGAAGTAACGGAGAAAGAACATTTGGCAGAGGAAGAGGAGTTGGCTTCGAGGGTGGGGAAGTTGATGTCCGAGCGCGATGAGTTGGCGGCAAGAATCGACAAGCTGAGGAGGATCACGATCGACAGGGGTATTGAAGTGACTCATTTTCGTCGCATTGTAGCTGACAGCGCTAATATCGCAGGCTCGTCTAAACTTCCCCTTTTCAAAGTATCGGCGAAAGATGATATCTTAAGGGATAGGATCGTGGAGCTAGAGGAGGAGATTGCAACGCTGAAACCCCAGCCCGAGAGGATCAATGTTCATAGTACGTCGTGTACTCGTGAAGAGAGCAAAAGAGGAATCTCGTTCTACGAACTCGCGACCCGTTCGCCTGCCGTTAGGCGGAGCCCAGCTGACGCTCAGAGTGGTGTAGCTGTTTCGTCTAGTGGCGCCTCGGTTGGGGCCACAGCTAGAGTCAGCGGCGAAGGGGGGTCTCGCTTCGCTGGTTTAGAGTCGAGCTCAGAGGTTAGGCGACGCCGCCCCCGTGTGTCTCTTAACCGAAGCGTTTCCCTTCCAAAGAAGCGCTAATCAAGTTGTTTTATGCTCTTTAAGTTATTGTAAAACTCTGTTGTAGCGTCAGCCTCGTTGTATGTTGAGCTATTCAACTTAAATAAAAAGTTTGTTTTGCTTCTGATGTTCAAATGCTGCATTGGCGGGTATTAGTTTAAGTATAACTCCTCCAACTTTTGACAACTACACAAAATCATAAGCAAATCTTCCTTCTTATAGGCGAACCACTTTCCAGCTCGCTTAAGAGCGAACTTGTGAAGCGTAGTCGAGCCAAGTGTTGGACTCCGAACTCGTCGTTAGAGTTTGTTCAACGGTTGTGGGAGCAATTCCGAATGGCGAACCACTTTTAGCTCGCTTAAGAACGAACTTGTGTAGCACCCCTAAATTTTTTTTTTTTCAAAACCAAACCTCTAAATTCAATTCTATCAATTTCTACGTCACTTTAAACATAAAATAAAATAGTTATATTTCAATAAAAATTTGGGCAGAGTTTCCCCTGTAATTTTTGTCCCGAAACACAATTAGCTTACGGTGTTTTGCTCTAAATTTCGTAGCTCACATCACAGGCAATATAATCATGGGCTCCCTAGGCCAAAATGAGCAGAATCACACAAGCAATATAAATATCATGCTCTGGGGGCTAAACTCATAACAGAATATCAAATATTAAATAAAAACCATAAATTTCTTTGAAAACATATAAGATTTTTGTAAACTTTTTGGAAAACCTTTTTAGAAGCCAACCACAGAACCCAATACTCCACAACGAGGTGGGTACGGACTTTCTTACCTCATCCCAACACTATATACTTATACTTTTACCATAATACAGAATAATACATCAACCATTCACTTTTCTACATATACTAAATACATAAATAATCTATCATCTCGACAAAATAAAATTCCTAACTCTATAACTACCTCGCCGTGCTGCTAGCAACCTGTAGGAGAGTTAGGGTTGTCCACTCTCAGGGAGGGACCCCCCTAACCCCCAGAAAATATCAGGGATTAGCCATTTCTGGTGTGAGTATAATTTAAAAAATCTAACAAATGAATTAAAATGTATAAAGAAAGTAATTTAACTTACAAACATCAAGTAAGAAGATACACCTTGAACTTCTGAACTTAAAAACATCATCAATACGGTTTTATAACAAAATACTCTTCAAATTTGCATCGAATTATAAAATTACCCATAATTCACACATTCCACTATATACTTCACATCAACCTCATATTTATCCTTATTTTATATTCGCACAATACGAATTTCCATTCAATCCATTCCTTTTCAATTTAAATTCCCTAACCCGAATATTCATTCCTCCACAATTATCATCATACTAGCATTTTGCTATTTATATAAATATCACTTACATGATGCTATTACATCTTTCTTTAATAACCCTTTATATGAATACAAACTCATAACACAACATACTTTCTCCATTAACCATTTTCGTAACCATTCTCCAAATACGGGTATTTATTTTATTGTAATATAACAAGTATCACTTCTTACATATATGCTTCTATTCTCATAATGCCACATTCATTCGTGTCTTATGACGCAAATATAACGTCTTATTGCTTTTTGCAATGCTCTCACCTTTCATCACATCATTAATAGAATGCTTATACTCATTACATCGAAAACATGTTTTATAGTTCATTCCCATCTCATTATACCACTTTAGTAATTCTCATTCTTATAAGCAATATATCTTATTATCATTTTCACTTAATCCCCAAACACAATTTGGGACCACAACATATCACACCCCATAGCCGATGGCTTGGGTAATAATCACTGCACCTCAAACACACAGTTTGGGTAATATCACATCACATCTCAAGCTGATAGCTTGGTTATTAATTCACTTCAATCACTTATCATCTTCACTTTACTTAATTCTTCATTTCTATTAATCATTACCGCTATCATACCAACTCACCCTGCGAATTATGCCAAGGCAGGTAGTTCCCACCATTTCCACAGAAATAGCGGGCGGGTAGTTCCTTGACACAATTCCAAGGTACAACTCATACCAAACTGTATTTTACTTTAATAATCACTTACATAATACAATTACTTCATACTATTCATAAGAACACTTGCCTCTTTTATTATTCCATTTTAAATTAAGCACGTACTGCATTTATCACTTCTTTTCATACACTAACTCATAACTCGTTTTCCTTCACATTTACTTCATTCACAACTACTTACTTTCTCATTCACAATTCACAATTCACTTTCTGTACTTTCACATTTTTATTAACACTTAGTTATTTTATTAGTTTGTCGACCAGAGAGCCACAGTATCCCAACATACTGAAAGCCGACAGCCCAGTAAAATACGCGGACCGATGCTCACACAGAGTCTTACTCGTCCGAGGCTACATCTTTCTCCCAGCCTATGACAGCGAGGGAACACCGCACCCCAGATAAACTGGGTACTTCCTCGCGACGTCTGTCATCGAGAGAAAAACACCGCACCCCAAGTAAACTGGGTACTTTCTCGAGACGTCTGTCATCGAGGGAAAAACACCGCACCCCAGGTAAACTGGGTACTTCCTCACGACGTTTGTCATCGAGGGAAAAATACCGCACCCCAGGTAAACTGGGTACTTCCTCCCAGCCGATATCCAGGAGGGAAAAACACCGCACCCCAAGCCGGTCCTTGGGTATTAGGAGGTCTAGCCCAAACCCCCAGGATTGTTGTAGGTACTGGTCAACAAAACCATCTGTTATTAGCATTAATCATTTCATCTTTCCATCTTACTTTATCACACAAGCATTTCACTTTTGATTTCAATAATAGCCACCAACTTGACTTTAATCACGCGAATTAATAGCACATCTTGTTAACACGTACCATTTTATCTTTTATCTTACCATTTAACGCATATCCGGTGTCCACGATATTAATTGTCATATCATTATGCCACACTATGCATACACCTTGTCATTCAATATATAAAATCATCATATTATATTATTCATTACCTCATTATACCATATATAGGCATACGCTAAGTGATAGCATTAATAAAAGAACTATATTATGTTATTCCATATCGTATAAGTATCAAAATGTATACTTCATCACATTATAATATCATATTATTACCCATTAATTTATTTCGAACAGAATTAGAATATAAACATATATTTTATCACATCACCGGTCATTATCGTCTATATATATATCACCACATACATTACATTTGTAAGTTTCCAAGAGAAATGACTACAATCACTTATTTCATCTAACTGAACTCCATAGCAACCAATCAAGGCATGCTAGCTCATACACGATACTCTATGTAAGTAAAATCACCTATAAGGGCCTATATGCCCCAAACTATATACAAAACATGCACTATATATATATGGGTTTCCAAAACATGACCATAATCACTAATTTCGTCTAACTACATCTTATAATAGCCATCCATATCATGCTAGCCCATATACAAGGCTCCACATATACCCGATCATCTATATCGGCTTATTCACCCAAAAACATGCACAAAACATGCGCGGGGTAATTATATGCATAAACCGCTTAATATATTTAATTTTTATACTTCAACACATCACAATAACCCATAATATATATTTTATATACTTAAAATAGTCAATTTCACCACATATCTCAAAAACCCATTTTGGACCCTTAAAAATCTGTATTTTCAATAAAAATTCACTTTTGGCATAACTTCCACAAAATATATCAAAAGGCCACGAAATTCGGCCACAATATAAAATATTTATAAATACAACATACTCACCTGACGGATCGAGCAAACGATGTCCCACGTTCGCCCGGTAGCCAGTCGAAGTTCAACTCTTTCAACCCAATTGGAAAATTATAGAGCCAATTAGCTTAAAACTCAAAACTCAACCTACGGATCTCCAAATTTGAATCCGTCTTCACCCACGTGTCACAAATGACATATGTAGGTGAGCTACATTGACGGATTTCAAATTCGAACCCCGATACAAGAACTCACATATTGATCGGAGGCTTCCTAATAAGAAAATTCATATTTTCTAATTCCTTTAATCCTCTTTTTCCTAATCTCACAGATTAGAGTTAATAATAATAATGAGACTCAACTACACCTCTGAACCCAACAAATTCTCACCTAAATCTCACTCGGGCATTTCACCGAATACTCGGCGTGCACAAAATTTATACTTTCATTCTCCATCTTTTCCATTAAGTTCTAAGTTTACAAAATCCCTTCTAAATTCATATTAATACTCTTACACTACTCCACAACCTCCCATACATTTTCTAAACTCGCTAGAAGCAAGTTTCTTACTCCACTTCACATATTCTAAAATTTGGCTTTATGCCAAAATTAGAACTTCATGATTTCACCATGATATGCACCAATCCTAACTTCTAACATGTTCCATATACTCTCTTTTACAAACCCAAAACCCTAATTTATTAACAACTTGCAATTTCTCTAACAATCCACTAATTCCTCAAATCTACCACTTCCAACATCTCTAAATCTCTCTACCATAATAATCCTACTCCATAGAAATTAACCCAACTTAATTCTATACAATAAAATAGTTAGGGTTTACCTTTTCGAAATCCTTTCGAAAATCTGACACTTCCACGATGTAGAGAACCCTTCAATTAGCCTAATTCCCAATTTAATTTGAAAATCATGAAGTAAATAAGTGATTTGGATGACGGAGAGGGGGACCGAAATGGGTTTCGATCACCCCCAGGATTCGATCGGGAATCCAGATGGGGAAAAAGAAAGGAGGAGGAGAAAGGGGGGGAGGGGGTTTCTTTAAAAATATTAATAATATTAATAATTAAATAAAGGCTATTAGCAAATAAACCCCCAATACCCTAAAATATTTCAAATAAACACAAACTTTATACTTTAATAATACTAATAATACAAAATACATTAAATCATCTCATAACAATCCTCCAAAATTATAAAATAAAGTAAATAATATTTCTTCACATAAAATCTCAACTCATGGCTTCAACATATTATCTACACCAATCCAATTAGAATATCCATACCAGTATCAATAAGATATCACTTAAAATATTTCTCACCCCTACAAAATATAAAAACGAATATTTTCGGTATTTTAAAATCTGAGGTGTTACAACTTGCGAAGCGGAATCGAGCAAAGTGTTGGACTCCGAATCCGTCGTTAGAGTTTGTTCAACGGTTGTGGGAGCAATTTCGAATGGTGAACCACTTCTAGTTCGCTTAAAAGCGAACTTGCGAAGCGGAATCGAGCCAAGTGTTGGACTCCGAACTCGTCGTTAGAGTTTGTTCAACGGTTGTGGGAGCAATTCCGAATGGAGAACCACTTCTAGCTCGCTTAAGAGCGAACTTGCGAAGCGGAATCGAGCCAAGTGTTGGACTCCGAACTCGTCGTTTGAGTTTGTTCAACGGTTGTGGGAGCAATTCCGAATGGCGAACCACTTTTAGCTCGCTTAAGAGCGAACTTGCAAAGCGGAATCGAGCCAAGTGTTGGACTCCGAACTCGTCGTTAGAGTTTGTTCAACGGTTGTGGGAGCAATTCTGAATGGCGAACCACTTCTAGCTCACTTAAGAGCGAACTTGCGAAGCAGAATAGAGCCAAGTGTTGGACTCCGAACTCGTCATTTGAGTTTGTTTAACGGTTGTGGGAGCAATTCCGAATGGCGAACCATTTCTAGCTCGCTTAAGAGCGAACTTGCGAAGCGGAATCGAGCCAAGTGTTGGACTCCGAACTCGTCGTTAGAGTTTGTTCAACGGTTGTGGGAGAAATTCCGAATGGCGAACCACTTCTTGCTTGCTTAAGAGCGAACTTGCGAAGCGGAATCGAGCAAAGTGTTGGACTCCGAACTCGTCGTTAGAGTTTAGAAGATACAAACAGAGAGACACAAGTAATTCATAAGCAAAATATGAAGAAATGTTCTTTATTGAAAACTAATAGTCGGCTGCTTCTAAGTTGCGAGCCATTATTACATTAAAAAAAAGACAAAGAAATAAAATCAAAGTACAAGTGAAAAGAATGGAACGGTTCGACATCCAGAGGTACTCAGAAAGGCGTTGATGCGCTCTCCTGGTACTTCAAAAGATGGTCAGCATTCCAAATCCTGGGAATTTCTTTGCCTTCAAGATCTTCTAAACGGTAAGCTCCAGGCCGAACTACTTTGGTGATCTTGTAGGGTCCTTTCCAATTTGGGGCTAGCTTACTCTTCTGACTGGGGAAGGAGATAGCTAACTTTCTGAGGACCAAGTACCCTTCTTTGAGGTCGGTGGGACGGACTTTCTTGTTATAGGCCAGCTCGATCCTCTTCCGATAGTTTTGTTGAAGAATGGCTGCCCTCTCCCGTAGCTCGTCAATCAAGTCTAAGTTCGCCCGAAGTTCTTTGACATTCTGTTCTTCTTCATAAGTAGCAAGGCGGGAAGAAGGTATACCGACTTCCAAAGGGATCACAGCCTCGGACCCATAGGTGAGGTTGAATGGTGACTCTCCTGTGGGGGTCCGTTTCGTAGTACGGTAGTTCCACAGTACGTTGGCGAGTTGATCAACCCATAAGGCTTTGGCGCATTTATCGAGCCTCTTCTTAATACCGAAGAGGATCTGTCGGTTAGCATTCTCCACTTGACCATTTGACTGTGGATGGGAGACGAAGGAGAAGCGCTATTGGATGGCAAGGTCTTCACACAGAGCTCGGAAAGCTGCTCCGGTAAATTGCGTTCCATTGTCGGTTATGAGGACTCGAGGGACACCGAATCGGCAGATAACGTTCTTCCAGAAGAACTGAAGTACTTTGTTCTCGGTGATTGTGGCCAAGGGCTCGGCCTCTATCCACTTCGAGAAGTAGTCGATTGCCACGACTAAGAATTTGAACTGGCCAGGAGCTGGTGGGAATGGCCCTAGTAAATCCATCCCCCACATTGCGAAAGGGATAGGACTTGATAGGGAGGTGAGTTGAGCTTGTGGGAGGCGACGAACATTAGAATATTTTTGACAGGAGCTGCATTGTCGAACATGTCGTTCGGCGTCTTGTAGGAGAGTAGGCCAGAAATACCCATAATTCAACACTTTCTGGGCTAGGGATCTGGACCCTGAATGTTCCCTGCCAATGCCTTCGTGGAGCTCTTGCAAGGCGTAAGTGGCTTTTTCTGGGAAGAGGCACCTCAGGTATGGCCTGCCGTCCACTTGTGTGAAGGAGCGTTTGTACAAGACCCCCTCAACTAGGGTGTACCGCTCCGCTCGCATCCTGACTCGGCGAGCTTCCTTAGGGTCTTCGGGGAGGAGCCCATCCCTTAGGAATTCTACCAGGGGTTTCATCCAGTTATCTTGAAGTAGGACAGGCTGCGACTCCATCGAGTCGGGAGTTTTATCTTCTATACTCGGCTTCAGGAGTACTTCAATCAGAACGGTCTGCTCGAGACCTTGAAGAGAGGAGGAGGCTAGCTTGGAGAGGGCATCCGCTTGGGAATTTTCCTCCCTGGGGAATCGCTGAATAAGAGCCTCTTCGAACAGGGCCATGAGATTTTGGACCTTGGCTAGATACTTAGCCATTCGGTCATCTCGGGCCTCATACTCACCCAGGACTTGATTTACTACTAGCTGAGAATCACTGAAGATTCGGAGGCGTTGCGCCCCTGCCTTTCGAGCCATTCCAAGATCGGCTATAAGGGCTTCATATTCCGCTTCATTGTTGGATGCCTTGAAGTTGATGCGGAGGGAGTATTGAAGGACGAAGTCGTCTGGGCCTGCCAGAATGACCCCAGCCCCACTTCCCTCGTTGCAAGAGGATCCATCCACGCAGACCAACCAGATAGGAGGTCCTTTTGTTGCTTGGCTGACCTCTGGGATTGTGCTTTCAATAATGAACTCTACCAAGGCCTGAGCCTTGATTGCGGTCTGGGGCTGGTATGAGATGTCATGCTGGCTCAGCTCGATGGACCACTTCATGAGACTACCTGAGGTCTCCGGCTTGTGGAGGAATTGCTTCAGCGGTTGGTCGGTAAGAACGACCACCGAATGGGATTGGAAATATGGGCGAAGCTTTCTTGCTGCCATAATCAGGGCGTATGCCATCTTCTCTAGCCTTGGATAGCGAAGCTCGGCATCCCGAAGTACCTTGCTTACGTAGTAGATGGGCTTTTGAGTCCTGTCTTCTTCCCTTATCAAGACAGCACTAAGGGTCTGTTCGGAAGCAGCTAAGTAGAGGTAGAGGGTTTCGTCAGGAATATACTTGCTAAGGAGAGGAGGGTTGACTAGATAGGCCTTTAGCTGGTCGAACGACTCCTGTTGCTGTTGACCCCATTCGAAGCCCTTAGCCCCCCTGAGAGCCTTGAAGAAGGGGAGACACTTTTCCCCTGACTTCGAGAGGAAATGCCCAATGGCGGCAAGGTGCCCTGTTAACTTCTGAACTTCCTTGACGTTCTTGGGAGGAGCCATGTCCAATATGGCTTTGATCTTCTCGGGGTTAGCTTCGATTCCTCTTTGGATGACCATGAAGCCCAGGAATTTCCCTGACGAGACTCCGAACACACATTTGTTCGGATTAAGCCTCATATTGTGCTTCCTTAGTACATCGAATGCCTCCTGCAGACCGGTCACATGATCAGCCCCACGGATGCTCTTCACAAGCATGTCATCAACATATACCTCCATATTGCGGCCGATTTGACTTTGGAAGACTTTGTTGACAAGGCGTTGGTAAGTGGCACCTGCATTCTTCAACCCGAATGGCATCACCCTGTAGCAGTATAGGCCCTGGTCAGTAACAAAGAAGGTCTTCGGGATATCCGGGAGAAACATGCGAATTTGGTTGTACCCGGAGAAAGCATCCATGAAGCTGAGGAGCTCATGGCCCAAAGTGGCGTCAATTAGGGTGTTAATGCTCGGAAGAGGGAATGGATCTTTGGGACATGCCTTGTTCAGGTCGGTAAAATCGATGCAGATTCTCCAACTTCCGTTGGACTTCTTTACCATGACTACGTTGGAGAGCCATTCAGGGTAGTTGACTTCTGGTATGAACCAAGCCTTTAGGAGCTTGTCAACCACGTCTTTGATAGCTTGTTGGCATTCGAGAGCAAACTTGCGCCTCTTCTGTTGGACCGGTTTGGACCCCGGTGCGACGCTGAGGTGGTGGACTAGAAGCTCTTTGAAGATTCCTGGCATGTCGGCAGTGGATCAAGAAAAGAGGTCGTGGTTCCTTCGAATGCACTGGACTATGTCGGAGCATAGGGCAGATGTGAGGGTCTTGCTAATAAAGAATTTTCGGCTCGGATCCTACTCGGAGAAGAGCACTTCCTCCAATTCATCCACTGGCTCGGACGTTGTTCGGATACTCTCTTGAGGGATTTCAAGTGTTTCGAGGGAGAGGACTGGACCACCGGTTGAAGTCATATAGCATTTGCGGACCACTTTTTGACTGCCCTTAACTTCCCCTACCCCTGCCCGGGTGGGGAACTTCATCTTGAGGTGGTATGCCGAAGGAACGGCTTCTAGGGCAGCTAGGCCGGGTCGGCCCAAGATCACATTATATGCGGTTGGGACATCAATGACCATAAAGTCCATCGGCTCCGTCCGGGTGGTAGGAGTTTTGCCAGCAGTTACGTCGAGGGTGATTACCCCTTCAATAGTTACTGGCACTCCCGTGAACCCATGGAGTGTGTAGCCGGCCGGTTTGAGTCTGTCTCGGGATAGCTTGAGCCCTCGGAAAGCTGAGAGGAAGAGGATGTTTATGGAGCTCCCGTTGTCCACTAGGATCCTCTCCACT
Source organism: Hemerocallis citrina (assembly GCA_017893485.1). Classification (NCBI taxonomy): domain Eukaryota; kingdom Viridiplantae; phylum Streptophyta; class Magnoliopsida; order Asparagales; family Asphodelaceae; genus Hemerocallis; species Hemerocallis citrina. The sequence continues at coordinate 772,013 of CM030360.1, read as the reverse complement.
TTGAAGTTCGCCATACGAATGTTGATCACAGTGCATCACAATGGGGGGTCCTGACCCCTTCGAGATCCTCATCTAAGAATGTGACTGGAACTCCGAGGCCTTTAGGGGGAGGGGTGCCGTGAACCAAATTGACCTCTCGGACGAAGGCCGTTCGAGAGGAGTTGGAGGAGCCTCCCATGGGGCCTCCATGAATAAGATGTAGGATATGCTCTTCCTCGAAATCAGGAGTTTCATCGCGTTGCTCGGGGCGCTTGTTAGCCCCCCGAGGCGGAGGAGAGGAGAGATCGGGTGGTTCGGTCTTTTGCTCTCACAAATTTGGTCAGCTGTCCCCTCTGAATGAGGGCCTCTATCTCGTTCTTCAACGCCCGACAATCGTTGGTGTCATGACCATGATCCCGGTGGTAACGGCACTACTTCTCTTTGTTCCTCTTCTTGGGAGGGGTGTTCATCCTCGGAGCAGGAGGTATGACCCCTTCCTTCTCAACTTCCATGAGAATGGTAGAAATATTGGCATTGAGAGGAGTGAATTTCTCGAACCTAGGGGGAGGGCGAACCTAGGGGGAGAGCGGCGCTGACCGCCATTGTCCTTCTGAAGCTTCTTGGCCCCTTCTTCTTCAGCTGCCTTTCTTTTTGTCCCGGAGGCAGACCCTCCAAAGCCCGAGAAATTCTCGGCTTCCTCGGCCAGAATGTACTTCTCGCTCCTAAGAAGGAGGTCAGCGAAATTATGCGGGGGCTTCTTGGCAAGGGAGGAGCGAAGGTTAGAGTTGAGGAAATTGGATTGGAAGGCGGTCGCTGTAACTGACTGGTCGAGGGAGGCGATGGATCTAACCTCTACAGTGAACCTCTTCACATAGTCTCTTAGCTTCTCTCCCTTCTCCTGTCGGAGTTGGAGTAGCGAGATGCTGGTCTTCTCCGTGCGTCTGCTACTCACAAAATGGGTGATGAAGAGGGTTTCAAACTGTTCGAAGGAGAATATGGAAGACGGGGTGAGGCGAGAGTACCATTCCCGAGCCGAACCCTTAAGAGTGGTGGGGAAGGTTTTACACAGCAAGGCATCGGAAGCTTGGTGGATTAGCATGAAGGTTTTAAAGCTTTCGATGTGATCCACGGGGTCTGACTCCCCTGAGTAATTTTCGAACTGCAGGGGTTTGAAACCTACTGGGATAGGTGCCTTCATGATGGTTCGGGAGAAGGGAGGTCTGCTCAGGCGGATGGTCCTTCCTCTTAACTCTTCATCCCTGTCTATTCGGCCAATGCGCCTCTCCATCTCGTGGAGACGGCGGTAGACAGCATCGTCCCTCTGACGGTAGTCAAATGAGCCTCTGGACTCGTCTTCATAGGAAGGGGAGCGGGGACTACGGCGACGGTAACCCTGGGAGCGGCGAGGGCTAGGAATATGTTGTTAGTTGCTAGGAGCCAGAGGAGGAGTTATGGACCGCCGGCGAGGACTTTGGACCCATGGGGGAGTGGGAATCCTTTGAGTATTATTGTTGTTGGGTCGAAGGTTGAGGGCTTGCAAGACAATAGCCTGAAACTGCTGGAACTCGGCATGAGAGATGGGTGCCTCATCGTTCCACGGATGTTGCCGACCGGCAGGGGAATGAGGTCTTCTCCTATGATGCTCGGGGGACTCTCTCCGCCCTCTTCGGGCAGGGGACCTTCTGTAGTCTCGGCGATGAGGAGATCGCTCATCCGGACGTTTTTGGCGAGAGGCTCCCTCTCGGGCCCGCTTTTCATCCAGACGGCGGCGAAGATCCTCATCCTTTTGCTGATTGAGGATGTTATTGCGAAGGTCGGAAGCTCGGGAATTGTGGGAGGCCATAGAATCCGTAGAGGCATTGTGTATCGAGATGCGGTCTTGATGGAAGGGTTGTTTCTGAGGATTGGGGTGCGAGGCCCCTGCGCCGGCATTCTGAGGTCCGGGGGGACCCTTTGGGGGTTGCTGATTCTGAGGAGGAGGTTGGTTCTGTTGGAGAGGATCCTCAGCCTGAGGAGGGAGTTGCTCCTGCTGCTGGGCTGGTTGGAGGAGGACTTCTTGTTGTTCGACGGGATTGGGTCCTCGGTTGGACCCTCTAGATCTTACTTTCCTTGGAGGTATGGCTGGAGGAGATCTGACCAACGGGAAGAGGGAAAGCTGCTATTCGTGGTGTATTCCCACAGACGGCGCCAATCTGTTACCGCTAAATCTGGTGTGGGGGTAAACAGACAGTATTTGTGGATTCTTGAAAAACTTGAATAGCAAACCTGAAACCTATTCTGCCGGAGTTTGATTGCTGACTCCCGCCGTTCTCCTGCAAAAAGTGCGAGACACCGGGGTTGATCCCGGCGACGCAAACTCCGACGCTCAAGTCAGTAATCAGAAATGATTATGAAAGAGCGTAAGTTGGGAAAAGATTGATTACCTCTTAACGATGGTGGATGGGGCGTATTTATAGTCGCCTTAGGGATCAGATTAGGAACGTAATTCCTGTGATCAGATAAGGAATGTAATCCCTGTAATCAGATTAGGAATGTAATCCTTAATTCCCAGTGAAAGGATAGATGTGAATCAAGGCCGTTGATTAGGACTAATCAGGGACCCTGATTCTATCCTGCTGGACCGGGTTCATTTCGGGTAGAAACCCGTACCCAGTTAAGGTGGATCCGTTCGTGGATTATTGGATCTTTGGGGAGGAGATCCAGTACCCATTTCAGACCCGTTTGTAGGTGAAATTACCATTTTATCCCTAGGCTTTGAGATTCGTGCTTGATTTGGACGGCTCTGATTTAACCCCATTTTTAGCCATATCAGATCTTATGCAAGGTTGTGGATTTTGTAGTGAAGGTGTGCAGTTGTATCCCCCAATTGTAGAATTGTATCAATAGTTCTGGCTGGGTTTTTCTTTCTTTCCTTTTTAATCTTTTTGGAGGACTGATGGTATGTAGAGCCAACTCCTGTTAGCAATTTGCAATTGCAAGCTGTTGTTTTGACAGCCAATTGTTAGTAATGTTCGTTATTCTTTTCAATGATGGATGTATGTAGTAACTCAACTGATGTTGTTGGAATATGAATGTAATTGTTTGTTGGCTGAAGAATCACAGATCTTAATCTTTTTTATAGACGTGCATCGCACGTGCATTATACTAGTAAAAATAAAAAGAAGAAAAATGCACTTAGGGTACATATTATTTACATGCCTAAAATCTCTCTAGAAAATCACAACTCAAATTTATAAACACAATTTTTGTTATGAAACTCACCATTATCTCCTCTCACTCTCAAATTTCTCTTACTTCCAAAAATTAAAAGGAAAATCTTCGAATCTCTTTCTTTCTCCCTATCATTCCTTTCTACCTCTGGACTGAACCAACTTGAACCCCACCACGTGTGGGACTTTTTTTTTACCCGGTTTTGATTTTTCCAACCTGAAAATGTTGGTAACGGCCATTTAATGGTTTGTCCACCCATATAGGTTTTGTAACAGCCGAATCAATGCAAAAATAACATCAAAACATTTATTTGGCTTTTATTTTGCATTCATTGGCCAGTTTCCCCCATGAATTCTATAAAATGATGCCATTTCTTCTCATTTAAACACACTCGACCCAGATTTTATTTGTCCAACTTGAAAATGTTGGTAATGGCCATTGAATGGTCTATCCACCCATAATGGTTTTGTAACGGCCGAATCAATGCAAAAATAATAGCAAAACATTATATTTGACTTTTATTTTGCATTCATTAACCTGTTTCCCCCATGAATTCTATAAATTGATGTCACTTCTTCTCATTTGAACACACCCGACCCAGTTTTGATTTTTATAACCTAAAAATGCTGGTAATGGACCATTGAATGATCTGTCCACCCTTCAAGGTTTTGTAACGGCTGAATCAATTCAAAAATAATAGCAAAACGTATATTTGGCTTTTATTTTGCATTCATTGGCCTGTTCTCCCATGAATTATACAAATTGATGCAACTTCTTCTCATTTGAACACACCCGACCCAGTTTTGATTTTTCCAACCTAAAAATGCTGGTAATGGCCATTGAATGGTCTGACGACCGAATCAATGCAAAAATAACAGCAAAACATTTATTTGGCTTTTATTTTGCATTCATTGGCATATTTCCCCTATGAATTCTTTAAATTGATGCCACTTCTTCTCATTTGAACACACCTGACTCAGTTTTATTTTTTCAACCTGAAAATGCTGGTAAACCATTGAATGGTCTGTCCACCCATAAAGGTTTGGTAACGGGTGAATCAATACAAAAATAATCGCAAAATGTTTATTTGGCTTTTATTTTGCATTCATTGACCTATTTCCCCCATGAATTATATAAATCGATGCCACTTCTTCTCATTTGAACACCGAAGATATTCAAACAGAATTCCTTTGTTGTTTTCTTCTTTCTAGTCTATTCTTCGCCGGTGATAGAATTCTTCACTTCTTTCAGTTCACAGAGAGTGCAACATGGTGTTGTATTGCTATTCTTCTGCCGTTTTATCCTAGGAAACATACATTGTAGCATTCCTCTAGCACTAGGCGAGGCGAAGAAACTGTTTTAATGACATTGTGTAACACACAATACTCGGTTTGGTTTTTCTTTCTACTTTTTTTATTTTGATATATATTTTCATAGTATTTTCACTCTCCTATTCTTAATTTGTTTTATTCGTGCCTCTTCCACAAAGTATTTTCTAACAAGATATGCATGAGGCAATAGTAAAAAAGGAAAAAGTAGGTGAAGCCTTACCAATTCTTTTTCTTGAATCCGACACCGCAATCATCACCGTCTTCAACACCTACTCTTCCCCAATTCCATTGGAAATACTGCTTTGATGAACATGGTGGTTAAAAAATGGCGAAGGAGGCGAGGCGGAGTGGTGTGTGGGAGGCAGAAACATCGGAGGCGAGGTCGAGGTTTGAGGAGGGCCGCGCAGGAATGGACAATGTCAGAGACGAGGAGGGTGCATGGAAGGCGGGTCAGAGAGGAGGGGGGATGGCGCATGGGAATTGGGTCGGAGGGGGCATCTTTGATGGTAAGGAGGGCGCGGGAGTGCGAGAGGTGGCTCGGAGAATACGAAAGCGAAGGGAGCGGGTTGGAGGCAAGTCTGAGGCAAGGAGGGTGCTTGGGAGGTGGGTCGGAGGGGACTGTGTGAAGCGGATAGAGGTGAGGGTTGGGGAGGATTTTCAAAGTTGTGGAGGATGAGATCGTGGATGGGGAGTGTTTAGGGTTTATTATTTTTTATTTTTTATTTCATGAAAATGTGCGAAATGCAAGGTTAGACTAAATGAAATTCCTATTTTTACTCTTCTTTCTCTATTTCAAAATAGAGGAAAGGGAGATTGTGTAGACCCATTAGCTTATTACTGTTACTGTTACTATTAGTATTGTTGTTGTTGTTGTTGTTGTTGTTGTTGTTGTTGTTCTATAATTATTTCTTAAACCTGATTGATTCTTTCAACAAAAAAGGACGATTATTGTAGCCACGATCTCCCTTGCAGGCTTGCAGCCATCTAGCACTGCTCATCTTCTTTCTCTGTCTCTAACATCACGAGTTACTATATCAATTGGGTCTTTATGTTAAGTTTGGATCGTTTCATTACGTATGTAATTAACGTATGTTTTTTTTCCTATTTTTATAGTAGTATTTTATGTGTCTGATGTCTGATTATTAGTTTGCTTGATTTAGGATTTGATTATAGGCATACAAATATATAGTTCATATCCCATGGTTGGAGATCATGGGGAAATAGTGTGCAACATAAATACGAAATTTAGTAAACTAAAACTAAAGATGCATATTTGTCAAATATGTGTTTCTTATACATTGGAAATATTTCCGAAGTTATCCTAAGATGTTTTTGGTTACATTAGTTATTTTGCAGAATATTGTAAGTCTATATCTGCTTATTTTCAATGTTAAAATAATTGAACTCTAGTTATTCTTTTAAATTTCAAAAGCTCCTAAAAAACCTCAATAAGCGATCATGCACCTCCTCAGATCCGGCCCTCATCCCCCTCACATCTAGTCTCCTTCTCTCTGTCCTTACCTATATCTCAATTCTACCTTTCATCCTTCTCTGATCAAGTAGCCACTCTCATCTTCTACCCTCTTCTCCCTTCTTCACCCCTTTCTTCCCATCCTGAGTTTTCTTCCTACCTATGGTTAGATCTGGCCTGTTTTTAGCCTCCGTTGTCACAGATCTGACATTTTTGTTCTTGTTTGTTTCAAATCTTGCTCAGATCTGAACTGCTCTCTCCCAAAATATCCACTGCTCTCTCCCAAAATATCCACTGCTCTCTCCTAACCGCTGCCTTCACCCTCCAGATCTCGCCTCCTCCCCTCTCCTTTTCACCATCCTCCCTTCTTTAAAGTTGTGTTTTTTGAGATCCTCTACACACCCATATACCTTTTGTCCCCCTTCTCCCCTATTTAATTTTTTTCTTTTCTCTGCCTTTTCCTCTCTTGCCTCACCTTGCGTCCCAGAGATCTACCAAGGCTCAATCCTCTGGTGATCTTTTGCCCCTGGGTTCTTTGGGGCTTGGTGGATCTAGATCTGGGATCGCCTCCGTAGCTCCCCGCTTCGTTGACCCGGTGTTCATCTATCAGGGTTCAGCTTGATCGGGGCTGCCTTCCTCTCGCTTCCTTTTGCTCATGTTGCTTCTGTCTCGCTTGGCAAGCTCCTGCTTGTTTGCTCTCTAGTTTTCCGCTGGTGGTTGGCTTCTTCCCCCCTCTGCGTTTTGACCTCCGCCAGGAGGTCTGGTCCGGTGGGGCATCGTTTTCTCCCTTGCCGGAGTTCCGGCGATATCTTCCTCCGGTGCGCGTTCGTAGGCAGCGCGTTCCTAGGTAACGTGTGCCAGCCTGTCGTACTGCCATTCCCTCTATAAGTTTTTTTTTAGGCCTGCTTATTTTGGGTCGGGTGTCTGTCATGGACCTTACTTGGGTTCAGGTGGTTAAAAAGGGGTGGGGGAAAAAATTGGCCCCCATTGGGCTTTCTGTGGCCATACTTCCGATTCTCGAAAACTTCTAGGGACTCCAGCACTTCTTATTCCCGCCATATCTCCTCATCTCCCCCAATCTGCTCTTCTTCCTCTTCCTTTCGTCCTCCATTAAAGTGCCATCGCTGTCTTCAGGTCGGCCATCTGAAAGATTTCTGTTCCTTTAAAATGAAGTGTCTGTTTTGTGAGAAGCCTGGGCACCCACGGAATAGATGTTTCTCTTTACAACAATTATTGGGTTTGCCTTTGGGGGTGCCCATTTCTGATTCCGTCCTTTCCGCGCTGGTTTTTTCTTCCCTGCATTCCAAATTAGTGGATCTCAACTCCACTAAATCAAAAAAAGCTAGAGTTTCGGAGAAGGCTCCTATACTGCCGACGCCGCCTGTGTCTCTGCTCCTTCCTTCCCTCTCACTCAATCCTCCTGCTCCGAAAGCAGTGACTCCTCCACCTCCACTATCCAAACCCCCCAATATCTTGGTCTGTACTCTCGCACCAGATCTTCAAGTCAAATTGGATCAAATGCTATGCCTCGGTGCCGTCTCTTTCTCTGGAGGTTCCATTTCCCACTCTTCCCTCAATTCGGTCCTCTCAAAATCCTACAATATTTCTGACTGGTCTTGGGCTCTGAATGCTTGCTCTAATGGTGAAGTGGTTATTAATTGCCCTTCAGTTCAGATTCTAGAGGACTTGATAGCCATGAAATCGCTATCCTTCGGATCCACTACGCTGCTGGTTCATAAATGGGCCTGTGTGGATGCTTATAAGGCGGAGTCCTGTGCTATATCTTCCAAAGTTACCATTGTCGATTTACCTCCCTTTTGCGATTCCCCAAAGTTGGTGGCGGATATGACCGTTTGTATTGGTGATCTAGTTTGCACCTCCTCAACTTCTCTACTTGCTTTTGGTTGTTTACAGGTGGAAGCCATCTTTTTATGCCCCCCTTCTTCCTCTCGTATTAAAGATTACTCCCTCAAGATTGGAGTTTATTCATTCACCATCGCTTTCTATTACCATGACACTCAGTCTTCTTCTTTGGAGGGCCTTCGATCTCTGAGAACATCATGCCGCAGCATCTTGTGGCTGAGACTAAGAAGGCTCTTGCTTTCACTGAAGGCTTGTCCTCTGGCCCGCTTGTCGCCTCTAAGTCTCAGCTACAGCATAAGAAGACTCACAAGGGGAACTCTCGGGGTGTGCAATTCCCGCACTCCAACCGCCCTCCCACCTCTACTTCTTCCCCTTTCGCGCAGTCTCCCTCCAAACCCCCCAATCTAGTGTGGATTAACCCCGATATCGCGGCCAGTTCTCCTTCTCTAGCTACTGTGAAAACTAGCTCTCGTTCACAACCTGCTGTGCCTCCCGGTTAGCCATCCTCTGCTTTAATTCCTTCGCCGCCGTCTAAGCACCCGGTTCCCTCTGCCGTTGATGCGAAGTGGCCCAACTGGTCTATTAACCCCCATTATGCTTCGGATTGGGACAAGTTCACCGCTGCAATCCCCGTCAATCCTTCTTCCAAATCTTCCACTGCTGTTCGTGAAGTGGATGACAAGTGGATTGAGTAAGATGATCTTCTCGGTGTTGAAGAGATGGATTTTCGCAAGAAATCAATCGATTGCAAGGTATTGGTTTCCTCCTATCCTATTATTTTTCTTCATTACTCTTTGGGGCCTTTCAATGTTAATTTCTATTTTTCTTTTCTATTGTATCCGTGTAAGTTTATGGTTTCCTGTGAGATTTTCGATTGGTTTAAAATTTGTGTACATGATAGTAGTTCGACCCCCTTTTCATCGGCTATTTCTTTAGCGCCTGGTTCTCCCGTTCCTGCTGAACCACGGCTCTTTGTTCAGTGCGAAAATTCTCCTTCCTCTACTTGTCGGGACTTTCTTGGTGCTGAACCTTTGTTCAGCGGTGAAAGATCACCCTCCCTGACCAATATTACTCTTTCTCTTCACCCCTCTTCTTCCCCAAACCAATTCTCTTCTCCCCTTTCGCCAAGTGCGAGGGTGATTCAACAGGATCAGCCGGGTGGTAAAGGGCAGCCCATTACCAATGCCAAGTTGGTTAGATCTAGCGCTCGCATTTGAGCTAAGAACCACAGAAGGTGCTCTCCAGCTAAAAGATCTTCCTTAGCTGCGCAAGTGCTCAATTTGGAAATTCCTTCCCCCGCTCTGGGTTGCTCCGTTGATTCCCAAGGGCCCTTGGGATCGGTTTACCAGATTCATTTTGACTCATTATCGGATCCGGCTCTACTTGACCTAGCTTCTGAGTTGGGCTTTGTCATGGACCCAGCCAATCCTTCCTTTCTCAATTCTCTTCGTTTGCTCGAAATAGCGAGAGCTAGCGTGAACAATCGTTCTAATGATTAGTATATCTTGGAATATCCGTGGCTTAGGGTCTACCGCTAACAAGAAGCTATTTATAACCTTATCTCTTCTCTCCATTGTGACTTCATTTCTATTCAGGAATCTAAGATTAATTCCTTCGCTCCTGCGCCTGGTCGGGCTCTTGGGGGCTCTCTCCTTTCGGATTGGATAGCCTCAGATGCAATCCACTCGAGAGGCGGGATCCTCTTTGGTTATAAAGCATCTGCTTTTGAAGTTATTTCTATCCAACGCCTTTCCTTTTTCCTTGTTGTCACCCTATATTGGATTCAGTATGACTGTACATTGACGGTCGTTTCGGTTTATGGGCCTGCTACCCATGATCGTCGTCCCCTATTCTGGCAAGAATTTCTTTCCTTTGTTGGTTCCATCCAAGGTCTTTGGATTTTTTGTGGGGATTTCAATATCACCCGGTTCGCTCATGAACGTTTGGGGAATGCTTCTAATTCAGCGGACTCTTCAAAGTTTAACGATTGCATTCGGTCCCTCCAACTGGTGGACCTTCCAATCAATGGTCGCTTATTTACTGTCCAATATGAGATTGTCTCCCTCTATGGCTATGCTCGACCATTTTTTAGTCTCCCATCAGTGGATCTCCAAGTTCCACAACTCTTTCGCTCAGGCCCTCCTTAATCCGTCCTCAGACCATGTGCCCATCGCCCTTCATTCGGATTTCAACTTCTCCAAACCTTTGAAAAATTCTGGCTTAAAGACCAGGTCTTCGTCAACTTAGTTGGGGAGTTCCTGTCTGCTGTCACTGGCTCCTATGGTCTAGGCAGAATTCTTTTAAAACTCCATGCGGTGAAATACGACAGCAAAATTTGGCATAAACAAAAATTCGCGGATAAGCGTTTTTTGAAAAACTCCCTTCTTTCTTCTATTCAAGAGATCGATCGTGCGGAAGAGAACCATGTTCTCTCCCAGGCTGAGCGTTCGAAAAGAAATGAGTGTAAAAGGGATTTTACTTCTCTTCTTCATTTGGATCATATCAAATGGGCTCAAAGAGTCAAAGTTAAGTGGCTTAAAGAGGGGGACGGGAACACGTCCTTCTTTCATAAGCTTGCTTCTCACCGTCAAAGATGTAATCATATCTCCTCTATCTTCAAAGAGAATGTAGAAGTTTCTACTAACTCCGAATTTCATTCTGCCTTTCTCAAATTCTTCAAACTCCTTATAGGCACTGCGATGCCTCGTTCTTGTCAGCTCAATTGGTTCAATCTATATGGGATGGAGCATCATGATCTTTCTAGTCTTGAATTACCATTCTCTATGGAAGAAATTAAAGAGGCGATTTTCTCTATGCGGAGTGATTCAGCTCCAGGACCGGATGGTTTCCCGACGTTCTTTTTCCAGAAATTTTGGGATTTTCTGAAAAACGATTTCTTGGCCCTGTTCACTGACCTCTTCTTTAGTCAGTTTTCTTTTGACCGTATTAATTATGCCAACATCATCCTCATTCCAAAGATTATGGGTGCCAATCATGTCTCTGCTTTCAGACCCATTAGCTTATTAAACTCTACCTTCAAAATCATTATGAAAGTCCTTGCTAATCAACTTAGCTCGGTCATTTCCCCCCTCATTGATCCAGCGAATCGGGTTTTATTAAAAATAGATTCTTCTTGGATAGTGTGGCTTCCGCTCAGGAAGTTATCTCCACTTGTCATCGTTCTAACTAGGAATGGATTCTTTTGAAACTTGACTTCGAAAAATCTTACGACAAGGTTGATTGGACTTTCCTCCTTGAGATCCTGCTCCAACGTGGCTTCGGTCTTAAATGGATTGCTTGGATTCAATCTAGTTTATTCTCTAGCATTTCTTACATTGTGATTAATGGTACCGAAGGACATAAGTTTAAGTGTAAACGCGGCCTCCGTAAGGGTGACCCGATTTCTCCGCTATTATTCTCCCTAGTCGCCGATGTTTTCAGTAAACTTCTGTTGCATGCTTGGAATTCCAATCTGATCGGGGGCTTGGGTGGTTTCAATGGATTTCGTGGTATTCTTAATCTTCAATATGCTGATGATACGATTTTGTTGTTAAAACCGGACGGGGTAGCCTTGCGAAACTTAAAAATCCTACTCTACCTTTCGAGAATGCTTCTGGTTTATCTATTAATTTCACTAAAACTTTGGTTCTTTGTCTAGGAGGATCGGAGAATCGTAATTTTGAAATTGCTCAGTTTTTTAACTGTGGGATCGCGTCGTTTCCTTTCCTTTACCTTGGCATTCCGTTGAGATGGGTTAAACTACACAAATCAGACTGGACTCTACTGATTGATAAAGTGGAGTCTAGACTCAATGTGTGGGCTGGTAAACTTCTTTCGAGGAGATGACGTCTTATCCTTGTTAACTCGGTTCTCTCGTCCATCCCTTTATACATGATGTCCTTCTTCTACATTCCTTCCTGGGTTATTGCGAAGATCGACCGTATCAGACGAAACTTCTTTTGGTCGGGCTCTTTCGCCTTCAGATCAGCCAAACATCTCTGCAATTGGGGCTTGATTTGCAAATCAAAACAGGAAGGTGGTCTTGGAGTGATAAACCTCAAAAATCAGAATCTTGCGTTATTAGGTAAATGGATTTGAAGGATCCTCAACATGGGAGACTCTTCTTGGGCTCGCCTTATTTGTCTTAAATATTTCTCTCCTCATAAAATTTGGGAACTCCACTCTTCTCTCCCTCATTCGACCTCTTCATTCTGGAAAGGTGTGTGGAAATCGGTATCTCCCTTTAAATGTGGCTTGCTTAAAGTGTGCGGGCCTAGAGCATGCGTTCTGTTCTGGACGGACTTGTGGTTGGGCAACCTCTGTATTGCTTCTTCGTTTCCTGAGTTATTCCAGTTGGCTGCCAACCAGGCCGCCACCGTGGCCGATTATACCAATTACCATAATGGCTCCAGGTCTTGGATCATTCCTTTCGTTTGCAATCTGCCTCCCACCTTAATCCCCAGACTAACCTGCCTATTGGCGCAGCTCTAAGCTTATTCCTGGCAACCCTAGGATGCTTACCGCTGGAGATGGAACAGTTCTGGTATCTTCACAGTTAAGTCTTTCTATAACTTTCTCAATTTTGGAGGAGTTTCCTCTCCTTTTGCTAACTCTATTTGGAAGTCTTTTGCCCCCCTCAAGATCAAAATTTTGACTTGGCTCGCTATTCAGAAAAAAAAATACTCACTGTTGATATCCTCATAACAAAACATTGCGGTTGGTCAAATTTGTGTGTTATGCAACCTGTCTCCGGAGAATGCTTTTCATTTATTCATTGATTGCCCTTTTTTTATAACTTTCTCAATTCTGGAGGAGTTTCCTCTCCTTTTGCTAACTCTATTTGGAAGTCTTTTGCCCCCCCCAAGATCAAAATTTTGACTTGGCTCGCTATTCAGAAAAAAATACTCACTGTTGATATCCTCATAACAAAACATTGCGGTTGGTCAAATTTGTGTGTTATGCAACCTGTCTCCAGAGAACGCTTTTCATTTATTCATTGATTGCCCTTTTTCCCAGCCGTTATGGTGGATTGCCCACCGGGCTTGGGGGTGTTTGGTTTTCCCGAATCTATGGACTCTTGGTTCACTTCTTGGCGCTCTTCCACTGTCCCTATTCGATTGCATCCTTCCTGGGACGCCACTATGATGGCCCTCATTTCGATCATTTGGAAGGAAAGAAATCTTCGCATCTTTTCCAACTCCAAGCGTCCGATCTCGAGTCTGATCGACGACCTCCTCTTCTTTCCCAAGCACTGGGCCTCTTCCTTGTCTCCGCAAAGGAGTGTCTCCTTAAATCTTCTAAGGATTAACACTGCGGCTTCTTTATTCTATCAGTTCAACTTCCTTCTGCCGAAGTGTATCGGTTTCACACTACTCTTAGCCTATTCCCCCTACCCTTTCTCTTATGTTATTTTTACTTCTAATTGGTTTTTTTTTCTTATTGTTCTATTCGATTTTTTTCTTCAGGTGTTTTGCCATTCGACTTTTTCTGTTTTGGGCTAATGTGGTTTTCTTGCTTTCCTTTTGCAGCTATAAGCTTGCGGGAGGTGTCCCTCCCTTTTCAGTGTTGTCCGGCTGTTCTTTTGGGCACCTGTTTTGCTAGCTCCTCTTTTGTTTGGTGTTGGTACAGTTCCTTTCATGGGACTTTTTGCCTTTTCTGTGCTTATATGACGGTATCTTCCTTTTGCAGGGGATTATTTTGGGACAAATATGCACTACTTTACTTGTTGCTTACTGTGTTGTTTCTTATTCCCTGTCTTTGGGTTGGCTTAGCACCACTGTTTGGGTCTTACCCTATTTGGGGACCGTATATGCGCCCCTTTACTTGTTTCTTATGATGGTTCTTAATCTTTATCTTTGGGCTGGCTTAGTGCCATTGTTTGGCTCTTACTCCATTTCTTTTTCGACCTTGGTTGCATTTTGATTTCTTTTGGTTGGTGTGGTTGCCATTGTCGACCCAGGGTGATGCTCTCACCCGGCTGCGGTTTTTCTGGGTTTTTTGTTGTATGGGAGTATTGCAATTTTTGCTCCAGTGCAGCTTCTTTTAGTGCATTCGAGGTGCTGGGTTTGGAGACTCGGCTTTTTCAGGTCATTGGTGTCTTCCTCTCCTGCTCCTTGCCTCGCTTGTCAGGTAGGATTCGTGTCCGTTGTGTGCTTATCCACGGTGGTTGTGCTTTTTGCCGTGGTCGTCCGCTTTGGTCGCTGCAGCTGTGTACCTTTTGGGGTGTCTGTTGTGTTTGTTTCCGGGGCTGTTGGTTTTGGCTGCGGATTGTTTTCTTTTGTAAATGTCTTATTTACTTGCAACGCGTGTCCGCAAGCCTTTTCTTTTTTATTCCTGTACTACTGCTTGTATTACTCCACATTGCGTTGTTCTGTTTTGACTTATTATATATACTATTGTCCAGGCTAGAGTCATTCGACTCTATCCTTTTCATCAAAAAAAAAATTATCTGCTTATTTTCTTTATTATATAAGAAGAAGATTGTGGAATTTTCTCTTAACTTTGCAGATTGTGAAATCATGTTTTTAACTATAAATTAATGATTTTCTTCAACAACAACAAAAATTATAAATTAGTGATTTAATCATTAACAAATACTTGAGAGTTTTGTGTTCAGAAGTCGTAGCCTTTGAAGAAATAGATATGCGGACTTTGGAAGGTGTCAATTAGCATTTTTTTATGAAACATGTAGTGTCTTTTTATATCTTTTTCAAACAGCTATACTGTATTTTGTGCTTGAAATCTTTTGGTTTATGTCTATCTATTATGTTTTCCTTGTACAAACAACTTTTTCTGAGGTGGTTGCTCCCTTTTTTTTGTTGAAGTGTGTTTTTCTTTTTCATTATTGGTTGCAAAGTTGATTGTAGATATGAGTGGGTAACAACTATGAGTCAATATTTATATTCAAAACATTCCAATAATATTTATATGCACATACTAATAGCGATGAACTTTTGTGTAGTTGCAATAGTCTTTTAGGGGGCATTTGGTACATAGATTGGAAGATTCCCATGAATGAAAGAATTCCTGGAAATGTGAGGGTGGGAATGAAGGTTTCCGGTAATGTTGCATTATCGCGTTCGGTATAGTACATTGCATTCCCGAAAATCCTTTATTATTGTATTTTTCATTTTATTGTTTGTTATGGAAATCTCATGAGTATCTTCAAATCCCATGATTTTAGGGAGAATGTTTTTTTTCTAGTTTTTTGGGGTTATTTTATTGTTTGTTATGGAAATTTCATAGGAATCCCCAAATCCGATGAATTTTTTTTGGGGGGTAGAAATCCTTCCAAACAAAGAATTTTGATTCCCTTAGAAATCCATTATTTTTTTCAAAACTATGTTTGCCACATAGCAAACAAGCTAATTTAAGTAGGAATTTGAGATTCTCTTGCACATTCTCACGTACCAAACGCCCCTTATATTTTAATAAACTACTAGTATAATATACGTGCGATGCACGCCTACAAAAAATATAAATACATAGGAGGCGCGATCGATTTGCATTTTTTTGGGGGAGAGGGGGAGTTTCGGGAGAGATGAAGAGGACGGTGGGTTTTTTATTTATTTAATAATTAATTGGAGTTTAATTAGGTTGGGGTGAGATTAGGATGTGTGGTTTAGAATTAGTTAGGTTAGGGTTAGATCTAATTGTGTGGTGTAGATTTAATCGAGAGATTTAGTTAGATT
This sequence comes from Hemerocallis citrina, assembly GCA_017893485.1. Classification (NCBI taxonomy): domain Eukaryota; kingdom Viridiplantae; phylum Streptophyta; class Magnoliopsida; order Asparagales; family Asphodelaceae; genus Hemerocallis; species Hemerocallis citrina. Next base: position 756,468 of record CM030360.1, on the reverse strand, counting down.
AGGGTTAGATCTAATTTAATTGTGTAGTTTAGATTTAATTGATGTTGAATGTATACAAATCACATGTTTCTAATTGTGTAGTGTAGATTTACTTGAGATTGAATGCATACAAATCACAGTTTGTCTACAAATGACAACTCTCCCTTTATAATATTAGAAATTAGAGATGTACATACTACATGAGAATCGCTTTGAGAATCTTTATCTTAGGCTTTATGTAGATTTTCTTTTTTCAACGATTTCAGATTATCTTGTGTAGATATTATGGTTCTCTTGCATCTTTGAGGATGAGGCTAAACTATTGGTGCAATTTATTGAATGTTGAAATATCGTACTTTTCCCCCTAAATAAATCTTGAAATATCAAATGATGTATTACCAGAAAAATCTTTTATATATAGTATAGCTGTATATAAGGCTTTACCGAATATTTTTAAGAATTGTGGAATATTTTTCACCTTTCAATTACCATCTTTAATTTAAGAATGACCTTTGTATATGTTAAGAATAATGTAGATAACTAATTTTTAAAAACTTAATTTTAAAAGAAGTTTGCGTAGGATATACTAGTTTGTTATATTAATGTATTTGTTAAGGCTTGTATTAAAAACCTAAATATTGATAATAAATACTATCATAATGATAATCCTTAGCAAGATGGCTGGTTTGCCCGAGAGGTTAAGGGGGAAGACTTAAGATCTTCTGCACATAAGTGCGCATGGGTTCGAACCCCATAGCCAGCATTTCCATTTTTATTTTTATTTTTGTTAATTCTTATAGTATTATTTCAACTTCATTTTTGTGTGGTCGCATATATTGTTTTTCCTAAAAGTAATCGGACTATTTCACCTTCATTTTTCTGTTCCTATTTTTTTGTATCAGGATTATTTCACCTTCATTTTTTTTGCGGTCGCATGGGTTCGAACCCCATAGCCAGCATTTTGTTTATTTTGTTAATTCTTAAATAGTTGTTGTTTCATGATCTATATTGTTTTTCTTAAAGGTAATCGGGATTATTTCACCTTCATTTTTGTTCCTATTTTTTTGTGTTAATTCTTAACTGTTTGTTGTTTCATGATCTATATTGTTTTTCCTAAAAGTAATTTTGATTATTTCACCTTCATTTTTGTGCAGTTGTAATTTATAGCAATATGTACGATAAAATAAATGCTTTGGATGCCTCATGAAGCATGATCGTACCTTGACTAGCATTTCAATTTTTTTTATTTATTTCTTAACTATTTGTTGTTTCATAATCTATATTGTTTTTCTAAAAAGTAATCCGGATTATTTCTCCTTCATTTTGTGCAGTCATAATTTATAGGAATACTAGATTTGCCCGTGGGCACGTGCCTACGGTACGTCTTCAGAACGATACAGCATATAAAAAGCATTGTAAACAGTAAATCAATAATTATATAGCTCAAGTTTGAATAGTATGACAATAATTAGTTGTAAATTAAAGTCAATGTTTCCATAAGTGTGTATATATATATATATATATATATATATATATATATATATATATATATACATACTAGATTTGCCCGTGGGCACGTGCCTATGGCACGTCTTCGAAACGATACAAAACACGAAAAGCCCTTTAAACAGTAAAACAACAATTATGTAGCTCAAGTTTGAATAGTATGACAATAATTAGTTGTAAATAAAATCCATGTTTCCATTAGTATATGTTAAAAAATAATTATAAATGGGGTGTAAAATCTAACTTCTTAGAGCTTTAAGTGTGAAAAATGATGAAATTTAACTGTTGAAGAGATATTTGATATTTTCAGTATAACATGTGCAGTAAAAAAACATAAAAATTCTAAAAATTTACAAATCTGAAATCTTAAAATCTAAATTTTCAAGTAAATAAAAAAAGAATGGGAGAGAGAGATAGGGAGAGAGAGAAAGAAAGAAATATGAAAAAGTGAAGAGAGAAGAGAGAAGAGAGAAGAGAGATGAGAGAGATAGTAATAAAGTAATGAGTTTTTTTAGTTTTGGGGGAAAATTTTGGGAGGAAAAATGTGTTTTGTGAGGTTAGATCTGGGCCTTTGATTTTGAGGGGATTGAATGTGAGCCACTTGATAGCTTTCTTTGTGTTTTATTATATAGACTAGGTTTGCCCGTTGACACGTGCCTACGGCACGTATTCGGAACAGTGCACCTTATTTGATCATATAAAAAAAATTGGAAGTCGAGCAAATTAATTGAAATAACAAATATATTATATGAGAAACTTTTGGGGGTTCAGCAAAATAATATATTATATGATTTTTTTGATCTTTTTGAACTTTTTTAAAAGTTTTTAAATTTGTAATTTTTTTAGTTTTTTAATTTTTTTTTTAAATAAAAATAAAATTTTGTTTTCTTAATTGTTTGAATAGAAGAGGCAGGGAGAGAGAGAAAAAAAATAATTAAATAAATATAGGAGTTGTTTGGGTGAGATTTGAATTTGAGTTTTGGAGGAAAACTTTTGGAGGGAAAATATGTTTTTTGAGGTTAGATCTGGGTCTTTGATTTTTGAGGAGATTGAAGGAGAACCACTTGATAGCTTTCTTTGTGTTTTATTATATAGATATATATGGAAAAAAAGGGTATGAGAGGGACAGATATTATCTAAGTCACTTACATCCCTCCGCACGATTCATAGTATGTCCAGTAGCTGACTTTATAATCACTATATCACAGGTGACGTTTGACGGTATTAATACATATAACTTCTCATATAGGGAATCATAGTGACTTCAAGTCAATGGACCACGTACACCATGGTCACTGTAAGAATCGCTCATGGCACTCACGTAACGATCCATGCAGCGTTCTCATGGTGGATCAGTCTAGTGTATTATTACTCTAATATGTATCAATGTGAAGATTTGATATCTCATATCCATGACCTGTGAGATATGATCGTCAGTCTACGCACATACTAGTCTTTATGTATTATTGTTGTCATAATTTATAATAATAATTGATTATAGACATTTAAGAATAGTGTTCTGATTTTAACCAATAAGATCTAACAATCAAGTTATGCACTTGATATCCCATGGAATTGAACCTATTATTCTAAAGACTTTATTATATTCATTTAATCATAATAAACAACACAATATAGATATAATGCCTCATATATAAAATAAATATCATGATACAATGTAAACTAGTAATGTCAATATAAGGCTGGCGTCTAGGATACACATACAAACACACGACTTAGATGTATAAGGCCTACAGCCGGACCTGGTAGGGTTTATGCAAAACCCTAACCTGACCCTATTTTTACATGGCCATACTTTCAAATTCTTGTCCAACCCATTGTTTTACAGGACCAGGGCCAGACCATGTTTTTTTGTAGGGTAGTGTTCAATGCCGTTAGGGCTAGCCCTAATCCATTATTATCTTTAGGTTATACAAGGAGATTCGACTATGATGTTGATGCCAATCTGCTTCAGTGCCTTTAGGGCCAGCCCTAATCAATTATCATTTATAATCTAGACAAGGAGATTCGACTATGATGCTGATGCCAGGTTGCTACTATTGAGGAGACAAAATTAGGGTTGGCTAGATACTTGAGAATGTGATGAGCATTTTGTTACACTTGGTATAATATTTGTAAAATGTTAGACATACACAAGTTTTTATTCCAAACATACATTATAAATGTATTGGGGCCCACTTCTCATTAAAAGACAATATTAAAACCTTGTCTTTTAGTGAGAAGTGGGCTCCAATGCATTTATAATGTATATTTGGGGTAAAAAATTATGTATGTGTAGTCATTCTCATAATATTTGTGCTTGTGTTAAATAATTAAAATATTTGTTAGAATATTAATTAGTAGAGTAAGTAGACATTAGAGAAGGAAGAAGATATTTTGAGATTTATTTCCCGAACTGACCCACTTTCGAAAATATTGACCAAACTGACGCACTTTAACATATTTACCCAACTAACCCAGTTTTTGGACACATCTGGCCATTTTATATGATTTTGATGCCGTTGTTGCCAATAATGACATCTGTAAATAAATAAAAATTGTTTCCCCTATTGGGAGTAATGAAAACATTACATCTCACATTCACTTAGGAGTACTTCTCTGATTTGAGAAAAAATTGTAAGAAAAAAAAAATCTTATAACTGATGTTGTTATTCCCAGTAACGACATAATTAGTCTGATGCCGCTATTGGCAATAGAAGCATCAGTATAATCCACAGTGTACTGTAACTTTTGTGTAGGTACATTAACTTCAACTCCGATTTCGACCTTGATGCAGCTAGTATCTCTCAAAACCGAAAATATAAAAGTTGTAGAGAATTTTTTTGGTATTCCATAGCATTTTGAATCATCTCAACTGGAGTTTTGATGATAAAGATATGCCCATATTACGAAGCAAAGTCGAAACTGTCGAGAATCTCCCATTTCGTTTCGATAACGCTTCGTGATCTGGGCACAACTCTATCATCCGAATTCTGATTGAGATAATTCAAAATGATATGGAATATCAAGAAAAAGATCTACAACTTTTATGTTTTGAGTTATGAGATATACTAGATGCATCAAGGTCGAAATTTGAATTGAAGTTGATGTACCTGCACAAAATTTGGAGTACATTGTAGATTATACTGATATCGCTATTGCCAGTAGCGGCATTAGGCTAATTATGTCGTTATTGGGAATAGTGGTGTAATACCTCGGATTTCCTAGATATGTGATGTGCATACATGGAATGCACACAAGGTGTTTGATAAAATGTCTGAATGAATGTGTATGCATATGAAGTGTTTGATGAAATGGCGAAATGAAAGTTAGAAAGTAGTAGATAGGTTTAGTCCCACATAGATGGTAAAATAGGATGACTATGTGCATATATTAGGTTGCCCATGATCCAAGAGTACCAACTAAGGTATAATACTTTTGTTAAGGCTATGCCCTGTGGTTGTGGTGGGGCCGTGGTTAGGTAATATATGCACGTGGTTAGATTCTTAAGACCGTATATGCATATGAAGTGTTTGATGAAATGACGAAATGAAACTTAGAAAGTAGTAGATAGTAGGTTACCCATGATCAAAGAGTACCAATTAAAAGCATCCACAGTCGTGTGGTATATTTGCATTTTATTGCATTTTGGTCACTGCAGTCGTGTGCTATATTTGCATATTATCCACTATAGTAGAATGCTATATTTTGAGATAATATATAGCAATATGCATATTATAGCAGACGAATGTTTCGTCCAAAAATATTTTATATTATTTTTAATCCATTCGACAAAACATCAACATGATGTTTTGTCGAAATTCATCGAAACCTAATGTTTTGTCCGAAGAAATTTGTGAATTAAAAAAAAATCCCGGACGAAACATCATGTTTCGTCCAAGGGGAATGTCTCATATTTTATAAAATGGTTTAGATAGTTAATTAGTTTAATTAGATAATTAGTTAGATAATTTGGTTTAGTTATATAATTAATCACTTAATTAGTGGTTAAATAGGAAAAAGAAAAAACAAAGTCACGGGACTTTTGCCTTTTTTTTCTTCCGAATTATCTATATAATAAAACACAAAGAAAGCTATCAAGTGGCTCTCCTTCAATCTCCCCAAAAATCAAAGTCCCAGATCTAACCTTATAAAACATATTTTTCCTCCAAAAGTTCCCCCCAAAACTCAAATTCAAATCCCCCACCCAAAACAACTCCTATATTTTTTTTATTTTTCTCTTTCTCTTTCTCTTTCTCTCTTCTATTTAAAAAATTAAGAAAATAAAAAAATTTAATTTTTTTTAAAAAAATAAAAACTAAAAAAATTAAAAATTTCAAAACTTTAAAAATAATTCAAAAAAATCAAAAATTCATATAATATGTTTTTTGCTGGACCCCCAAAAGTTTCTCATATAATATGTTTGCTACTTCAATTAATTTGCTGGATCTTCAAAACTATTTTCTATGAATAAATAAGGTGCACCGTTCCGAAGACGTGCCGTAGGCACGTGTCAACGGGCAAACCTAGTTAAAAAATAATATTAAAAAATATATGAAATAGAAAAAATATAAAATATTCTGAAATTTTGCTGCTACTGCTGATGTGGTTTCAATTTTTCCTCTCATTTGCTATATTTTAGTATTTTACAACTGCACCAAATCGCTAAAATGTCATTTCTTTTTACCCATTTTGTCATTTTTTAGCTTGCACGATTGTAGATGCTCTAAGTTATAACACTTTTGGTGAAGCTATGCACGTGATTAAATTCTTAGGATTGTATAGGAAGGCAATTACCTAGGCACGTGCGGAGCATAGCACGTTAGTTAGGCTTCCAAATCATATGCTAACGATCAGGCCGACCCGGGGAGCTACAAGCGGCATTAGTTATAAGATTTTTTCTCTTACAATTTTTTACTCAGGCCAGAGTGTTCCTAAGTGAATGTGAGATGTGGCAACAAATTTTTATTTTTACAGATACCACTATTAACAATAATAATATCAAAATAACATATGTCGTTATTATTAATAACATTTTATGTTGATGTGTTCAAAACTGGATGAGTTATAGGTAAATATTTTCGAAAGTAGTATGTCACTTTGGTGGATATTTTCAAAAAGTTGGTTAGTATGGGAAAAATTGTCCTATTTTGACAAGGTAGAAAGCCCAAAGCCCAAAGCCCAAAGTGGCAAGGGCCTGCCTTAGCTTTGGAATTATCTCCATATCGATGAAGATGTTCTCAGTATGACGAGCTCGCCACACCTCAATCTCCGCCCTTATTCTCGTAACCCTTATCTCTATATCGAATTTTTTGCCGTCATAGGCCACTTTTTGATAGTATTTGCATTTTTGGGCCAGGTCCCAAACTATTAGCGTTCGTGGGCTAGCCACTGCCACGTCAGCAGCGGACGCTATTGGGAATAGCGGGCTCTTCATTTCGAGGTCGCTAATGGGAATAGCGACCTCTTCATTTCGAGGTCGCTAATGGGAATAGCGACCTATGTTTTAAATTTTTTTGAATTTTTTGTTTGCCGTCGCTATTCCCACTAGCGACCTTAGTATAATGAGATTAGTCGGCTCGAATGAATGTATTGAGACACTTAGCGATTCCTAAAAAGTTTTCCCCAAAAATTTAAAACTGAGGTCGCTATTGGGAATAGCGACCTTAGTATACTAAGGTCGTTATTCCCAATAGCGACCTCAGTAGGAAACACAATCTACTTATTCTTTGTAAAATTTGCAAAATAGTTTTATAACTAAGGCCTCTACTGGGAATAGCGATCTTAGTTAATAAAGGCCTCTATTCCGAATAGCGACCTTAGTTATAAAAAAAAATTGATTGTCATTTTTCAGATAGCAAAAGCTCTCTAGATTTTGCTAAGTGCTAGAATACAACTCATTAAAGCTAAGGTCGCTAGTGGGAATAGCGACCTCAGATGGGGTTGTAACGACTTAAAAGCAATTAGAGGGCCCATCTGAGGTCGCTATTGGGAATAGCGACCTCAGTTGGAGAAGGTCGCTAGTGGCATTAGCGACCTCATTTACACATACTCAGCCCAATCCCCCCTTACTCTACCAAGTGTGGGAGTATAAATTTGGTGGGTATGAAGAGGCCGCTATTTCCAATAGCGGTCGCTGCTGACGTGGCAGTGGCTAGCCCACGAACGCTAATAGTTTGGGACCTGGCCTAAAAACGCAAATACTATAAAAAAGTGGCCTAGTAAGGCAAAAAATTCCTCTATATTAGTAGTGTATGAGGTGTTACCAGGACTACCTAAAGCATAACCAAGATACTTGGGGTTTCAGAGTCGTGGCTGTATTGGACTGATCGTGGAATATATAAAACAGAAAATGGTCTTCGCATATATCTTTGACAATGTGAATGAATTGTTGGTTAAAATATTACCACTAACTAGTACATTTTCAGGTTCCTGAATTTATCGTTCGTTCAGTAGCGTTGCAAAATACACTTCAATGCCAGCACACAAATGTTTAACATAATAAACTCGAAGCCATGTGACCTGATGAAACTATCAATCTATACAGGCATTAATAAAAAAGGATAAACTGAAAAACAGAAGCATCAGCGAGACAGCGACTATTGGATTAGATAACTATACTTGTCCACACCCAGACGCTTCACAACACCTAGCATTTAGGACTATTGTGTTTGGGTCTTGTATGGAATGATCATGGAGAAGAAAAAGAAACTCACTAATTCCATCCATCTCAATGTTATATCGATGAAATTCAGGATGTCCCATCATATTATTATTATTATCTGCATATCACATTTATGCCTTTCCCCATAATCAACATCCAAATATTATGGCATAATTTTACAGGATTGTGTGTTAAATACTACTTAACTTTGCACAAGGTAATGGTATAATTACACAATTGAGAAATCACTAATAAAGCAACCAACCACTTTTTCAAGTTGTAATCTCATGGGTTAGGATACTTGTCAATAAATTAAGAAAAACAGAGAAAATTATCAAAAGACAGTAGCAATATTTGTTCATAGCTAATCGGTCTTTGTCTAGCATGAATAATAAACATCATATCCGGCCCATAATAACAAAACTAGATGACTCAAGTTAGCAGTGGCAAATTTAAATAAAAAAAAACAAACAGTAGAAGTAGAACAACTACAACTGTAAAAGCAAATTTTAAATTTAACAAAAAAAAAAATAACATGTTACTGGATTGAAATGTAATGTAGTCTATAAATGAAAGCATAAACATAATCTAAACTGATAGTAACCACTACATAATACCGATCCCAAAAACAAACAACAGGGACATGATAACATGATATGACTAGTAATAAAACTTATTCAGAAATTACAAGTGAGATGAAGGATGGAAGGGACATGAAAGAGAGATACAGATAGAATGACAAGGAAGGAAGGGATAATGATATGGCTAAAAATGGGGTTAATCGGAACCGTCCAGATCGAGCACGAATCTTGAAGCTCAGGGGTAAAAAGGTAATTTCACATACAAATGGATCCAAAACGGGTATTGGATCTCCTTCTCACAGAACCAACAACCCGCAAACGGATCCACCTTTACTGGGTACGGGTCCCGACCCAATATAAACCCAGATCAACAAGAGACAAATCAGAGCCACTGACTTGGCCAAGTCAGCAGGCCTGATTTGCTCTCACCGGGAATCAAGGATTAGTTTCCTAAACAGACTGAGGATTTTACTCCTAGCTGTTACACAGGAAATCAAGCCCTTAAACGACTCCCCTAGCGACTATAAATACCTTCCTCCTACCACTGTTACAGGTTAATCACTCTTTGCATACTTAAGCTCTTTCAATATTCTTTTCTGGGTACTGACTAGAGCGTCGGAGGGTGCGTCGCCGGGAACAACCCCGGTGTCTCGCACTTCCTTGCAGGTTGCGGCAGGAATCGGAAGGCAGGATCCGCTGTTCAGGTTTTCTCGAACTCACAAATCTCATCTGTTTACCCCCACACCGAAATCAGCGGTAACAGATTGGCGCCGTCTGTGAGAACTACCGTACGAATAGCCTCCGTCTCTTCCTCGTCGTAGCCCTGCTCCTACCATGCCTCCAAGGAAGGCCAGATCCAGAGGGTCTAACCGCGGGGCCAATCCCGCCGATCAGACAGAGGAAGTCCCAGTCAATCCTGCTTTGCAGTCCGAGCTTCCTCCCCCGGCCCAGCAGGGCCAACCTCCTCTTCCCAAACAGCAACCCCCCAATGGCCCTTCCGGGCATAACGGTCGGAAGCAGAAGCAGCCCCTTAATCCGGACCATGTCTTGGTTCATAACGAGTCTTCGGATTCAATGGCTTCTCACCACCCCGACCTCCGCAATACAATCCTGAACCGCCAGAAGGACGAGGACCTCCGCACCCACCTAGAGGAAAGGCGGGCCCGAGAGGGAGCCTCCCGCCAGCATCAGGGTGAGCGGTCCCCTCGTCGCCGAGACAGTCGGAGGTCCCCGGACCGGAGAGGCCGAGCGGCATCTCCCGAGCGCCGAAGGAGGAGGCCGCATTCCCCTGGGGATCGGCATCATCCGAGGGACCATGAGGCACCTATCACTCGTGCCGAGTTCCTCCAATTTCAGGAAACCGTACTACAGGCCCTGAACGCCCGTCCCGACAATCAGAATGCCCAGAGGGTTCCAACACCCCTCGGGTCCCCAGTCCTCGCTGCCGATCCCGAAGTCCTATCCCGTCTCCCAGTCGCCCGCAGCAGCAGTACAGTCCTCGCCGCTCCCAGGACTATCGGCGCCGCAGTCCCCGCTCCCCTTTCTATGAGGAAGAGTCCGGGGGATCGTATGATTACCAACGACGAGACGATGCCCTCTTCCGACGTATTCACGAGGTAGAGAGGCACATCGGCCACATGGACAGGGAGGAGGAGTCCAGAGCAGGGACTGTTCGGCCGAGCAGACCCCCCTTCTCTCGGACGATCATGGAGGCTCACATACCGAGGGGTTTCAAACCTCCGCAGTTTGAAACGTACTCAGGTGAGTCCGACCCGGTGGATCACGTCGAGAGCTTTAAGACTCTGATGCTGATCCATCAAGTCTCCGACGCCGTACTCTGTAGGACCTTCCCCGCCACCCTCAGGGGGTCGGCTCGGGAATGGTACTCCAGGCTCGCCCCCTCTTCCATCTTCTCGTTCGAGCAGTTTGAAACACTGTTCATAACTCACTTCGTGAGTAGCAGGCGAGCCGAGAAGACAAGCCTCTCCCTACTGAACCTGCGACAGGAAAGGGGAGAGAAGCTGCGGGACTATGTGAAGAGATTCACCGCAGAAGTCAGGTCTATCGCCTCCTTAGACCAGTCAGTGGCAACTGTGGCGTTCCAGTCGAACGTCCTCAACTCCAACCTCCGGTCGTCCCTCGCCAAGAAGCCCCCGCACAACTTTGCCGATCTTCTCCTAAGATGCGAGAAGTACATTCGGGCGGAAGAGGCCGAGTTCCTCCCTAACTTCGGGGGGTCGGCCTCCGGGTCAAAGAGGAAGGCGACAGAGGAGGAAGGGTCCAAGAAGAAGCAGAAGGACAACGGCGATCAGCGCCGCCCTCTCCCTAGATTCGAGAAGTATACTCCCCTCACCACCAACGTCTCCAATATCCTGATGGAGGTGGAGAAGGAGGGGGTCCTCCCCCCAGCACCGAGGATTAACGTCCCGGCCAGGAGGAGGAATAAGGAGAAATGGTGCCGTTACCACCGGGACCACGGCCACGACACCAACGACTGCCGAGTGTTGAAGAATGAAATAGAGGCCCTCATCTAGAGGGGGCAGCTGGCCAAATTTGTTAAGGCGAACGATCGGGCGGATCACAACGCCCCTCCGCCTCGGGGGGCTAACAAGCGCTCCGAGCGACGCGAGGAGACGCCCGAGTTCGAAGAAGAACGGGTTCTGCACCTGATCCACGGAGGCCCCATGGGAGGTTCCTCCAACACCTCTCGGAAGGCCTTCGTCCGAGAGGTCAACTCGGTTCACAGCGCCCCTCCTTCCAAAGGCCTCGGCGTCCCCGTGTCTTTCTCCGATGAAGACCTCGAGGGAGTCCGAACTCCCCACTGCGACGCACTTGTCATCGACCTTCGCATGGCGAACTTTAAGGTGCAGAGGATCCTGGTCGACAATGGGAGCTCGGTTAACATCCTCTTCCTCTCGGCCTTCCGAGGCCTGCAGCTGTCACGGGATCGTCTCAAGCCGGCCGGTTACACTCTCCACGGGTTCACGGGGGTTCCAGTAACGGTCGAGGGGGTTATTACCCTCGACGTAACTGCTGGGCAGACCCCTACTACCCGGACCGAGCCGATGGACTTCATGGTCGTCGACGTCCCGGCCGCTTATAATGTCATCCTAGGCCGACCCGGCCTAGCTGTCCCTTCCGCATACCACCTTAAAATGAAGTTCCCCACTCGGTCGGGAGTGGGAGAAGTCAGGGGCAGCCAAGAAACGGCTCGGAAGTGCTACATGACTTCCACAGGGGGACCGGTGCTCTCCCTCGAGACTCTAGAAATCCCCGAGCCAAACGCCCGACCTACGTTCGAGCCGGCGGACGAGTTGGAAGAAGTGCTCTTCTCGGACGAGGACCCGAGCAGAAAGTTCCTCATCAGCAAGTCCTTGCCGACCGCACTGTGCTCCGACCTAGTACAGTGCATCCGGGCTAACCGCGACCTGTTTGCTTGGTCAGCCGCGGACATGCCCGGGATTTCCGAGGAGTTGCTAGTCCACCGCTTGAGTGTCGAGCCGGGGTGCAAACCGGTTCAGCAGAAGAGGCGAAAGTTCGCTCCCGAGCGACAACTGGCCATCAAGGAGGAGGTGGAGAAACTCCTGAAGGCTCGGTTCATTCAGGAGGTGAACTACCCCGAGTGGCTGTCCAACGTTGTAATGGTCAAGAAGTCCAATGGCTCTTGGAGGATATGCATTGACTTCACCGACCTGAATAAGGCGTGTCCGAAGGATCCATTCCCTCTCCCGAACATTGACACCCTTATTGATGCCACCTCGGGCCATGAGCTCCTCAGCTTCATGGACGCCTTCTCTGGCTATAACCAGATCCGAATGTTCCCCCCGGACATTCCGAAGACCTCCTTCATCACCGATCAGGGCCTCTATTGCTATAAAGTTATGCCGTTCGGCTTAAAGAACGCTGGCGCCACCTATCAGCGCCTCGTCAACAAGGTTTTCCAGGCCCAGATCGGCCGCAACATGAAGGTCTACGTCGACGACATGCTCGTCAAGAGCGTCCGAGGCACTGACCACGTAGCCGACATCCAAGAAGCGTTCGGCGTGTTGAGGCGGCACAGCATGCGGCTGAACCCGAACAAGTGTGCGTTCAGGGTCTCCTCGGGAAAATTCCTCGGCTTCATGGTGAGCCAGCGAGGGATCGAAGCGAATCCCGAGAAGATCAAGGCCATACTGGACATGGCTCCGCCCCGGAGCGTCAAGGAGGTGCAGAAGCTTACGGGTCGGCTCGCTGCCATCGGCCGGTTCCTCTCCAAGTCAGGGGAGAAGTGCCTCCCTTTCTTCAAAGCTCTCAGGGGAGCTAAGGGTTTCGAATGGGGCCAACCACAACAGGAGTCCTTCAACCAACTGAAGGCCTACTTGGTCAATCCTCCCCTGCTCAGCAAGCCTGTCCCGGGGGAACCCCTCTTCATCTACTTGGCTGCTTCCGAGCAGACCCTAAGTGCGGTGTTAGTGAGGAAGGAAGACCGGGCGCAGAGGCCCATTTACTATGTTAGCAAGGTGCTTCGGGACGCCGAGCTCCGCTATCCGAGGATAGAGAAGATGGCCTACGCCCTGATCATGGCAGCAAGGAAGCTCCGCCCGTACTTTCAATCCCATTCGGTTGTGGTCCTCACCGACCAATCGCTGAAGCAGATTCTCCACAAGCCTGAGACCTCGGGCCGGTTGATGAAGGGTCCATAGAGCTGAGCCAACATGATATCTCCTACCAGCCTCGGACCGCGATCAAGGCTCAGGCCCTCGCCGACTTCATCGTCGAGTCCACCATTCCCGAGGGCAATCATGTCCCGAACGGACCTCCAATCTAGACGGTGTTCATGGACGGGTCCTCCTGCAACGAAGGCAGCGGGGCCGGCATCATCCTGAACGGTCCTGATGACTTCGTCCTCCAGTACGCCCTCCGCATGAACTTCAAAGCCTCAAATAACGAGGCGGAGTACGAGGCACTCATCGCAGGCCTCGGACTGGCCCGAAGTGCTGGGGCGCAGCGCCTCCGAATTCACAGTGACTCGCAGCTGGTCGTGAACCAGGTCTTGGGCGAATACGAGGCGCGAGACGAACGAATGGCGAAGTACCTCGCCAAGGTCCAAGCCCTCATGAGCAGGTTCGAAGAGGCACTCATCCAACGAGTCCCTCGAGAGGAGAATGTTGATTCTTGATTTTGATGATCACAACACAGTGCAACATGTGTCTATGTTATACAGCTAACATTGCAGTGCACAGACTAAAGACAATTCTAGCTGAACAAGTAAACAAGCTCAAAAAGATACAGATGAAGAGACAAGGATCAAGATTCAATTCAAGACTCAAGACTCGAGACTTCAAGCTCAAATGTGTTATATTATTCTGTCTTGTAAACATTGTATTTTATTTCTTATTGAGTCTTAGTCTGATGTAAAGCCTTGTCAACACACACACACACACTCAAAATTTCATAATGTGTGTCTCTTAAAAACCCCCAAAAAGAAGTCAAAACAGTTTGAAGAATTTTAACTTTTAAGTACCAGTCGACTTAAGCTTCTGCCAGTCGACTTAAGCTTCTGCCAGTCGACTGATAAGTACAAAACTGTTTAAAATTATTCAAACTCTGATCAGTCGACTCATATGGCAACCCAGTCGACTGTTCGAGAGCTTTTGACAGTTTTCTAATTTTTAAAATCGAATTTTTTCAAACTCAAAAGTTCTGATCCGTTGGTTGACAGTTGTGTAACTGTTTTTCCCAACGTTCAGGAGATCAAAACTCTTTATATAGAGTTTCATATCTCATTGAAAGAACTACTTGATTTTTCATACACTCGAGCATTCTTGTGAAAAATATTCTAAGTGATTTCTGTGAGAAACAAAGCTTTCAAGTTCATACTCTTTGGTTCTCTACATTTCAGTCCAGTATAGCATTGAATTCGCTCTGGACTGAGTATAGAAGTCAACCTTGTGATTTAGCCACGTGCATCAACACATACACCAACAAGGCTATAGGTTGATTGTAAAAATTCTTCTTGTACTTTTGCTCTCGGTTGGAGAGTGGTTGTTGACTCTTGGTTGAAGAGTCGGTGTCTTTTCACTCTTGGTAGTAGAGTGGGTTGTTTTCTCTGGTTGAGAGAAAGGACTACGGGTTAGACAAGGTTGTTGTCGTAACGCCGTAGGGTATTCTTGTAATTTTTCAAGAATAGTGGAAATCTCAAGTGGGTTGCTTGGGGACTGGATGTAGGTCGGGAGGACCGAATCAGGATATATCTTGTGTACTCTGTGATTGATTATCTTGTGTCAGCATTTACTTTTACTTATTTAAATTCTGCAAAACTTGTCTGGCCAGTCGACTCAGCTTCGTATCAGTCGACTGATCAGTCTTGTATTAGTTGTTCTCTTTGCTTCATCAGTCGCCTGCCTTATCTATAAGTCGACTGCATCGAGAGTTTAAATTTCTTTTATTTTGGCTATATCAGTCGACTGGTTCACCACTAAGTCGACTGTGCCGAGAGAAATTATTTATTCCGCAATTTATTTTTGATAAACACTATTCACCCCCCCTCTAGTGTTTGTTGCTTAGCCTACAGGATCCAACACTTGGTATCAGAGCAAGGTTACAGGCTATGACAACTACTTCAAATACAAATCAGTACCATGAAGGCCAATCTACACAACGGCCACCACTATTTGATGGAACAAACTACAACTATTGGAAATGCCGGATGAGAATCTACCTCCAATCAATCAACTACGAGATATGGCAAATGACAGAGACGGAATATACTGCCCCTACCATTCCATATGCACAATGGAATGATGATCAAAAGAGTCAGACTATGAACAATGCCAAAGCAATGAATGCCTTATTTTGTGCACTTACGAAGGAAGAATTCAACCGTGTATCCAATGCTACAACCGCACATCAAATTTGGCATACACTCGAGGTAACACATGAAGGAACGAATAAAGTAAAAGAGTCTAAAATTTCTGTTCTTGTCCACAGGTTTGAGATGTTCAGAATGAAGGACAATGAGACTGTGTCCGAGATGATTACCAGATTCACAGACATCACAAACTCTCTTGTGGCGCTTGGAAAGACTTATACCCAAGCAGAGATGGTCAGAAAAGTCCTACGTGCACTCACTCCAGAATGGGAAAAGAAAACCACAGCAATAGAGGAGGCGAATGACTTGTCAACACTTACTCTCGAGAATCTTGTTGGAAATCTCATGGCATATGAGGTCCAACTTGAAGATCGAAAGAAAGATACAGAATCACACCAAGCAAAGAAGAAATCATTGGCTTTTAAAGCCATGACTGATTCAGAAGATGAGGAAGAAGATGAAGAAGAAATAGCAATGTTCACTCGGAGATTCAAGAAGTTCTTAAAGAAGGGTAAGTTTCACTCTAAAGTTAGAGATTCTAATGACCCTCCTACATGTTTCAGGTGCAATAAAATAGGTCACATGAAGAAGGATTGTCCCTTAGAAAATGCAAAGAACAAGGGAAAATCATCCAACTTCAAGAAGGACAAATATCCAAAGAACAAATTTGCCAAGAACAAGAAGGCCTATCAAGCTACATGGGATGATAGTGATTCATCTTCCGAAGAAGAAACGGATGAAAATAACGAAGTGGCAAATGTATGTTTTATGGCTGCACAAGAACATGTAAGTAATGACTATGATTCCAAAGATCTTCTTGATGCATTGAATGAAATATTCCAAGAGTTAAAGAAAGAAAAGATTAGAGTTAAGAATCTTGAGAAAGTGAATCAAACACTTAATCAAGAAAATCTTAACCTAGATAAGGAAGTAAAATCCTTAAATTCTCGCATTTCAAGTTTAGATACTGATCTTGAAATTCTCAAAAAGAATTATGAAGAGATTTCAAAGAATGTATCTAAGTTTAATAAAGGCAAAGAGAATTTAAATGATATGCTTCATCATCAAGTTACATCTAGTCAAAAATATGGACTTGGCTTTAAAAAATCATCTGTAAAAGAATCTCCTGCAGTAAACACTAGTAAAAATAAATCAGCATCTATTTCTAGTGTTACACACAAGTTGTATGATTTCTTTGCAAAGCCTAAGATTGTTAATTTTAGTGATGAAAGCAAAACTAACTTTCGGTTAAGTCGACTGAACCATACAACCAGTCGTCTGTCCAGAGAAAGTGGATCTTATTCAATGAGATCAAAACCTCTTATAAGTCGACCTAGTGTTTCAACCAGTCGACCGATGCATACCAACAGTCGACTGAAGAACACTGTTAAGTCGACTGGACAGAACAAATTAGTATGGGTTCCAGTCAGTCTTAATCAGAATGATAGAATTGCTTATATCAATTCTTATATGCTAAATGTGTGTAATTCTGCTTATTATATTCCTGCTTATGGAGGAAAATCAAACTCTTCATGGGTTTGGTTTCTCCCAAACTAATGTGTTTTGGACCCAATAAAAAGGGTACCATATTTACCTTAAATTTTTTATAGGTACCCAAGAAAGAACGCTGGATATTAGACAGCGGCTGTTCAAAACACATGACAGGGCATGCCAACCTACTATCCACCATTCAAAGTATAGATGGAGGAACCGTCACCTTTGGAGATAACAACAAAGGCAAAGTCATCGGTATTGGCATGGTCGGTAAAATATCTAACCCTATTATAGAAAATGTGCTATTGGTTAATGGTTTAAAGCATAATCTTTTAAGCATTAGTCAATTGTGTGATAAAGGATATAAAATAGTTTTTGAAAAAGATGCATGCTTGATTTATGATTCTACTATGCAAAATGTTGTTTTTCAAGGTTTTCGCAAAAATAATATTTATGAATTGTGTTTGAATGCAATAGATTTTACAAATGATTTTTGTTTAATAGCCTCTAACAATGAATCTTGGTTATGGCATAGAAGATTTGGACATGTGAACATGAAAAATCTCTCAAAATTATCTAAATATAACCTAGTTAAAGGACTGCCAAAACTATCCTTTAAAAAGGATAAGTTATGTGATGCATGTCAACTAGGAAAACAAATCAAATCCACTTTTAAAACAAAAGACGTAATCTCTACTAGTAGGCCACTCGAATTAATTCATATGGATTTATTTGGCCCTACTAGAGTTGCTTCTTTAAATAAAAGTAGATATGTGTTTGTTTTAGTAGATGATTTTTCAAGATTCACTTGGACATTCTTTTTAAAACATAAAAATGATGCTTTTGAGGAATTTGCACATTTTTGTAAACGTGTTCAAAATCAAAGATCTCTAACCATAGTCACTATTAGAAGTGATCATGGTGGAGAATTTGAAAATGAAACATTTACAGAATATTGCAACAAGAATGGTATAACACATTCATTTGCATTTTCTAGAGCTTCACCACAAAATGGTGTGGTTGAAAGGAAGAATAGGACTTTGCAAGAATGCGCACGTACTATGCTTGTTGAAAGCAATCTACCAAAGCATTTTTGGGCTGAAGCTGTTGCTACAGCTTGTTATGTTTTAAATAGAATTCTTCTAAGACCTAAGCTAAAGAAGACTTGTTATGAGTTATTTTTTAATAAAATTCCTAAAGTCTCTTATTTTAAAACATTTGGTTGTAAGTGTTTTATTCTAAACACAAAAGATAATTTAGACAAATTTGATCCTAGATCTAATGAGGGTATCTTTTTAGGATACTCAAATAGGAGTAAAGCATATAGAATTTTCAATACGTCTACTATGACTATTGAAGAATCAATGCATGTTACATTCGATGAATCTTTACCTTCATCAACCTTAAATAAAGATGATGAAACTGACATATCACCTTTAGATAATGTGATTAAATCCTTAGAACAAACTAATCTGTCTGATAAGTCGACCGATAAGGTATCACAGTCGACTGATGTTAAGCAGTCGACTGAAGAACAAGTCAAGTCGACTGATCCGATTGAGATATCTTCAACTTTACCAAAGTCATTTGTTGAAGTTAAAGATCATCCTCATGACTTAATAATTGGTGACATCTCCCATGGTATTCAGACACGTTCACATATGAATATGATCTCTCATACAGCATTCTTGTCGGATTTTGAACCGAAAAATATACAAGAAGCTTGTGAGAATGAATATTGGATGAATTCCATGCAAGATGAATTAAACCAATTTATAAGGAATGATGTATGGGATTTAGTTCCTAGACCTCCTGATCAGACTATTATTGGTACCAAATGGGTATTCAAAAATAAGTTAGATGAATCAGGACAAGTTATAAGGAACAAGGCTAGATTAGTTGCTCAAGGATATAATCAAGAAGAAGGTATAGATTTTGATGAAACATATGCTCCTGTTGCTAGACTAGAATCTATTCGTATTTTATTATCTTTTGCTTGTTTTATGAATTTTATACTTTATCAAATGGATGTGAAAAGTGCCTTTCTTAATGGATTTATTAAGGAAAATGTTTATGTTAAACAACCACCAGGTTTTGAACATGAACAATTTCCAGATCATGTTTATAAATTGAAAAAGGCTTTATACGGTCTTAAACAAGCACCTCGTGCTTGGTATGATCGTCTGAAAACTTTTCTTTTAGAAACAGGATTTGAAATAGGTAAAGTAGACACTACTTTGTTTATCAAAAGAGTTAAGAATGATATTTTAATCATACAAATATATGTTGATGATATAATTTTTGGTTCTACTAATAATAATCTATGTCAAGAATTTGCTAATACCATGAAAAATGAATTTGAGATGAGCCACATGGGTGAACTCAATTATTTCCTTGGACGTCAAATTAAACAGTCCTCAAATAGCATATTTATCAATCAAGGCAAATATGCAAAGGAATTACTCAAACGTTTTAACATGGATAGTACTAGTAGTAAATCCATACCTATGGCTACTACTACTACTCTTGACAAAGACTTATTAGGTAAGAGTGTTGATCAAAAACTCTATCGAGGTATGATTGGTTCACTCTTATATATTACTGCAAGTAGACCAGATATTATGTTCAGTGTATGTTTATGTGCTAGATATCAATCTAGTCCTAAAGAGTCTCATTTAAAAGCAGTGAAACGAATTTTAAGATATATTAAAGGCACATCTGAATATGGTTTATTTTATCCACGCACCGATAATTTTCAACTTTTGTCATATAGCGATGCCGATTTTGCTGGAAGCAAAACTGATCGTAAGAGTACTAGTGGTACATGTCACTTTTTGGGACATTCCCTAGTATCTTGGTGCAGTAAAAAGCAAAATTCTGTATCCCTATCTACCACAGAAGCTGAGTATATCGCTGCAAGTTTGGCATGCGCTCAAATTTTATGGATGAAACAAACCTTATTAGATTATGGTATTTCATTTGAGAAACCCTCAATTATGTGTGATAATACCAGTGCAATTAATTTATCTAAAAATCCGATTCAACATTCACGTACGAAACATATTGATATTCGACATCATTTTCTACGTGATCATGTTTTAAAAGGAGATATATCTTTAGACTTTATCTCTACTGATAAACAAGTAGCAGATATATTTACCAAGCCCCTTAAAGAAGATACTTTCATTAAATTAAGGAGAGAACTTGGAATTTGTGATTTTATTGATACTTGTTAAAAATGGCTTCTGTTAAGTCGACTGTCTTTTTGAATAAGTCGACTGAACTGCTTTTTAAACATACCAATTTTTTTCTCTGACCAGTCGCCTGGTTCATATACCAGTCGACTGATTAGTAGACATGAAAAGTTTTTTTTTCTTCTCGACTCAGTCGACTGAGAACCTCTACCAGTCGACTGTCGCGAGATCAATTGTTTTCAGCGACTCTTCATCACAGTTTTGAGATAAAACTTTTCAATTTCTCACCCGTGACTTCTTATCTCAGCCGTTGATATCTCTTCCTTGCATCTGAGCCGTCTATTCTCTGTTAAAAACCCTTTACCCGCCCCTCTTTCTCACTTTTACCGATCTCTAATTTCACCTCCCATTTCAAAACCCTAAGGCAAGAGAAGAAGAAGCTCAATTCGACCAGATTTCAAGTCGACTGCTGGCTGCTAATTCTCTCATCTGTGGTTGTCTCTCTCTTCCATCTTGGTAAATCTCGATTTTTTGTTTCCTTCCAAAACCTTAATGGCACCCAAAAGATCTAAGAGAACTCACGAGGGTAGTTCTTCTTCACAAGACTACTCTCAATATTTATTGAGCCCAGATCTTATTGACACATGGTATCTTATATGTACCATTGCCATCTTCCCTGGAAGATTTGTCAACTTTAATGATCTAGACCATTTCAATCTTATTCCCCTGTTTCAAAACAGTAGTCTTTATGAATTTCTATCTTTATCCAACCAACCAAATTACTATCCCCAACTCATTTATTTGTTTTATACAAATATGAGAGTCGTTCAAAAATCAAATGGGGATATCTCCATCCGTTCGTCAGTGAAAAATGTTAAAATGACTATCACACCGACTAGGATTAATGAGATGTTGGGTATAGATGATGGTGGAATTCCTCTTGATGAAGTTATTTTAGATGATGCTTCTATATTATCTAAAATTTTCCTACCCAATACTCGACCTCCAATGACAAGCAGAAATCTAAAACCAATTGCTAAGCTTGTAGGTAGAATTTTGAGTTATAACATTCTTCCTAAAAAGGGGAGTTATGACCAATATTCTATTGAGTTACAAAAAGCTATATATGCAATTTTTGGTCGGATAGCTGTTAATTGGGGTCATGTCATTTTCTCTAAACTTCAGCATCACACTCATTTTCTGCCTTTTGGCGGTTTTCTCACTAGAATTTTTATTGCTTTTGGAGTTGACCTTGATTCGGAGACAAATGTTGTTTCTAGGTATGAGTGTTTCGATCGTGTTAGTTTGGCACGGATGAAACTTCTTGATACACCTCCTAGATCACCCCCTAGGTCTCCTCCACTCTCCCAAGCTCCCTTAGGTTCATCTTCTAGACCTAGAGCCTCTCAACCTTCTACATCTGATGATCCACCTCTCACTCAAGCCAATTATGATGACCCTCGTACCATGTACGACTGTGTGTCCTACCTAATGAACCATTCAGTCACTGTCGATACACATCTTTCTACCCTTGGTTCCAAACTAGACCATATTAATTCTGAGATAGCCAATCTCACTCATCTCTTCACTTCTCAGTTTCCTCCTCCTTCTCAAGATGATGACGAAGACTCTGAAGAAGATGATTGAAGATTACTTCTTTTCTTTTTCATTTATGTAATTTTCCTTTTAATGCATTTTGTTTCTATGTATTAGACCTTCTCTCTTT
Source organism: Hemerocallis citrina (assembly GCA_017893485.1). Taxonomy (NCBI): domain Eukaryota; kingdom Viridiplantae; phylum Streptophyta; class Magnoliopsida; order Asparagales; family Asphodelaceae; genus Hemerocallis; species Hemerocallis citrina. The sequence continues at coordinate 734,474 of CM030360.1, read as the reverse complement.
TAATGCAAAACCTTGTTACTTTATGCTTTTTGATGATTCCAAAGGGGGAGAGAAAGAAAGCTAAGCTCTGAGTTATATTTTATCTACTTGTGTTATGTTCTATCTGTGCTATTTGTTATATTGTTACACTGTTCAGCATACTCTGAGTATAGACATATCTCTGGTCAGTCGACTTCCGCAAGGATACAGTCGACTGCTGCTGCAGAAACAGCTTCTTGCTGCATCTGTGATACTTGTTAAACTGCTTTTGGATATTGTTTGTTCTCCTGTTCAGTCGCCTGATCTATTGTTCAGTCGACTGTTACATTCTTTATGTCAAGAATTTGTTTTATGTATGCATATTGTGTTTTTAATAGGGAGAGCTTTCAAAATCTATGCTTGTATGTCTTTATATAAACTGTTATCAGCTATTGTGTTGTCATCATCAAAAAGGGGGAGAATGTTGATTCTTGATTTTGATGATCACAACACAGTGCAACATGTGTCTATGTTATACAGCTAACATTGCAGTGCACAGACTAAAGACAATTCTAGCTGAACAAGTAAACAAGCTCAAAAAGATACAGATGAAGAGACAAGGATCAAGATTCAATTCAAGACTCAAGACTCGAGACTTCAAGCTCAAATGTGTTATATTATTCTGTCTTGTAAACATTGTATTTTATTTCTTGTTGAGTCTTAGTCTGATGTAAAGCCTTGTCAACACACACACACACACACTCAAAATTTCATAATGTGTGTCTCTTAAAAACCCCCAAAAAGAAGTCAAAACAGTTTGAAGAATTTTAACTTTTAAGTACCAGTCGACTTAAGCTTCTGCCAGTCGACTGATAAGTACAAAACTGTTTAAAATTATTCAAACTCTGATCAGTCGACTCATATGGCAACCCAGTCGACTGTTCGAGAGCTTTTGACCATTTTCTGATTTTTAAAATCGAATTTTTTCAAACTCAAAAGTTCTGATCCGTTGGTTGACAGTTGTGTAACTGTTTTTCCCAACGTTCAGGAGATCAAAACTCTTTTTATAGAGTTTCATATCTCATTGAAAGAACTACTTAATTTTTCATACACTCGAGCATTCTTGTGAAAAATATTCTAAGTGATTTTCTGTGAGAAACAAAGCTTTCAAGTTCATACTCTTTGGTTCTCTACATTTCAGTCAGTATAGCATTGAATTCGCTCTGGACTGAGTATAGAAGTCAACCTTGTGATTTAGCCACGTGCATCAACACATACACCAACAAGGCTATAGGTTGATTGTAAAAATTCTTCTTGTACTTTTGCTCTCGGTTGGAGAGTGGTTGTTGACTCTTGGTTGAAGAGTCGGTGTCTTTTCACTCTTGGTAGTAGAGTGGGTTGCTTTCTCTGGTTGAGAGAAAGGACTACGGGTTAGACAAGGTTGTTGTCGTAACGCCGTAGGGTATTCTTGTAATTTTTCAAGAATAGTGGAAATCTCAAGTGGGTTGCTTGGGGACTGGATGTAGGTCGGGAGGACCGAACCAGGATATATCTTGTGTACTCTGTGATTGATTATCTTGTGTCAGCATTTACTTTTACTTATTTAAATTCTGCAAAACTTGTCTGGCCAGTCGACTCAGCTTCGTATCAGTCGACTGATCAGTCTTGTATTAGTTGTTCTCTTTGCTTCATCAGTCACCTGCCTTATCTATAAGTCGACTGCATCGAGAGTTTAAATTTCTTTTATTTTGGCTATATCAGTCGACTGGTTCACCACTAAGTCGACTGTGCCGAGAGAAATTATTTATTCCGCAATTTATTTTTGATAAACACTATTCACCCCCCCTCCCTCTAGTGTTTGTTGCTTAGCCTACAGGATCCAACAGAGAATTCACAGGCCGGCGCTCTCTCCAAGTTGGCCTCATCCTCCCTCCAGGGTCTCGAGCAGACAGTTTTGATCGAGGTCCTCCCAAGGCCGAGCATAGAAGACGAGACCCCCGACTCCATGGAGTCTTTACCGGTCCTGCTGCAAGATAATTGGATGAAACCCTTAGTGGAATTCCTAAGGGACGGGCTACTACCCGAGGACCCCAAAGAAGCACGCCGAGTAAGGACCCGGGCCGAGCGGTATGTCTTGATCGAGGATATCCTATACAAGCACTCGTTCTCGCAAGTTGACGGCCGACCTTACCTAAGGTGCCTCTCTCCGGAACAAGCTGACTACGCCTTACAGGAGCTTCACGAAGGCATCGGCGAAGCACATTCGGGTTCTAGGTCATTGGCTCGGAAAGCCTTGAACTACGGATATTTCTGGCCGACCCTCCTCCAGGATGCCGAGCGACACGTCCGGCAGTGTGGCCCTTGTCAGAGACACTCCAGCATTCGCCGCCTCCCTCAAGCCAATCTCGCATCCCTATCAAGTCCTATCCCCTTTGTGATGTGGGGGATGGATTTACTAGGCCCTTTCCCTCCAGCTCCGGGTCAGTTCAAGTTCTTGGTCGTAGCTATCGACTACTTCTCAAAGTGGATTGAGGCCGAGCCCCTCACCACGATAACCGAGAACAAGGTGGTTCAATTCTTTTGGAAGAACATCGTCTGCAGATTCGGCGTCCCCCGTGTCCTTGTAACGGACAACGGGACTCAATTCGCTGGTGCCGCGCTCCGAGCTCTGTGCGAAGATCTCGCCGTCCAACAGTGCTTCTCGTCCATCTCCCATCCTCAGTCGAACGGGCAGGCAGAGAATGCTAATCGGCAGATCCTCGCAGGCATCAAGAAGAGGCTTGACAAATGTTCCAAAGGCTTATGGGTCGACCAGCTCCCCAACGTCCTATGGAACTACCGCACGAGCAAACGGACCCCTACCGGAGAGTCCCCCTTCAACCTGACCTACGGGTCCGAGGCCGTGATACCCCTCGAGGTCGGGATACCTTCTCTTCGCCTCATAGCCTACAATGAGGAGCAGAACGCCAGAGACCTTCAGTCAAACTTAGACCTGGTGGACGAACTGAGGGAGAGAGCTTCAATTCGGCAACAGAACTACCGAAGAAGGGTCGAGCTAGCTTACAACAAAAAGGTCCGACCCACCAACCTTAAGCAAGGGGACTTGGTCTTGAGAAAACTGGCCATATCCTTCCCCAATCAGAAGAGCAAGCTGGCTCCGAACTGGGAAGGGCCGTACAAGATCACAAAGGTAGTTCGGCCCGGAGCATATCGTCTAGAAGATCTCGAGGGCAGAGAAATTCCGAGGACCTGGAATGCCGACCACCTCCTGAAATACCTAGAAGGCGCCTCGGTGCCTCCCTGAGTATTGCGGAGTATCGAGCCATTCCTCTCCTTTAACTTGTAATCTATTTCATGAGTTGTAGTATGTAATAACGGTTCGCTGCCGATTATCAATAAAGAGTGCTCTTTTTTACTTATAACTTTGCTTACTTCTCTCCGCCCTTATCTTTTGTTTTAATTTCAACCAATGGTTCGGAGTCAAATGTCCAACACTCGGTTCGACTTTATCTCCTCGGCTCGCCCCCGGACGAGCCAGAGGTACATCACCGTTCGGAACTGCTCCCACAACCGTTGAACTATACCGATGGTTCGGAGTCCAACCCTCGGTTCGACTTTACCTCCTCGGCTCGTCCCCGGACGAGCCAGAGGTAGATCACCGTTCGGAATTGCTCCCACAACCGTTGAACTATACCAATGGTTCGGAGTCCAACACTCGGTTCGACTTTACCTCCTCGGCTCGTCCCCGGACGAGCCAGAGGTAGATCACCGTTCGGAACTGCTCCCACAACCGTTGAACTATACCGATGGTTCGGAGTCCAACACTCGGTTCGACATTACCTCCTCGGCTCGTCCCCGGACGAGCCAGAGGTAGATCACCGTTCGGAATTGCTCCCACAACCGTTGAACTACACCGATGGTTCGGAGTCCAACACTCGGCTCAACTTTACCTCCTCGGCTCGTCCCCGGACGAGCCAGCGGTAGATCGCCGTTCGGAACTGCTCCCACAACTGTCGAAGCCACACCGATGGTTCCGGAGTCCAACACTTGGTTGGAATCCACTCCCCAAGCTCGCTTCTCGGCGAGTTAGGAGTGGATCACCATTCGAAACTGCTCCTTCAACCGTCGAACACTCGCTGAGATCGACAAACCCCGCCATGGGGAAGAGCTCGATTCACCCCTCGACTTAGCGAAGAGAGGCAGAGCTCGACTCACACCATGGGGAAGCACTATCCGCGCAGCCTCCGGTCGGATGCCGAGCAAGTGCCTCCCGAGCTTGTAAACGGAGAAAACTCACTTTCTCCTTAACTTTCGCGTAAGATCTCAATCAGACGGCTCAGATCTTGCCGAGGACACTAAACGACAAGATAGTGTTTTCTTGAGAAATGTGCCCGCCTCGAGATGCGCGCCGTCATCTAGCAGCTCAGATCGTGCCACGTCACTCGGCCAGTCGAGACCCCATGTCTTCGGTCGGCTGCCGAGCAAGTCCTTTCCGAGCTCGCAAACGGAGAAAACTCACTTTCTCCTCAATTTTCATGTAAGATCTCGATCAGACGGCCCAGATCTTGCCAGCAGCGCTAGACGACAAGATAACGTTTTCTTAGGAACTGAGCCGTCTCGAGATTCGTGCTCAAATCCAACGGCCCAGATCTAGTCGACGCCGCTAACGACAAGATAGCATTCCCATAGGAACAGGGTCGCCTCAAGATTCACGCCGAGGACACTACACGCTCGGCACGCAAACCTCGGTACAACAAACACATTTACCAGAGGGACAAATACGCAGAGCAACAAAGGAAATTTTATTAATGATTGAGGCATGATACAAAGCAATCTTTCCGTGGTTACAAAATATTAGAAAACAAAAATACAACGCCGACTCGCTGCACTTGGCCTTCATACGGAAACATCTTCACTGGACCGTTCGGTCGCCAGTCTATCCACTTCGGCTGACAGCTGCTCCGCTTCCTTCCGAAGCTTCGCCTCCACTATCTGCGAGTGGTGGATCTCAGAGAGCAAGTCGTCGCGCTCGGCCAATATCTTCGACTGGTTGTGCCGAATGCACTGGACCCGAAGAGCATTGCTGAAAGCGGTCTGTGAGTCTTCGTCCTCTCCTACGGGGGTCAGCTCGGCGATCTTACCCTCCAGACGTTGGATCTCGGCATCTCGCTGGCCGAGGACGGACTGAAGGTGGGCCCGCTCGCCCACAGCTCGGCTTAGCTCTAGCTCGACACCGCGAAGCCGCTCTCGGCACTTCGTCGAGCGGGACTTCGTCACCCCTGAGGTCACCTCGGTTTCAGCATCATCGTCCGAGCCGTCGGAATCAGTGTATTGGGTCGCCGCCGAGAGCTGAAAAGAGAGGGAAAACGAATAACAAAAATTCAATACATTTCCGAAGTCCAGCACTTGAAGAATTTTCAATCAAGCTCTCAGATTTATATTCAAACATGGTAGCTCTACAAACAACAAGACCGGCCCTACAATGAAGTTTTACAACAACCATAATAAAACATGACACGACACGCTTAGGGTGTAATATCCCGGACGGATATTATATTGTATAAATTATTATTTTTAAAGCAAAATATTTTAAATGGGAATTTCTTGGTTTTGCACATGAAAAGTTACCTGGACCTATATACTGGTAAGTATATACAGGTATTGTATCAGTTTTGTGCACTTGTACAAAATCCTGAAAAACGCATTTTTGAGAAAAATGTCTGGAAAATCCCGGGCAGACACCGAAAATTATTATTTTATTATTATTTTACTTTTATTACCCAGAATGAAATATTTTTGGTAGATATCACCCGGTTTTGTGGATGAACGTTATCTGTGTGTATATACCAGTCTGTATACATCTGTATTGTATCAAATTGATACTGGAATCTTCCGGGCTGATAATAAAATTTATTTTATTATTATTTTCAGAATTTAATTATTTTTGTGCAGATTGTTCGTTTTCATGAATGAAAAATATCTGTATAATCAGATACACGTACGAAATCGAACTGTGTCGATTTCGGGCGTTTAAACAAATCATGTAGTATGTGATTTTGGTAAATTATATTTTATTTTAGATCCATCATGATGAGATGGAGGGCTGGGATGGATTAGGACTTGATTGTAAAGATTATTTGCAAAAGAAACATGAATTGTTTCTAACCATAAGAGTTGGACAAGTGGCACTCTTTCTACCCACATACCCCTTCACTTTCCCTTATAAAAAGACCCCCCCTCCTTCACAAAGTGGCCGGCCTCCCCTCCCCTTCCCATTTTCATTATCAATTGTTCTCCATTCTTCTCCATCTCTTTCTCATCTCATTCTCCATTTCCTTCTACTTCTACTTCTTACTAGTTTTAAATTTTAGAAAGAAAAGGGAAGAAAAAGAAAGAGAGAAAGAGAGATTTAGATAGGTTCTATTCCATGGAATTCTTGAAGAGTTCTCCATAGAAGCAAGGAAGGAGATGGTTTGCTAGCTAGTCCTTCCTACATAGAAAAATCAAGGTGGGGGTTTCTCTACTTTCTTATGTGTTGTTTGTTTAAGATTTGTTCTCTACTTATGTCTAAATATGTGTATGTATGCTTTATGTTGCCTAAAACAAACTTGGACTAAACTATGTGCATATAAGGAGTAATATGGATCAAAAGGACCCTATGAAAAGTATGAATGGTAGAACTTGAGAAAATAACATAAAGATGAGATCTTTAGCTTGTCTATGGTTATGTTGTCTCCATGGTTAAATTTCACTAGTTGGACTTAATTTTTATGCATAAGGAAAAGTTGGAAGGATGGGACTCACAAAAAGTTCCCAAAAATGGGACCTTGAACTTGTTATGTTGTTTTTGTTATTTTGGTTACCTTGTTAAACATAAAGTTAACAACTTGGACTAATACTATGTGCATATGAGGCTAAGTGAGTAAGAATGGTCACATACCCATTTTGGTGGTGGTAGAACTTAACATGCTAATCAAAGACAAATCCCTTGTTGTATGTAGTTTTCTACTTTATTAAAGATCATGTCTTTACTAACTTTTGTTCATAAAAAGGCAAGTTTTCTTGATGTAGGAATTGTAGGATTGAAGGAAAGTAAGTTTATTTATTACCAAATAAGAGTTGATTATTGTTTATGTAGGAACATGTAATTTTGGTAAAATTAGTTCATTGTAATAAATGGGGCATGTAATCCCTAAAGGAAATAGGTTTGTAATAAGTAGTAACTTATCATGCTTGAGTTAGTATGTAGGACTACCATGCTTGAGTTATATTAAATCATGCTTGAGTTGTTGTCTATGTCAAAAAGAAACCCATTCATACTATGTGACATTCTAGTAAATTATCATGCTTGAGTTAGTAAGTAGGACTACCATGCTTGAGTTGTGTTAAATCATGCTTGAGTTGTTGTCTATGTCAAAAAGAAACCCATTCATGCTATGTGACATTCTAGTAAATTATCATGCTTGAGTTAGTAAGTAGGACTACCATGCTTGAGTTATGTTAAATCATGCTTGAGTTGTTGTCTATGTCGAAAGAGAACCCATTCATGTTATGTGACCTTCTAGTTAACTCATTATGCTTGAGTTAGTATGTAGGACTACCATGCTTGAGTTATAATAGATCATGTTTGAGTTTGTATGCTATGTCAAAAAGAGAACTACCATGCTAAAGATTTGTTGTAGTTAATGATTATAAGAGATGGACCAATGCTCCATGATTGTTCTAGCCAACTCTTAAAAGAGAAACCCATGAAACTAGCTCCATGATGGTTCTAGCTAATTTAATAAGAACCCATTCACATAGGTTCTATGTGATTCTAGCTCAACTTGAGAAAGAACTCATGAATCTAGTGTATGTAGTTCTAGTTCAATTAGGGCAAAAAGAACCCATGAGTTCTAGTAGTGTGAGGTTCTAATTAAAGTTGGAGCCTATCATGAGAACATTCTTCATCTTCCTTGTATGAGAAATTAATGGATTGAGAAAGTTACTAGTGTGGATAGCTTGGTAAAAGCTCGTCTAGGGTCTTGTAGCTACCCTAGGGGTCATTGATCACCAAGACTCGCATCTTACCGCCTTGGGAACTAGGATAAAATCTCACCTTGGGCACCGACGGATCTAACTGGTGTGGGTTGATCGCGGGCCGAGGGTGTTGACGAGATCCAAGTTAGGGGTAGTGATGAATAAAGGAGATCCCGTCGCTAATGTCTTGGATCAATGGGCCATAGGGTGGGACCATGATGAAATCAAGAATTTCTTAGTTAAAGTCTCGTAGTTCGTTAGGGTTAGTGACATTGTTAGGTTAGTAACGCATAAAGATCATTACTTAACCATTTAGCCAGAAGGAGAGGAGTTTGGCAGTAGGGGGCACCTTACGACCAACTCGTCCTTTGGGCCGACCTTAGGTGGTGTTACTGGGTTGTACCTTCCTGTCAAAGGGATACGTACGGTGCCTTCTCACGAGTTGGGAGCACGGGATGCGTATCGCACACTGTTAATTCCTGAAGTGCCATGATAAGGCGGACAGAGCTAGGGGGATGGACCCCGGAACTTTGTCGGGTCCTTGGTCAGAGGGAAGCGAACAGGCCATAGATAGCGGTCTATGAGTTATGGGCTCGGAAGACCCTGTGTTCGTCTGGTTTTGAGTGAGGTCCGGTGTACCGGGTAGTAGTGGCAAACATAGACACCATGAGCCTACTGCAATGGTGGGACTTGACCACATGTGCAACCTCATCAGTCATGTAGTATCTGTCAGGAACAGGTTGTGTACAATTAGAAATTCATAACGCGGGTTCAAATCTCTATATTTGGAGAAACGGCTTGAGATGGGCGTATGTAGTATGGGATGCATACTGTTCCGGAGACTTGCTTGCATTAGAATAGGAGCATCCTAGATAAGTTGACATTGCATTAGATTCTAGTCATCGCACTCACGAACACTTAAACTACACCGACATATTTTACCATGTTTTATATGTTTGTTTTTGGAGATTCGCTGCTATATGATCAGCCCTTAAGCGTCAGTGAATACTGACGTCCCCACTTCAATAGGTACCGCAGTATAGAAGTACAGGTATTGGACCGCAGTCGTGGATACAAGGATCACCAACCAGGAGGACTCCAGTAAAGGCATGGCTACCAATGAAGTGCCTGATATTGTCATCTTTCATTCTTATATACTCTGTTGTAATGTGGAATCAATGGAACCACTCGGTCTGTAATATTGTAGTAGTAAAAAGTTTTAAAATTCTCCACAAATCTGTGTATTGTGACTAATTGAATGTAAAGGTCCTGGCTCATGTCTCGAATTCTTCAGACAGGAAGTTCGGGGCGTTACATAGGGCCTCTTCGGAAGGGGGACGCTTCGGTTCAAGGAAACGCGAGGACGACGAGGCCTGACCTCCGAACTCGATCCTAAGCCAACGAAGCGTGACCCCCCTTCGCTGCCGACCCTAATTGTGGCGCCGACCGAGGCACCACTGGATGAGACGGCCGCACTGCTCTGGGCATCGGCAGGACTCCGTCTAGCTAAGGGCAAACGCGTCGCGAGTTGGTAGAAGGTAATCCCTCTCTCACTCTCTTCGCGAGTACACGATGTACTGCGAACGTTGGCCCTCTCCGGCAACGGCTTGAGTGATGCGACCTCTTCCTCCAGTTCGATAATTCTATCCCTCAAAGCGTCGTCCCTCGCCAACTTCTTCAAACGAGGAGGCCGGGACGAGCCCTCGGCGTTGACGCTATCGGTCGCAAGCCGGCGGTAGTGGGTGACCTCGATCCCCCTATCTATCGTGATCCTCCGAAGTCTGTCGACCTCGGCCAACAGTTTCTTGCGCTCGGACGTCATCGCCTCCAGCTCGGAAGCAAGCCTCTCTTCTTCCGCCGAGCGACCTTGCTCCACTATTTCCAAGTCTCGAACTTCGGCCGAAAGCTCGTCGTTCTTCCACTTGGCAACGGCAAGTTCTCTACGAAGTCGCTCGACCTCGTCCTCGAGACAGGGGGCCGGGGGTAGCTTCTGCAATTGCTTCAACTCGTGACAGTACCCCCTCGCAGCTGCCTTCGTCTCCTCCAGCTTCAAGAACATGAGAAACCGCCTCTGCCGGCTATTTGAGAGCTCGCCCTTCGTTTTGGCCAGCTCCTTACGAAGGTGGGCAACCTCCGTGATAGGACCGAGCTTCACCTGAAAAGCAGGAATAAATCCGAGACCCAACACTTGGAGAATTCTACACCCGATCAAGCAAAAAATCCAAGACCCAACACTTGGAGAATTTTACCAAAACAAAACATTTTCATTCAAAGCCGAGCAAAAAGTTTTACAAAAGCGGAGGCCAGCCCGCAGTTAGGCTTACAAAAAGAAAAAGAAACACAACGACAAAAGAATAAAAGAGGCAACCGAGTCAGGGGTCGACCTTTTTGACGTTCGGGTCTGTCGACCCCTCGGCCTTGTCCTCATCCCCGGCCTTGTCCTCACCCTCGCCCTCTTCCTCGCTCCCACTCTCCTCCTCGGAATCGTCCTCCTCTTCATCCTCGGCCTCGGTCTCGCCAGGGCCTTCGACACCGTCCGTCTCCCCCTCGGGAGCCTCCTCCTCCCCCTCCACGGGGTCGCAGAAACGGTAGGAGGACGTGTCGAAACCCGGATTCCGAGCAGCGACGTGGAGCAGGGCTCGGCCATAGGCGTCCTCCATGTTCTTGATCATGTGGTTCTCGGCCTCCTCCTGGACAGCCTTCCTCACCTTCGCCACCTTGGACTGGTGCTTAGCCATGATCTTCTCAGCCCTCTTCCGAGCCGTCTCCGCCTCTGACTGAGCCACGGCCAGCTTCTCCTCCAGCTCGGCGCTCTTCTTCTTCAAGGCCTCAAGCTCGGCAGCCACATCCTTCGACTGCTGAATGGACTCTTCCAACTTCTTCGTCAACCCTGCCACTTCGGCCTTCCTTTTTACCGAGAGGAGTTTCTCGTCATCGAGCAGCTTCGCAGTTTTGACACGCTCCGACCTCTCCCGGTCAAATTCATGTTCCTTGCTCGCAAACTCCTCGATCAAGAAGTTGAAGTGGCAGAGGTTCTGAAAAGAGAACAATTCATTAGGGTCCGAACGCAGAAACTTAAGAAATCTCTGAAAAAATAATGAGAGAGTGCTCGGTCCACTTACCGACATTGTGTTCCGAGCGATCTGCATCGTCGCGTCCCCTACCATCCCGGCCCTTAAGGCCGCTCGATCCTTTGGAGTCGGCAGGTGCCTCACCGCCTCCATGCAGATGTTGCCGTCGCCCAAGAAGCCGTCGACATTCATCACCTGCCAGTCGGGGACGAAGATCTGCTTATGCCGCTCGGTCAGGATCCTCTCCGCCTCGGCTGTGAGAGGCGGAACCGGAAGGGACAGCACCTCTTTCACCCCGAACACTCCGCTCGACGAGCCGGGGGCCTCCCTTCCCGCCGTAGGCGCCTTCCCATCGGCTACGGGAGGGTCGAGGACCATTACCCCCTCCTACTCGGGACCGGGCTCTGAGACAGCAACCTTCTGCGGCTCGGCGACCTTGCCGACCGAGGGCTTCTTCTGAGCTCGGCCTCCTTGGGGCCCAGCCGAAGGCCTCTTCTTCTTCGTCTCCTGCTCCGCCGCATTGGCCTTCGCCACCAAAGCCTTATAATCCATCTTCATTGTCTCTGCACAAGCCGAATGAAAAAACTTAGAAAAATTTTCATGAACTTTAAAGCAAGGGATATAAATACCAGAAGCATACTAGGGTCGATCGGACTGAGACCCCCTCGGAACAGAGCCTCCTCGGTAATGTCCTTCCAGCTTAGCGCTGACAGAGCGAGAAGCTTCTTGAGGACCTCTTCTTCCTTGTTGCTTAGCGTCGGCTCCTTCTTGGTTCGCTTGGGCAAGCCATCCTTCGCCCAAACTATCGGTATCGCCCACGGCTCGGGAGCCCGGATTATGAAAAACTTCTCCTTCCAGTGTTTGATCGAGTCCGGGTTCTCGATCAACTTCACGCCCGTCCTCGGCGATAGATAGAACCTCTGTTCGTTTCGGTTCGGCTGGCAGGGACGATAGAGGTTCCGAAAGAGGAACATGCTCGGAGCGGCGCCGACCTCTTGGCACCGAAGCACAAACACCATGACGTGCCTCCAGGTGTTCGGCATCAGCTGGGCAGGGCTCAAACCATACCAATTCAAAACCTCCGCCACGAACGGATGAAGGGGAAAGCGGAGCCCAGCGGAGAGGGAGTCGACGGGAAAGACGCACACGTCCGACGAAGACTTCGTGTTGGCTCGGAAGCCTGCCCCGGGGAGGAGTAGCCCATATTCGGCCGGGATCTGGAACCCCTTTCGGATCAGATGTAGATCGGCCTCTGTAAGTGACGAGATGGTATGGTCCACCTCGAACAACTCCCTCGGCTCATTCTCCTCTGCCAACTTCGCCGTGCCTTGGGTCACCTTCTCCAAGATCTCCTCGGCGTACCCCCGAACGCCTCCCACACTCGACAGAACACTGGGCTGCCGACCGAACTCTCCCGCCGTCCTCGGCTCCTCGATAACCGTAACCACCCCCTTTCCCTTCAGAGACGTCACCACTACCTCTCTGAGCTACACCGCTCCTGTCCGGCCGAACTACGGACTGATCGGTCGGCACTTCCGCCTCCTTTCCTCTATCCGCTCGGCCGACTATTTGGTCCGAAGCGGGGGTCTCATCCGAGTCCGTAATCTTAACCATTTTCTAAAGAGAGAGGAGAGAGACTGACCTTGAAGTGACAGCTACGGTCGGAATAGTTCACCGGAACAAAGAAGTGCCTCGCCGCGACAGCTAGCAGCACCACTCGAGAGCTAAAAGCTTCGATGAAGAGAGTAAAAACTGAAGAGAGAGAGTAAAAGTGAATAATGAAGCTTGGAGTGGGGGGGTGAAGATTTATAGTAAAAAGGAGCGTCCCTTGGACTTCCAAACGAAGGGCCGCAGCTTTTGGGCCGCACCCGAAGCGTCGCGAAGGCCCAACAAGGCCTTGTCTTTTCACCAAGGTAAGTTGCTCGGCAACACAGGGTCTCGATCCTAACCGCAGGCAGTCCGAGCCCAGCAACAAAGGGACCGGTCAGACAGCCGAGCTAGTGCATATCCGACGGTCCAGAATGTCGCTCGGACAACCGTCCTCTCTGACGCCAGGCTTCAGTCCGAAGAACCCAAGAAAAATTTTAAATTCAGTTTTAAGGCACTGCCCTCGGCGAGTGCCCCCCGGGCCCTGGTCTCGGTCGGTATTCCACCGACCCACGGGCCCCGGTCGAGAGCAGATCAACACTCAGAGATCGGGAGAAGCGCACCATTCCGAGCCAGTTGATTGTAACTGCGAAGGTTCGACCTGGCTCTGGCAACAGAACCTTCACAGTTGCAAACAACTTGCCCGGAACGCCCTTCATTTCTTCCGAAAGTCCGTCCGAAATCAACCCGCCCTTCGGAAACCGACCTTGGTCATCACCTCATCCACCATGATCTCCTCCGTCCCTGACACCCTCGACGGGGCCATCAAAGACGGCAGAAGATCTTGGTGGAAGAACGATAACCTGTCGTTCCGAAGTAGCTTACCCCTCGGGTTCGGATCACAGTCGTCGCTACTACTGCCTCATTCTCTCCCGACCCTGACATCCACTTTGGGGCCGTTAGGAACAGGAGAAGAAGAAGGCAGTAGAGTGACCACCCCTCCGAACCTATCAAGGTTAAGACTTCACGAAACTGGCATCCGCCAAAGGCAGACACCACCGAGGTCTAAAGCTCAACATTGCTATGACTAAAATAACAAGGGGAATTGGGTACTTATAATCACCCTCCAAGAACCAGCCATTATGGCCCTCGGAAGTTGAAACGCCACGCATTAATTGCGCAACGCCACGCCTTAATTACCCCGGGAAGATGGAACGCCGCACAAATCCAAAGACACCATTAATGCCTTTGAATACTGAATAGCATCGAGATCCGTTCTCTCCTGCCTCGGTTCGGAACATGCTTCCACGCTCGGACTGCCGGAACCCCACGCCTGTAGGCAGCCGAGCAAGTGCCTTCCGAGCTCGAAAACGGAGAAAATGCACTTTCTCCTCAACTTTTGTGTAAGATCTCGATCAGACGGCCCAGATCTTGCCGAGGACACTAAACGACAAGATAGTGTTTTTTCGAGAAATGTGCCCGCCTCGAGATGCGCGTCGGCATCCAACGGCTCAGATTGCGCCACGTCGCTCGGATCGCCGAACCCCCTAGTCTCCGGTCGGCAGCCGAGCAAGTGCCTTCCGAGCTCGTAAACGGAGAAAAAACCCACCGAGCAACTAAGACCGTTGGATCTCTCAGAAATTCGTGCTTCCGATGATGAGCGGTCCAGATCGCGCCACGTGCGCTAAAAGACAAGATAGCATTTTCTTGGGATATGCGCCGTCATCCAACGGCTCAGATTGCGCCACGTCGCTCAGACCGCCGAGCCCCCTAGCCTCCGGTCGGCAGCCGATCAAGTGCCTTCCAAGCTCGCAAACGGAGAAAAAAGCTGCCGAGCGATGAAGACCGCTAGATCTCTCAGAAAATCACGCTCGACGATGATCAGAGGTCCAGATCGTGCCACGCAAATAATCGGTATTTAAAAATCGATTTTTATTTATTTAAATCGTTTTATCTATTTAAAAATTGCGAAAAATTACTAAAAATTCGGGAAAATTAACTAAAAATTCTGGAAAATAATTAGAAGTTCGGGGGGACATTTTTGAACCCCTGGATGAACAATTATTGCCTCGAATATACAGTTAAGCACCCCGAACAATCAGTTACGCTTCGCAAAATTAAATAAATAATCCGAAAAAATAGATAAAAGCCGTCCAACCTCCAACAAGACTTCAGAATGACTTACTGCTTCAGAAATCACCTCACTACCCCCTTCGAGGTTCAAAACTCTCCAATCGGACTCCGATACAACTCCACCAGCCATTAAAACAGTTAAACTACTCCTCAAAGGCTGGTCACACTCAGTCTTTAGGAGTGGGGGGCTCGTGATATGGCTAAAAATGGGGTTAAATCGGAACCGTCCAGATCGAGCACGAATCTTGAAGCTCAGAGGTAAAAAGGTAATTTCATATACAAATGGATCCAAAACGGGTATTGGATCTCCTTCTCACAGAACCAACAACCCGCAAACGGATCCACCTTTACTGGGTACGAGTCCCGACCCAATATAAACCCAGATCAACAAGAGACAAATCAGGGCCACTGACTTGGCCAAGTCAGCAGGCCTGATTTGCTCTCACCGGGAATCAAGGATTAGTTTCCTAAACAGACTGAGGATTTTACTCCTAGCTGTTACACAGGAAATCAAGCTCTTACACGACTCCCCTGGCGACTATAAATACCTCCCTCCTACCACTGTTACAGGTTAATCACTCTTTGCATACTTAAGCTCTTTCAATATTCTTTTCTGGGTACTGACTAGAGCGTCGGAGGGTGCATTGCCGGGAACAACCTCGGTGTCTCGCACTTCCTTGCAGGTTGCGGCAGGAATCGGAAGGCAGGATCCGCTGTTCAGGTTTTCTCGAACTCACAAATCTCATCTGTTTACCCCCACACCGAAATCAACGGTAACAGATAATAATAATAATAATAGTCATTTTTGTTGTTGTCGTTCAAGTTCAGAGAGCATTGAGCATGTCTTGGGCACTGCTAGTAGTGAAAGCTCCGCCCTCTTCCAAGTTGAGAACCTTGATGACCCCATCATCAGCCAGCAGCACATAACGCCTGGACCTAACACCCAGACCCACTGGCTTATCCGACAAATCGAGCTCGACACCCAAAGCTCTAGTGAGCTCCCCATTCCCATCAGAAAGCAGCAGAACATCGTCACCTTGGATGTTGAGATTCTCCTTCCATGCCTTCATGACGAAGGCATCGTTGACAGAGATGCAGGCGATGGTGTCGACGCCCTTTGCCTTCAGCTCCGCGGCCTTCTCTACGAAACCTGGGATGTGCTTCTGGGAGCAGGTGGGAGTGAATGCGCCGGGGACGGCGAAGAGGATGGCCTTCTTGCCTTTGGTGAGTTCGGAGACGGTCCAGTTTGGAGCTCGCCGGTGGGATCAAAGTTGGAGAGGGTAGAGTCGGGGAGTTTGTCGCCGACGGCGATTGTGGTGGAGGTGGCAGTGGCAGGAGCTGCAGTGGAGAAGCGGATGATGGATTTCCTGTTGTAATTATTAAAGGAGGAGGAGGAGGTTTTGCGAGAGATGAGGGGAAATGATAAGGAGGAGGAGGAGGAGGAGGAGGAGAGGAGGCGTATGGTGGTGAGGGAGGAGGACGGTGGGGAGCGGCGGAGGGAGGATGAAATGGCCAATTTAGATGCAGCAGTTGCGACTGCGATTGAGGAGGCGGCCATTGAATTTAGGGTTTTTGGTGTTTGGGGGGGACAAATATTAATTGGGAGGGATTAGACGATAAAAGAGAGAGAGCTATAGAGATAAGGGTTACGAGAATAAGGGCGGAGATTGAGGTGTGGCGAGCTCGTCATACTGAGAACATCTTCATCGATATGTAGATAATTCCAAAGCTAAGGCAGGCCCTTGGCACTTTGGGCTTTGGGCTTTGGCTTTGGGCCTACCTACCTACTCTGTCAAAATATGACCGTTTTTTACGTGCTAACCTAATTTTTGAAAATATCCACTAAAAGCATCCACAGTCGTTTTTCTCATATGTTAAAAAATGGCAGCTACAATAATAGCAAATATACCTGTTTGCTGCAGTGGTCGTTTGCTATATGTTTCTCATTTGTTAGAAAATAAGCGAGCGACGGTATATGTTATACCGTCTCATCGTTTAAAAATAAATTTAAAAAAGTTAATTACTTATTAACTATTAAACTATATTAATTAAATAAATTAAATAATATAATAATAACTAAACCTATCCAAAAACTAACTAAACCTATTTATATCCAGTTAACCTGCCCACTAAAACTTATTAAAGTATATTAACTCACACCTTGGTCAGCCGGTATAACATATCCCGGCCGGGATATGTTATACCGTCTGACGATTTTAATTTTTTTTTTTTTTTTAGAATAAATCTGACCGTTGGATTATAAAAAAATTAAAAAAAATAAAAAATATCTGTGGGCCGGTATAACATATACCGGACGGTATATGTTATACCGTCCGACCCACTTAAAAAAAATAAAAAATTAATGAGACGGTATAACATATACCGGACGGTATATGTTGTACCGTCTTTTAAAATTTAAGAATCGCTATTCTGTTTCTCATATATGAGAAACGAATATAGAAAGTTTGCTATAAAATGGCAAAATGAGAAACCATTGCAGCGCTCCGTTTCTTATAAAATGGCAATTCGCCATTTATAAGAAACCATTATGGATGCTCTAAAGTGACATACTACTTTTGAAGATATTTAATGTAGCGCCCCGATTTCCAATACTGGGAAACCGAGACACGAGCCAGGACCTTTTCATTCAATTAGTCACAATACACAGAAACAGGAAAATTTAAAACTTTTTATTAACATAATATTACAGGCCGAGTGTTTCCACTAATACAATAAGTTACATCAGAGTGTACATGAATAAAAGATAATCATTGCTTCTTCACTTGTAGATCATGCCTCGGCTAGAGTCCTTCTGGTTCGCGATCTTGTATCCACAACCTATTAAAGTGGGGACGTCAGTATTCACTGACGCTTTAAGGCTGAACATAGCAGCGAATTTCCAAAACAAGCATATACAAACAGGGTAAAATATGTCGGTGTAGTTTAAGTGTTCGTGAGTGCGGTGACTAGAATCTAATAAAATGTTAACTAACCTAGGATACTCCTACTCTAATCCAATCCCCCCCGTACTCTACCAAGTGTGGGAGTATAAATTTGGTGGGTATGAAGAGGCCGCTATTCCCAATAGCGGTCGCTGCTGACGTGGCAGTGGCTAGCCCACGAACGCTAATAGTTTGTGACCTGGCCTAAAAACGCAAATACTATAAAAAAGTGGCCTAGTACGGCAAAAAAATTCCTCTATATCTCTAGGGCTGTTCATACTTTGGTTAAAACCGATTACTGAACCGAACCGAACCGAAATTTACCAATTTGGTTCGGTTTTTCGGTTTTCGGTTCGGTTTTGATCCAAACCGAAGTTTTTTAGAGAGTTCGGTTCGGTTTTTGGTTGGCTTCTAAATAAACCGAACCGAACAAAAAACTGAACTTTTTTTGGATTAAAATAAATTATACCCCTAGAATGTGAGTTTGCTAATAATGCTGCCACCTACTTGTTGATCCATAAGTTCTACAATCTTCAAGAACTTGATCCATTTTATGCAAAGACAGGAAGCACAAAAGATGTCGTTGTTACCGCTGATTTCGGTGTGGGGGTAAACAGATGAGATTTGTGAGTTCGAGAAAACCTGAACAGCTGATCCGCTCCGATCGATCCCTGCCGCAACCTGCAAGGAAGTGCGAGACACCGGGGTTGTTCCCGGCGACGCACCCTCCGACGCTCTTGTCAGTACTCAGAAAAGAATATGTAAAGAGCTTAAGTGTGCAAAGAGTGATTAACCTGTAACAATAGTAGGTTGGAGGTATTTATAGTCGCCATAGGAGTAGAATTAGGGGATTGATTTCCTGTCTAACTGTTAGGAGTAAAATCCTCACAATTAGTTTAGGAAACTAATCCCTAATCCCCAGGTGAGAGGGTAATTGCAAATCAAGCCCTTTGATTTGGTCAAATCAGTGACCTTGATTCCCTCTTGTTGGACCGGGTTTGTATCGGGTCGGAACCCATACCCGGCTGAGGCGGATCCGTTTGCGGGTTATTGGTTCTGTGAGAAGGAGACCCAGTACCCGTTTCAGACCCGTTTGCACGTGGAATTACCTTTTTACCCCCGGGCGTCAAGATTCGTGCCTGATATGGGCGATCTTGATTGAACCCAGATTTTAGCCATATCACGAGCCCCCCACTCCTGAAGACTGAACTTGATCGGTCTTTGAGGAGTAGTTCTTGCTGTTCTGATGGCTAGTGGTGTTGTATCGGAGCCCAAGTGAGGGGCTGCAAATCTTGAGGGAGGTAGTGCGGTGATTTTCCAAGTGGACTGAACTCTGCGTCGCTCCTGAGTTCTCATGATCAGGTGGTGTATTTGCATGAATATCTCCTCGGCTTTGTGATCTCTCGGTCGAACAGTTCGGCCGTTTCCCTTTGCTGAGAGTCGCGCATGCCCGCATCATAATTTCGACCCCTCCCAGAGCTCGATGGCCAGGAGGCCGAGGCCTGAAGTTGGTTCGGTGATCCTTTCCGATGGGTATAGGGACCTCGGCATGGTCGTGTGCCTTGAAAAGGAGCTTGTCGAAGTCCGAGGACCAAACTTCCCTCGTGAGGGGGTCGGCACCAAGGGCGCTCGGCAGATGGCGTCGAACTCAGGCCCGGGATAAGGTCGGAGGCAAGGATGTTCGGCAGCCTGTGCCGAACTCAAGCCTGTGATACGGTCGGTGTCAAGAACGTTCGGCGCGGGTGCCGAACTCAAGCCCGTAATACGGTCGGTGTCAAGAACGCTCGGCAGCTTGTGCCGAGGTTTGAGACTTGTTGATTTTTTGGTGGTCTTGACTGCCGAACTCAAGCCCGTAATACGGTCGGTGGCAAGAACGTTCGGCGCGGGTGCCGAACTCAAGCCCGTAATACGGTCGGTGTCAAGAACGCTCGGCAGCTTGTGCCGAGGTTTGAGACTTGTTGATTTTTTGGTGGTCTTGACTGCCGAACTCAAGCCCGTAATACGGTCGGTGGCAAGAACGCTCGGTAGCTGGTGCCGAGGTTTGAGACTTGTCATTTTCTGGATGGAGTTTCGGCGGCCTCGACAGTCCTGGCAGATGTGACGACCTCTGGGTTTCTGACAGATGTGACGTCCTCTGGGCTTCTGACAGGTGTGACGTCCATTAATGCTACACCCTCTGGGCTTCTGCCAGACGGGACTGTCATTAATGAGCCGTCCGGCTAGGCATGGCGAACAAGGCGACGATTGGAGTCGCCTTTTGTCGTTTTGTGGGAGTGGGCCTGCAGTAAAGGCCCATTAACCTCGATCGACGCGTTGGCTTCTCTATAAAATCCTCACCCCCCCCCCCTTCATTTTTCACTTTCCAACTTTTCACTCTTGTGCTTTAGTCTGTTCTTGCGAGAGCTCCAGGTGATCGCTGATCGTTTTCCGGCGAAGTTTCTGACGAGATCCCCCTTCAAGGTAACTTATACTTAGTTTCTTATAAATATGTCTGTCTCCGACTCCTCTTCTTCGTCCGAGCCCTCCCTTGAAGTCACCGAAGCCCCGACTCCGAGCCGAGCTGATAAGGGCAAGAAGGTATTCGGCAAAGATTCTGTTGTGGTAGAGCCGAAGCGTATGGGGGAGTTCGGCAGATTGCCGGGGCTGCTGACGGGACTTCACAGGGTCCGGAAGCTTCCGGAGGAACACGCCGAGCGCATTGTGCACGGGAGGGGAAGGTCATTCGATGAGAATGCGGCGAGGGAGACGACGGAGGCTGACGAGACGGTGTCGATCCTTCGAGAAGAGGACTTGGGAGTGATCCGGGACTGCTTCCAGATCTCGGAGGAGTACGAGCTTATGCTGCCGGGTCCCGGGGTTAGGGCTAACTCGCCGCTGCCAGTGACCATGTGTTGCTGGCCGGTCGACGCCTTTATCGCCGAGGCTCGGCTACCTCTCCATCCGTTCGCGGTTGCTGTCTTAAGTTGGTTCGGGGTCGGCCCCATCCAACTTATGCCGAACGCATGGAGAGTCATAAACAGTTTCGTACTTCACTGCCAAGCCGCGGGGATTCAGCCGGAGCTGAATGTGCTTCGGACCATCTATCAGCTACACCAAGGGAACAGGTCGGTGTACCGATACTATTTGACCCCGAGGCACGGTGGCAGGCTCGTCGTGTGTCCTGACTCCATCAAGTATTGGCGCGAGAAGTATCTTCTGGTGCGCAGCCCGAAGGCTTGGGCTATCCCTGTTGGTTGGGTGGAAGGTGTGCCGAAGAAGGTGAAGGCGCTGCCAAAGCTCCGACCTGAAGAGGAAGACGCTGTACGGACACTCCTTGATCGGCCGAGGTTTGACTGGAGGGAGCTGACCGAGGACGTTCTGTTTAAGGGAGGGCTCGTTCATGCCGATCCCAGTACGCGGCTCCCTTTATTCATTGTCTTTGTTTTACTTTTCACACTTCATTTTTCATAACTTGTTCCGAGCTAACCAACTTGGCCTATGGTGCAGAGTCGATGGACTATCAGGCGGTGTTGGCATTGAGGGCAGGCCTCGCCAACAAGGCACCGAAGAAGAGGAAGAGGGTGGCTTCCAAGCTACCGACAGCTAAGGTTCCGAGGGTTACTGATGAGGTCGAGGAGGTGGAGGTCCTCGAGAGCCCGGCTCCTGCGGCTGGGGGTGCCTCGGCGTCGACCAAGGTCAGCCAATTTCCTGTCGCCGTAGCCCTCGAGATGGCAACCCCGCCGCTGACGGTGGCGGCCGAGGAGCTTCTGACCGAGGCGCACCGACGAATCCATGTTTCGGACTGGCAAGTTCGGAAGCATGACGGATTCCTCGGCAACTCCTTGGCGAGCCTGGAAGCTGTCAAGCATCTCGCCACGCCGAAGGATCGGGCCGCCATGGAGGCCGGACAGGAGGGCGACGACGTTATTGAGATCGCTCGCTTGGCGGTGTCGGTGAGTACTAGATCTTCTTTCTTGACGCCGACGTTCTTAAGTTGTAATTTTTCTAACTCTCTTGATTCTTCATCGCAGGTCGTCGTCCATTTTGGGCACCTCACCGAGAGGCTGGCGGCCCAAGAGAAGGAGCTGAAGAAGGAGTCCGACCAGGCTCGGAAGGAGAAGGCCCAGATTAGGAACGAGCTCGATAAACTCGAGTTCCAGTTCGAGGCGAAGTCGGCGAGGGTTGCCTACCTCGAGGACAGGATCGTGACGCTGGAGGGCGAACTTCTTCGGCAGAAGGAGGAGGCGGCCAAGCAATTGGCGAAGGCGGCCGAGGCCAAGGCGGCGGCAGTGAAGGAGGCAGAGGACGCGACCCTGGCGAAGGCACAGGGTTTCCTCGCCCAGAATATGGCCAAGGCCTACGCCGATGCTCTCGCCCGGGTGACGGAGGCCTTCCCCACCGTGGACTGCTCGGGGTGGAGGCTGTTCCCGGGCCATGTTGAAGGCTTCGACCCCGAATCGGAGGGGGAAGAAGAAGAGGAGGAGGAGGACGAGGTCGAACCTAGGGTCGAAGCCCCCGCCGGAGTTCAGGGGTCGGTGGTCACCCCGTTGGCAGCGGTGACTCCTTCAGAGGTGTCGACCCCTACCCACTCTCGCCGCCCCGGGAAAGAGGTCGCGCACTGACTTCGCTTGTTTTTCCTTTGGCTCTTTTTTTTCTTTCTTTTGAAATGTATCGCCTAATAGCGGACTGGCCACCGCTGTTTTTGAAATGAAATGAAAAAACTTTTTGGATTCGACTCCGTGTCTTTTTATTTCGTTTTGAGAAATCTTGAAGTGTTAGACTTCGGCAGGGTTTGAAGTTTTGTAGCTTGTCTTGACTTCTTTTCAGCTCGTGGTCATAACTCAGGATATCTGATGAACACATTATTATTCACATTTAGAAGCAATAACCTTAATGTAAATGCACATTTAAAAGCTCTATATGTGGTATTTAACTCTTATTTTCTCTTTTCCATAGGAAACAGCATAAAAGTGCGAAACGAAGCAGATTCCAGACGAATACAGATTGAGAAATAATATACAGGGAACTGCAGAAGCAACAGTCGACTGGCTCTTCAGCAGTCGACCAGACAGAGAGTTTGCTAAATCTTGGCACAGTCGACTTACCCCAAACACCAGTCGACTTGACCAAGAAATCGTGAAGCCACAGATGTCTCAAACACCAGTCGACTTATATCCAAGGCAGTCGACTGGTACGCGGCGGAGTAAACAGATAAGATATTCGAAGATTCATCCAAATCTAATTTCAAATCTATCTGAATCCAGATTTATGCAAATCAAATCTAGAGACTGGAGATTTCGAAGAGCACGTGGTTAACAGATAAGGAAGGAAAGAAGAAAAGAGAAAGAAATAAATCATCAGATCAAACAAAGAAGGATTTTCCTGAAAAAGTGTAAAACCCTAATTCTCAGCCGTGTTCTATAAATATCAGAAAAGAAGCATTATCAGGGCTCTCTCTCTCGGTTGGCACTCTTCCAGGTTCAAAAACGACCGAATCACAAGAGTTTCTGAGTGTTCAAGTCATCAACAGGGGCATTATTCTATCAGCATCGAGGAAGGAGAGAGGAGATCCAGTATTCGAAGGCAGTCGACTGTGTGACAGCCAGTCGACCTCATTGCCGGACTTCATTAGTTTATTTCTTCTCCTTTTATCCTTTTATGTTGATCATGTATTCAAACTTGTTGATTAATAAAAGTATTATTATGTGGAACTAATTTCATAGTTGGGTGGATTGAAGCCGTAGTTATGTAATGCTATATTCTTCTGAGCTCTTCTACTTTACTTATTGATTGAATCCGTTTGTATTGGTATAGATTGATGGCAATCAAACTTGTTCTCAAAAGTCTGAGAGCAGTCGACTGAGGTGAGAGCCAGTCGACTGACAAACAGAGCTAGAGAATATCAAGTTTGCATTACCATCTATCTGAATCTGTTATATGAGCATATTGAGACGACCCGTATCTCGTGCCCGTAATTGTAACAAAGGAATCTTTAGGGGTTCCTGGTTCAATCAACTTAAGGGATCTAGATCTGATACCAATTTCTAGAACCTTGAGTGTTTGTTCGTTTCCACTGATCTTATGTTTTCTTTAAGCACAACTTAGTAGATACCATGCTAAACACTTAATGAAAGAAACGAATTAGAGTAGATACCATGCCTAATTCTTGGCCTAGGGAAACAGTACTTTAAGGAGTAGATACCATGCCCTTGAAGGGAACAAACAGGAGTAATAAGAAGAAGTTCAGAAGGTGACTTAGCAATTACTGACTATTGGTGGAGATCTAAACCCAACTACTTCATAAATATCTGTGATTCAACACTCCTTAATTTAGTTTAAATCTTTTTATTTCTTTTAGACTTTTAAACCAACCCTTTATGATTCTTAGTCTTTTTATTGATTAGTAAGTTAAAATCTACAGTCTCTGTGGGATCGACCCTTGCTATTGCTACGCTTTGTCAAACGATTCGTGCACTTGCGAGGTTTTTTATAATTTGTGTCTAGTTTTATCTATATATTTAGGTATCTAGAAACCAACAACAATGTCGAGCGCACTCGCTCGGATGACAAGGTCAGGGCCGAGGGTGGCTTAGGAGCGACGAGACTGTGCTTGGCGAAATGCCGAGAGCGGCCTTTTGAAGTCGAGCTGGGATTGCGCCGAGCCAAGGAAGAGCAGAACCAGCTTCAGCTTATCTTAGGTCAGCGAGACCTCGATATTCAACGTCTGGAGAGTAGGATCGCCGAGATGACCCCCTTAGGAGAGGACGATGGTTCGCCGGCCGCCTTCACCAGCGGACTTCGGACTAAGTGCTTCCGTCATACTTTATCAAAGATAACGGCGGAGAGGGATAGTCTGCTCTCGGAGATCCATCATCGACAAACAGTGGAGGCGAAGCTTCGTTCGGAGGGAGAAGTGCTGGCGGCCAAGGTGGCTACGTTGACGACCGAGCGGGACGAGCTGACTGCCGAGGTCGATGTTCTGAAGAGGGCCACGGTGGATAGGAGCATCGAGGTCACCCATCTTCGGCGCCTTGTTGCAAGTCGCTCCGGTGTCCCGAGCTCCGCGATACCCCCTCGCTTCGAGGTCGACGTCGAAGACGGTTCATTGCGAGGTCGGATCTCGGAACTAGAGGCGGAGGTAGCTCGGCTCAAACCGCGTTCGGGGCCTATCAATGTGAGGAGCACCTCGTGTACTCGTGCGGAGAGCGACCGTGGCATCACGTTTTACGAGATGGCGACCCGTCCTCCCCTCGGCCATCCGAGCCCGGGAGACGCTCAGAGTTCGGTGGCCATTTCGTCGAGCGGCGCATCCGTCGGCGTGGCTGCCAGAAGCAGTGCCGAGGACACGTCCCAACTCGCCGGCCTGGGGTCGGGTTCCGGAGGCAAACGTTGCCGACCTCAAGTGTCTTTGAAGAGGAACATCCCTGCGCCTCGGAAGCGTTGATGATCATTTTTGAAGCTTTTGTATTTAGCCAAGTGTAACGGGTCGGATAGGCAACCTTTGTTCCTTTAATGCCTTGTAATCTTGATGTATGTATGAGTTGCTTTAATAAAATTGAAGTCGATTTGCTCGTTGTCGTATTGTAGTTGCCCAACTTTAGTCATGAAATTGGCTCTAGTAGTACGGTTGGTGCCAAGGAGGCTCGGCAGCAGGTGCCGAGCTCACGCCCATAATACGGTCGGTGACAAGAACGTTCGGCAGCCGGTGCCGAACTCACGCCCGTAATACGGTCGGAGACAAGAGCGCTCGGCAGCTGGTGCCGAACTCACGTCCGTAATACGATCGGTGACATGGACGCTCGACAGCTGGTGCCGAGGTTTGGGACTTGTCTTATGTATTTGACGAAGTTCCGCTGTCCGAGCGTTAGGGCGTGATCTGGCCCGTTGGGTAACGGAACGAATCTCGAGTCGGTTCGGTTTCCGAGGGCTTTTAATGGTGCCCCTTGACTCGCGTGGCGTTCCACCTTCCCGAGGCCATCGAGAGTTGTGCCCTCTAATTAATGCGGGGCGTTTCAGTTTCCCAGGCGCGACGTTTGGTCTTCCGAGGATCATAATTGCCGGCTTTTGAGGGGATGGTTGTATATACCCCACTCCCCTTGTAGTTTTAGTCATAGCAATATCTTTAGCTTTCTATGGTGTCTGCCTCTGGCGGATGCCAGTTTTGTGAAGTTTTAACCTTGATAGGTTCGGAGGAGTGGTTACTCTACTGCCTTCTTCTTCTCCCGTTCCTGACGGCCCCCATTGTGGGTGTCAGGATCGGGGGAGAACGAGGCAGGAGTGGTGACGACTGTGATCCGAACCCGAGGTATGAGTGGCTTCGGATGGATGGGTGGTCGTTCTTCCGCCATGATCTTCTCCGGACTCTGACGGCCCCGATGTTGGTGTCAGGGTCGGGGAAGATCATGGCAGAAGAGGCGACGACCGAAGTCCGGACCCCGGGGGGGCCCGCCGATGGCGGTGTCTTGAAACTTTTAATCCAAATTTCCTTTCGCTAGCCCGGTAGCTTGGCTAAATCGTAGAGTTAGACCCTCCGAGCTGAATTCGTTGTTAGGAGTTCGCCGATGTCAACTGTTGGACTTCGGACCATCGGTAAGATTGAGGGGGAAGAAACAGAAGACGTCCCGAGCTAGTTGTTTGCAACTGTGAAGGCTCGACCTGATGGAGAACTCTGGTAACAAAACCTTGAAGAATCGAAGAGGCTTAGTTTGCTCTTCTGCTATGAGAGAAAGGGGGGATTGTAGCGACGAAGGGCCCTTTAAGGTTATTGCGAACTCCGTATTAACGTCGCGTTCGTCGTTTGTAGAGCCCTTTACCCCTAAGTAAAGAGTTTGCTTCGTTCCTGATGTTCGAGAGTCTCGTTGTGAGTGTTAGTTTTATGCGTAACTTCAACTTTTGGCGACTACTCAAAATCAGAGGCAAATCTTCCTTCTTCTGTACGAACGGTTGCGGGAGCCTTTCCGAATGGCGACCTACCTCTAGCCCGCTTAAGAACGAGCTTGCGAAGTAGGATCGAACCAAGTGTTGGGCTCCGAACCATCGGTAAGTTTGTTCAACAGCTGTGGGAGCAATTCCGAATGGCGACCTACCTCTAGCCCGCTTAAGAACGAGCTTGCGAAGTAGGATCGAACCAAGTGTTGGACTCCGAACCATCGGTAAGTTTGTTCAACGGTTGTGGGAGCAATTCCGAATGGCGACCAACTTCTAGCTCGTTTAAGAACGAGCTTGCGAAGTAAGATCGAACCAAGTGTTGGACTCCGAACCATCGGTAAGTTTGTTCAACGGTTGTGGGAGCAATTCCGAATGGCGACCAACTTCTAGCTCGTTTAAGAACGAGCTTGCGAAGTAAGATCGAACCAAGTGTTGGACTCCGAACCATCGGTAAGTTTGTTCAACGGCTGTGGGAGCAATTCCGAATGGCAACTAACTTCTAGCTCATTTAGGAACGAGCTTGCGAAGTAAGATCGAACCAAGTGTTGGACTCCGAACCATCGGTAAGTTTGTTCAACGACTGTGGGAGCAATTCCGAATGGCGACTAACTTCTAGCTCGTTTAGGAATGAGCTTGCGAAGTAAGATCGAACCAAGTGTTGGACTCCGAACCATCGGTAAGTTTGTTCAACGGTTGTGGGAGCAATTCCGAATGGCAACCAACTTCTAGCTCGTTTAAGAACGAGCTTGCGAAGTAAGATCGAACCAAGTGTTGGACTCCGAACCATTGGTAAGTTTGTTCAACGGCTATGGGAGCAATTCCGAATGGCGACCAACTTCTAGCTCGTTTAGGAACGAGCTTGCGAAGTAAGATCGAACCAAGTGTTGGACTCCGAACCATC
Organism: Hemerocallis citrina; assembly: GCA_017893485.1. Lineage (NCBI taxonomy): Eukaryota > Viridiplantae > Streptophyta > Magnoliopsida > Asparagales > Asphodelaceae > Hemerocallis > Hemerocallis citrina. Next base: position 706,956 of record CM030360.1, on the reverse strand, counting down.
GGTAAGTTTGTTCAACGGCTGTGGGAGCAATTCCGAATGGCGACTAACTTCTAGCTCGTTTAGGAACGAGCTTGCGAAGTAAGATCGAACCAAGTGTTGGACTCCGAACCATCGGTAAGTTTGTTCAACGGTTGTGGGAGCAATTTCGAATGGCGACCAACTTCTAGCTCGTTTAAGAACGAGCTTGCAAAGTAAGATCGAACCAAGTGTTGGACTCCGAACCATCGGTAAGTTTGTTCAACGGCTGTGGGAGCAATTCCGAATGGCGACTAACTTCTAGCTCGTTTAGGAACGAGCTTGCGAAGTAAGATCGAACCAAGTGTTGGACACCGAACCATTGGTAAGGTGAAGAGTAAAGGCGAAGAGATGTACACAAATTTGACAAGTAAAATGTGAGAAAGGTTTCTTTATTGATAAATGACGGCGGGCCGTTTTACATATGAGAATTAAAGAGAGAGGTTACAAATGGGAGGAGAGAAATGGTTCGACACCTTGGAATACCTAGAGAGGCGCCGGGGCGCTCTCCTGGTATTTTATAAGGTGGTTGGCATTCCAGGTCCTCGGAATCTCTTTGCCTTCGAGATCTTCTATGCGATAAGCTCCGGGCTGGATTACCTTCGCGATCTTGTAAGGTCCTTCCCAATTCGGAGCAAGTTTTCCCTTCTGACTGGGGAAGGAGATGGCTAGTTTTCGGAGGACTAGGTCCCCTTCTTTGAGATCGGTGGGCCGGACCTTTTTGTTGTAGGCCAATTCGACCCTTCTTCGTAACTCTGTTGCCGAATTGATGCTCTTTCCCTCAGTTCGTCCACAAGATCCAAGTTTGCCCTGAGGTCTCTGGCGTTCTGCTCCTCATTGTAGGCTGCGAGGCGGGGGGAAGGTATCCCGACCTCGAGGGGTATCATCGCCTCGGAACCATAGGTAAGGTTGAAAGGGAACTCTCCTGTGGGGGTCCGCTTGTTCGTGCGGTAGTTCCATAGTACATTGGGGAGTTGGTCGACCCATAAGCCTTTGGAACATTTGTCCAGCCTCTTCTTGATACCTACGAGGATCTGTCGATTGGCATTTTCTGCCTGGCCGTTCGACTGTGGGTGTGAGACGGAAGAGAAGTGCTGTTGGATAGCGAGGTCTTCACATAGAGCTCGGAACGCCGCACCGGTAAACTGAGTCCCGTTATCCGTTACGAGGATACGGGGGACGCCGAACCTGCAGATGATGCTCTTCCAGAAGAATTGAAGCACCTTGTTCTCGGTGATAGTGGCGAGGGGCTCGGCCTCGACCCACTTGGAGAAGTAGTCGATGGCTACGACCAAGAACTTGAACTGACCCGGAGCTGGGGGGAAAGGCCCTAGTAAATCCATCCCCCACATTGCGAAGGGGATAGGACTTGATAGGGAGGCAAGGTTGGCTTGAGGGAGGCAACGCACGTTGGAATGTCTTTGACAAGAGCCACATTGCCGAACGTGTCGCTCGGCATCTTGAATGAGGGTCGGCCAGAAGTACCCGTAATTCAGAACTTTTCGGGCCAATGATCTAGACCCGGAGTGTGCTCCGTCGATGCCTTCGTGGAGCTCCTGTAAGGCATAGTCGGCCTGCTCTGGGGAGAGGCACCTTAGGTACGGTCGGCCGTCAGTTTGCGAGAAGGAGCGCTTGTATAAGATCCCCTCGATCAAGACATACCGCTCGGCGCGTGTCCTTACTCGGCGCGCTTCCTTGGGATATTCGGGGAGGAGTCCATTACTTAAGAACTCCACTAGCGGTTTCATCTAGTTCTCCTGTAGTAGGACTGGCAAGGACTCCATGGAGTCGGGGGTCTCGTCTTCTATGCTCGGCCTTGGAAGGACCTCGATCAAAACAGTCTGTTCGAGACCCTGGAGGGAGGATGAGGCTGTTGTGCAAATCTAGTTCCCTAAATAAATAGATAAAACTAGACACAAATTATAAACCTCGCAAGTGCACGAATCGTTTAGAAAAGCGTAGCAATAGCAAGGGTCGATCCCACAGAGATTGTAGACTTTAACTTACTAATCAATAAAAAGACTAAAAATCATAAAGGGTTGGTTTAAAAGTCTAAAAGAAATAAAAAGATTTAAACTAAATTAAGAAGTGTTGAGTCACAGATTTTTATGAAGTAGTTGGGTTTAGATCTCCACCAATAGTCAGTAATGCTAAGTCACCTTCTGAACTTCTTCTTATTACTCATGTTTGTTCCCTTCAAGGGCATGGTATCTACTCCTTAAAGTCATGTTTCCCTAAGCCAAGAATTAGGCATGGTATCTACTCTAATTCGTTTCTTTCATTAAGTGTTTAGCATGGTATCTACTAGGTTGCACTTAAAGAAAACATAAGATCAGTGGAAACGAACAAACACTCAAGGTTCTAGAAATTGGTATCAGATCTAGATCCCTTAAGTTGATTGAACCAGGAACCCCTAAAGATTCCTTTGTTACAATTACGGGCACGAGATACGGGTCGTCTCAATATGCTCATATAACAGATTCAGATAGATGGTAATGCAAACTTGATATTCTCAAGTTCTGTACGTCAGTCGACTGGCTCTCACCTCAGTCGACTGCTCTCAGAGCTTCGAGAACAAGTTTGATTATCGTCAATCTATACCAATACAAACGGATTCAATCAATAAGTAAATAGAAGAATTTTAGAAGAACATAACACTACATAACTACGGCTTTGATCTACCCAACTATAGAATTTAGTTCCACATAATAATATTTTTATTAATCAACAAGTTCGAATACATGATCAACATAAAGGAATAGAAAAAGAAGAAATAAACTAATGAAGTCCGGCAATGAGGTCAACTGGCTGTCACACAGTCGGCTGCCTTCGAATACTTGATCTCCTATCTCCTTCCTTGATGCTGGTAGAATAATACCCCTGTTGATGACTTGAACGCTCAGAACTCTTGTGATTCGGTGGTTTTGGAATGTTGAAGAGGGCGAGAGAGAGAGAGAGAGAGCCAGTGAGCCCCGTGATATTTCTTGTTACTGATATTTATAGAGCGCGACTAAAGAATTAGGGTTTCCCCCTTTTTCAGGAAAGTCCCTCTCTTTGTTATTTCTTTCCTTATTTGATTGGCTGATTTATATCTTTCTCTTTTCTTCTTTTATTCCTTATCTGCTAACCACGTGCTCTTGGAAATCCCCAGTCTCTAGATTTGATTTGCATAAATCTGGATTCAAATAGATTTGAAATTAGTTTGGATGAATCTTCGAATATCTTATCTGTTTACTCCGCCGCCTATCAGTCGACTGCCTCTGGATGTAAGTCGACTGTGTCGAGACTTTAGTATTTTCATGATTCATCAGCCCAGTCGACTGTTGTGTAAACTTGATTCCCTCTGTCCAGTCGCCTGTAGGCATGATCAGTCGACTGATCTCTTCAGTTTCCTGTGTTTCATCCTTACAATCCTGAATTTGCTTCGTTTTGGTGTTATAGACTGTTTCCTATGGAAAAGAGAAAATAAAAGTTAAATACCACATATAGACCTTTTAAATGTGCATTTACATTAAGATTATTGCTTCTAAATGTGAATAATAATGTGTTCATCAGAGGCCAACTTGGAGAGAGCGTCGGCCTGTGAATTCTCCTCTCGAGGGACTCGTTGGATGAGTGCTTCCTCGAACTGACTCATGAGGGCTCGGACCTTGGCAAGATACTTTGCCATTCGCTCGTCTCGTGTCTCGTATTCGCCCAAGACCTGGTTCACAACCAGCTGAGAGTCACTGTGAATTCGGAGGCACTGTGCCTCGGCGCTTCGGGCGAGTCAGAGGCCTGCGATGAGTGCCTCGTACTCCGCCTCGTTATTTGAGGCCTTGAAGTTCATGCGGAGGGCATACTAGAGGACGAAGTCATCCGGGCCATTCAGGATGATGCCGGCACCGCTACCCTCGTTGCAGGAGGATCCGTCCACGAAAACCGTCCAAATAGGGGGTCCGTTCGGGACATGGTTGCTCTCGGGAATGGTGGACTCGACGATGAAGTCGGCGAGGGCTTGTGCTTTGATCGCCGTTCGAGGTTGGTAGGAGATATCATGTTGGCTCAGCTCTATGGACCACTTCATTAACCGACCCGAGGTTTCGGGTTTGTGGAGGATCTGCTTCAGTGGTTGGTCGGTGAGGACCACAACCGAGTGGGATTGAAAGTAGGGACGGAGTTTCCTCGCCACCATGACCAGGGCGTAGGCCATCTTCTCTATCCTCGGATAGCGGAGCTCGGCGTTCCGGAGCACCTTGCTCACATAGTAAATGGGCCTCTGAGCTCGGTCTTCTTTCCTCACCAACACAGCACTTAGGGTCTGCTCGGAAGCAGCCAAGTAGATGAAGAGGGGTTCCCCCGGGACGGGCTTGCTGGGCAGGGGAGGATTGACCAAGTAGGCCTTCAGTTGGTCGAAGGACTCCTGCTGTGGTTGGCCCCACTCGAAACCTTTAGCCCCCCTGAGAGCTTTGAAGAAGGGGAGGCACTTCTCCCCAGACTTCGAAAGGAACCGGCCAATAGCAGCGAGCCGGCCTGTAAGTTTCTGCACCTCCTTGACGTTTCGGGGCGGGGCCATGTCCAGTATGGCCTTGATCTTCTCGAGATTCTCTTCGATCCCTCGCTGGCTCACCATGAAGCCGAGGAACTTTCCCGATGAGACCCCGAACGCACACTTGTTCGGGTTCAACCGCATGCTGTGCCTTCTCAATACGCCGAATGCTTCTTGGAGGTCGGCAACGTGGTCCGTGCCTCGGACGCTCTTGACGAGCATGTCGTCAACGTAGACCTCCATGTTGTGGCCTATCTGGCTCTGGAAAACCTTGTTGACGAGGCGCTGGTAGGTGGCCCCAGCGTTCTTCAACCTGAACGGCATGACTCTATAGCAGTAGAGGCCCTGGTCGGTGATGAAGGAGGTCTTCGGAATGTCCGGGGGGAACATTCAGATCTGATTATATCCAGAGAAGGCATCCATGAAGCTGAGGAGCTCATGGCCCGAGGTGGCATCAATGAGGGTGTCGATGTTTGGGAGAGGGAACGGATCCTTCGGACACGCCTTATTCAGGTCGGTGAAGTCAATGCATATCCTCCAAGAGCCATTGGACTTCTTGACCATTACAACATTGGAGAGCCACTCGGGGTAGTTCACTTCCTGAATGAACCGAGCCTTCAAGAGTTTATCCACCTCCTCCTTGATGGCCAGTTGTCGCTCGGGAGCGAACTTTCGTCTCTTCTGCTGAACCGGTTTGCACCCCGGTTCGACACTCAGGCGGTGGACTAGCAGCTCCTCAGAAATTCCGGGCATATCCGCTGCTGACCAAGCGAATAGGTCGCGGTTACCCCGGATGCACTGCACTAAGTCGGAGCACAGTGCAGTTGGCAAGGACTTGCTGATGAGGAACTTCCTGCTCGGGTCCTCGTCCAAGAAGAGTACTTCTTCCAACTCGTCCGCCGGCTCGGACGTAGGTCGGACATTTGGCTCGGGGATTTCTAGAGTCTCGAGGGAGAGCACCGGTCCCCCTGTGGAAGTCATGTAGCACTTCCGAGCCGTCTCTTGGCTGCCCCTAACTTCTCCCACTCCTGACCGAGTGGGGAACTTCATTTTAAGGTGGTACGCTGAAGGGAGAGCTTCCAGGGCGGCTAGGCCGGGTCGGCCTAGGATGACATTATAGGCGGCCGGGACGTCGACGACCATAAAGTCCATCGGCTCGGTCCGGGTAGTAGGGGTTTGCCCAGCAGTTACGTCGAGGGTGATAACCCCCTCGACCGTTTCTAGAACCCCCGTGAACTCGTGGAGCGTGTAACCGGCCGGTTTGAGACGATCCCGTGACAGCTGCAGGCCTCGGAAGGTCGAGAGGAAGAGGATGTTGACCGAACTCCCATTGTCGACCAGGATCCTCTACACCTTAAAGTTTGCCATGCGAAGGTCGATGACGAGTGCATCGCAGTGAGGAGTTCGGACCCCCTCGAGGTCTTCATCGGAGAAAGTCACTGGGACGCCGAGGCCTTTGGTAGGAGGGGCGCTGTGAACCGAGTTGACCTCGCGGACGAAGGCCTTCCGAGAGGAGTTGGAGGAGCCTCCCATGGGGCCTCCGTGGATCAGGTGCAGAACCCGTTCTTCCTCGAACTCGGGCGTCACCTCGCGCCGCTCGGAGCGCTTGTTAGCCCCCCTATGCGGAGGGGGATTGTGATCCGCCCGATCGTTTGTCTTTACAAATTTGGCCAGCTGCCCCCTCTGGATGAGGGCCTCTATTTCATTTTTCAACGCTCGGCAGTCGTTGGTGTCATGGCCGTGGTCCCGGTGGTATCGACACCATTTCTCTTTATTCCTCCTCTTGGCCGGGGTGTTTATCCTCGGTGCTGGAGGAATGACCCCCTCCTTCTCCACCTGCATCAGGATCGTGGAGACATTGGTGGTGAGGGGAGTGAACTTCTCGAACCTAGGAGGAGGACGGCGCTGACCGCTGTTGTCCTTCTGCTTCTTCTTGGACCCTTCCTCCTCTGTCGCCTTCCGCTTCGACCCGGAGGCCGATCCCCCGAAGTTCGGGAGACATTCGGCCTCTTCCGCCCGAATGTACTTCTCGCATCTTAGGAGAAGGTTGGCGAAGTTGTGCGGGGGTTTCTTGGCGAGGGACGACCGGAGGTTGGAGTTGAGGACGTTCGACTGGAACGCCACGGTTGCCACTGACTGGTCTAGGGAGGCGATTGACTTAACCTCTGCGGTGAATCTCCTCACATAGTCCCTTAGTTTTTCCCCCTTCTCCTGTCGCAGGTTGAGTAGGGAGAGACTTGTCTTCTCAGCTCGCCTGCTACTCACAAAGTGAGTTATGAAGAGCGTTTCGAACTGCTCGAATGAGAAGATGGGGGAGGGAGCGAGCCTGGAGTACCATTCCCGGGCCAACCCCCAGAGGGTGGCTGGGAATGTCTTGCAGAGCATGGCGTCGGAAGCTTGATGGATCAGCATTAAGGTCATGAAGCTTTCGACGTGATCAACTGGATCGGACTCCCCTGAGTACGTTTCAAACTGCGGAGGTTTGAAACCCTTCGGTATGGGGGCCTCCATGATTGTCCGAGAGAAGGGGGGTCTGCTGGGGCAGACGGTCCCCGCTCTCGACTCTTCCTCTCTGTTCATGCGACCAATGCGCCTCTCTACCTCGTGGATACGACGGTAGAGGGCATCGTCCCTCCGCTGGTAATCAATCGATCCCCGAGATTCTTCTTCATAGGAAGGAGAGCGGGGACTGTGGCGTCGGTAGTCCTGAGATCGATGAGGACTATGGGGGTGCTGTTGCCGACTGGGAGCCGGGGAAGGACTTCTGGATCGGTGGCGAGGACTGGGAGCCCGCGGGGGTGTCGGAACCCTCAGAGCATTTGGGTTGTTGGGGCGAAGGTTGAGGGCCTGCAGCACGATCTCCTGAAATTGTAGGAACTTGGCACGAGTGATCGGTGCCTCATTGTTCCTCGGATGATGCCGACCCGCGGGGGAGTGCGGCCTCCTCATTCGGTGCTCGGGAGAAGCTGATCGGCCCCGTCGGTCCGGAGTCCTTCTACCGCCTCGGCGATGAGGAGATCGCTCACCATGATGCTGGCGGGAGGCTCCCTCTCGGGCCCGCCTCTCATCTAGGTGGGTGCGAAGGTCCTCATCTTTTTGGCGGTTCAAAACTGTGTTGCGGAGGTCGGGGTGATGAGAAGCCATTGAATCCGATGGGGCATTATGGACCGAGACATGGTCTAGGTGGAGGGGCTGCTTCTGTTTCCGCCCGTTATGGCCGGAGGGGCCATTGGGGGGTTGTTGTTTGGGAAGAGGAGGTTGGCCCTGTTGGGCCGGGGGAGGAAGTTCTGGCTGTAGAGTGGGCTGGACGGGGACTTCCTCCTGTTGACCGGCGGGATCTGGCCCGCGGTTGGACCCCCTAGATCTGACCCTCTTAGGAGGCATGGTTGGGGAAGGGGTAGCCGGCAAGGGAGAGGCGGAGGCTGTTCGTGTGGTTTTCCTACAGACGGCGCCAATCTGTTACCGCTGATTTCGGTGTGGGGGTAAACAGATGAAATTTGTGAGTTCGAGAAAACCTGAACAGCTGATCCGCTCCGATCGATCCCTGCCGCAACCTGCAAGGAAGTGCGAGACACCGGGGTTGTTCCCGGCGACGCACCCTCCGACGCTCTTGTCAGTACTCAGAAAAGAATATGGAAAGAGCTTAAGTGTGCAAAGAGTGATTAACCTGTAACAATAGTAGGTTGGAGGTATTTATAGTCGCCATAGGAGTAGAATTAGGGGATTGATTTCCTGTCTAACTGTTAGGAGTAAAATCCTCACAATTAGTTTAGGAAACTAATCCCTAATCCCCAGGTGAGAGGGTAATTGCAAATCAAGCCCTTTGATTTGGTCAAATCAGTGATCTTGATTCCCTCTTGTTGGACCGGGTTTGTATCGGGTCGGAACCCGTACCTGGCTGAGGCGGATCCGTTCGCGGGTTATTGGTTTGTGAGAAGGAGACCCAGTACCCGCTTCAGACCCGTTTGCACGTGGAATTACCTTTTTACCCCCGGGCGTCAAGATTCGTGCCTGATATGGACGATCTTGATTGAACCCAGATTTTAGCCATATCAGTCGTGAATTTAATCAGCGTTCCATATGTACAACAAAAAAAGTCAAGTTTCAAGAGATCGGTCTGGAAAGTATTAATAGGTCAGAAAATGATGGAACGGACATAATAGAGAACTAGCATGGCTCCATCTAATAATGTTGACAAGGGCTGTTAAAAAACTGGGTACTGGACATGGGTAATAGCCTCCATTTATCAGTACATTGGATATATCAGGAGTATCGGTAGACATTCTCCTTTTTCACTCAACCCATGCATCTTGGTGTCAGCCAAGATTTGAAACCATTAAAGGCACATTGTTTCTAGTAATGAAAATGTGGTTGATAAATAATGGCATGGTACAGGTAAGTACTATTTCTATAAGGTCTGAGAGGAAGGTCAGTCCAGGAAACAAATTCAATTTAAATTAAAATATTTGGAAATGATAGATTTGCTTAGGGTCACACTACATTCACATATCACCTAATATTTGGAAATGATAGATTTGCTTAGGGTCACACTACATTCACATATCACCTAATCTAGATTCTACAGTTTCCACGTCTAAGGTACTAAGGAGATGCTCTTGAAAATAAATTATACCTAAGTTCGGTTAGTTCGGTTATTAACCGAACCGAACCGATAAAATTCGGTTCGGTTAAAACCAAATTTTATCATTTTCGGTTCGGATTTCGGTTTCAAATATACCAAATCGAAAATTTCGGTTCGGTTCGGTTATTTTCGGTTCGGTTCGATTTCGGCATTAATATTTGTTCCCCCCCCCCCCCCCCCCTCCAAAATTCAATGGCCGCCTCCTCAATCGCAGTCGCAGCTGCTGCATCTAAATTGGCCATTTCATCCTCCCTCCGCCGCTCTCCGCCCTCCTCCTCCCTCACCACCATACGCCTCCTCTCCTCCTCCTCCTCCTCCTCCTTATCATTCCCCCTCATCTCTCTCAAAACCTCCTCCTCCTTTAATAATTACAACAGGAAATCCATCATCCGCTTCTCCACTGCAGCTCCTGCCACTGCCACCACAATCGCCGTCGGCGACAAACTCCCCGACTCTACCCTCTCTTACTTCGATCCCGCCGGCGAGCTCCAAACTGTGACCGTCTCCGAACTCACCAAAGGCAAGAAGGCCATCCTCTTCGCCGTCCCCGGCGCATTCACTCCCACCTGCGCCCATAAGCACCTCCCTGGTTTCGTCGAGAAGGCCGCGGAGCTGAAGGCCAAGGGCGTCGACACCATCGCCTGCATCTCTGTCAACGATGCCTTCGTCATGAAGGCATGGAAGGAGAATCTCAACATCCAAGGTGACGATGTTCTGCTGCTTTCTGATGGGAATGGGGAGCTCACTAGAGCTTTGGGTGTCGAGAATGATTTGTCGGATAAGCCAGTGTGGATGGGTTTTTGGTCCTGGCGTTATGTGCCACTGGGTCTGGGTGTTAGGTCCAGGCGTTATGCGCTGCTGGCTGATGATGGGGTCGTCAAGGTTCTCAACTTGGAAGAGTTCGGAGCTTTAACTACTAGCACTGCCCAAGACATGCTCAATGCTCTCTGAACTTCAACAAAAATGACTATTATTATTATTATTATTATTATCCCTTCCTTCCTTCCTTGTCAGTCAATCTTCTCCATTCTATCTGTATCTCTCTTTCAGGTCCCTTCCATCCTTCATCTCACTTCTAATTTCTGAATTAGTTTTATTACTAGTCATATCATGTTATCATGTCCCTGTTGTTTGTTTTCGGGATCGGTATTATCTAGTGGTTACTATCAGTTTAGATTATGTTTATGCTTTCGTTTATAGACTACATTACATTTCAATCCAGTAACATGTTATGTTTTTTTTTTTTTTTGTTAAATTTAAAAATTTGCTTTTGCAGTTGTAGTTGTTCTACTTCTACTGTTTGTTTTCATTTAAATTTTTGCCAATGCTGCCACGACTGTGAAGCCCCAAGTATCTTGGTTATGCTTTAGGTAGTCCTGGTACTATTAGTGTCAGCCTTTAGCAATTATATCTCACAACTATCATTCATGTACTACTACTACTACTACTTTGTATGTTCAATCTTTCATGTTTTCTCCTAGTTCATAGTCTTGAGACTTTTGACACAATCTGACTTGTATTTCTTTATCTTTATTTTGTTTGAGTTGAAGCTTTCTCATGCTATATAAATTTTAATGAAATCTATCATTGCTGCTGTTGGTTTGGACACATACTGCAGCACTATTCTTTCTTTGCAGGAGGAGAAAACTACAAGAATGAGCAACTTACATCAATAAGCACAAACTCGCCTTCTCTGTCTCATTTTCTTCTTGAGGCAATAGGAACTCATGTGAATGTGGACTGTGGAGTTGTGCTAAATAGGTCAACCAATTAGGTGCACCAACAATGTCTACATAAAAATTAAAAAAAAAAAAAAAAAAAGAAGAAAGATTAACCAACTTTCACCAAACCTTCTCTAGTGGTTGATAGCTTAGATTGATGGGTTTTTTTGTTTCCCCATAATGACACCCAAAAGATTTATTAATATTTCCATAATAGTACCAAAGCAAATTTCCAATTTTTTTTTTTTGCAACTATCATAATTTTTCAAAAATTACACTTGCCATTAGTAGTTCCGTTAAGGAAATATTCTTGACATATTATTTTTAATGGGTAAGAAAATTATGAAAATATCAAAATGCCCATTACCAATCTCCACTACAACTCAGCGTCTAATCTTGTCATTCTTCTACTTCCTCAACCTTGGCCTCTCCCTCCACACCATCCCTCTTCAATAGCCTTGCCCTTGCCTCCTGCAACCTCTTCAAAAGAATCCAACCACCATCATCATCAGAAGTAAGAGAGGGAGGGGAGGGGAGGGGATTGGGTTGGGGCTAAAGGTAATGAAGAAAAAAAATTAAGGGGATGTTTTATGAAGCTGATGAAGATCCTTCATGAATGTGATCAGAAAAAGGATACTGAAACTTGTTTCCTGGTTTTGGGATAGAATTGTGGCTAGTAAAAATCTCATCTTGTGAGAACGTTAACTAGTAAATATATCATCTTTGTTGGTGGTGTTCTTGTTGAATTGGGTTGGGAGTCCATCAGAATTGCTTGCTGCTTTATTGGTTTTTTCTTGGCCGTGGGGATTGGCAAATTGTAATTGATTCTTGATTGTGATTTTCAGGATAATTGGGGGATTGGAAGGGGGGAAAAAACCTATGATATATGATTCATATTGGTGGAGGATTATTATCAATTTAGGGCAGGAAACTATTTTGGTTCTTACCATGATTGAGAAGAGTTAAACCCTGTGATTTTAATATCAACAACTTTCTTAGATCACGTAAAGAGATGAATATTATCATATTTGTGCTGCCAAGAGATTGTTCTGCAGCATCACTGATCAGAATGCAGAGGCTTGATGTAATGATCATATTGTGTGGGTATATTGTGCGTTCCTTAGGCAGGTACATGGGTTGAGTGCAATTGTAGTTATAGTTTTTTTGGGTAGTTCTTCTTCTGTAGTGATGTGCTTATGTTTCTAAATTGGTTGCTGGATAGAGTTTCTACTAGTATATGATGATTCAGTAATAAGTCACTCTTTTCTGTGCCTAGAAATCTTAATTTTATTAAAACTGATATTCAATTGACCCAGGGAACCAGCAAAAAATTTTGAAACAAATATATACTAGTTTGTTTCTTTTTAAAAACCTTTTGGTATTGACTCTTGTGTGAAAATTAACTTGGAAATCCTCTCTATTAGCTAATTCCCGAAAATGAAGTGCAAGGTACTTTTTACATTTTGCATATAGAATTAATATTGGTGAATGTTAACTGATTATCAATTAATTTGTTAAACAAGAAGGTAACTAACTATCTCTAATAAGTCGGTGAAATCATTTGGCAAAAGATGTTAGTTTTTTTCTGAATCAAGGGCCTGTTTTAGGCATCACTAGAAAATACTGATTTATCAGAGTAGTTAATATTTAATAATCTCATAAGCAGATTCAGCTTCGCCCAAAAAGTCTTGAATTCCGGCTTGGGGGTTAATGTTATATATATCTCTATATAATATTATAATAGGAGAAGGCCTTAGTGTCATTTGTAAATGTTTTGTCATTCTACCAACCCGTGCAACGCACGTGCATAACTGTTATAAAGGAGGAGATCCTAGGTTCAAATCAAGACTACATCTAATTTTTTATTTTAAAAACCTATATTTATTAAAACGTGCATCACACGTGTAAACTACTAGTATGTATGATAGGAAATACGTACGAGGCAGTAGAAAATGTACGTAGCTTGAGTTTTGAAGGCGTCGACTGGCCTTCAATTGATAGAACTCATGCAAGGAGAGGGCATAAATTGTTTTCCCCTGTCCAACCCAATTCAGTACCAGTCCACAGTATTAGTCTACTCAATATGTTGGAATTTTTGACTAATCTAACTTGATTTTGTTTCCACGTATGCAAATACTTTTTTTATTTATTTGTTCATTTCTATTTGTCTTGAATTAGTTTTTACTAATGTTCGCATTATCTATCTACCAAAAAAGATGATCAAAGAATATATTGTTTATCACAAAAATATAAATCCTCACCTTTATCTGCATATATTCAACCTAGCTATCAAATCACTTGTGCATAAAATTTCTATGAAGATGAAGAGGAAGGAGCTTTAGATGTCATAAAAATGCTTAAAACTGTGCTAGAGCTTTAGTTGTCATAAAATGCTTAAAACTGTGCTCTTCTGCTCTACACAATTGGCCACATGATTTTCAAGGAGATCCATAGTCTCCTTTAGTCATTTTCTGTAGAACCTTTGTGCGCAATAAAGCATGAATATCCCAGTAATCTTTAAATTATATAATAAATAAATAGTAAAACTAGCTAATATAAATGTGTTCAAATATACGCTCGAGGTTGTTATTAATTTGAGAGGCATAATTATAACCCAGAAATGGGAGATGATATGGTTCTGGGTTTCTCTCTGGCATTCCCTTTCTGGCATTTCATGGAAATTAAGCAGAAGATGATAACAAACCCATTAAGAAGAAAGAGAGAGTAACTAATTCATCTTCCTTTTTTAAGAGAGTAACTAATTCATCTTCCTTTTTTTTATCTGCTTTGTCTTTCTGCTCAACTGTTAATTTCTTGTACCTGTTTATCATCTCTCTCCTCTTTCTCCTCTCAATTTCATTTCATTTGCTTTTCGTTGCCTTTGGTGAGATTAACAGAATTGAGCTTTTACTTACATTACTGTCTTAGGTTGTACAGGGGAGTGATAGTTGTTGAATTTGGATTCATTTGCTGTATCATCTTCACCGGGAATTTTTTCTTATTAACGTCATAATTTCCTCGCATGCATTAGACTAATTCATCACATCTTTTCTTTTGGGGGGGGGGGGGGGGGGGGGTGAACAGCTTTTACCCCTTATAAATAGTGCTGGCTATGGTGGAGAAGGAGTGCCAGAGGTGGGCCGGGTAAGCAAAGGTATGAACATAAAATATGAGGTAAGGGACAACAGAAGAGGGTACAAAGCAGGTGCACTTAAAGGAAGGGATGAAGCACTACTCATGTAGCCATATTTGATGCCGACTTCCAGCCAGAACCTGACTTTTCCTATGCCGCTCCATCCCTTCTTCACAATCCTCAAATTGGTCATTGTGGATCCAAGCCCGCTGGAAATTTGGTATTCTCTCAAGTTTCTCATTTGTTCAATCATTTCCGCTCTGTACCTCTCTCCGTTTCTTTATTTTCTTTTGATAAGGATGGATAGAGTCCAAGCCAAAATGAAATAAAACATAAAAAGTATTACAAATATTGTCAGTTGAAGTCTACACAAAATTGAGATCTAGGGGATCACTGGCATTCAACTTGAAGCATAACAAAATCTGAAGTCTAATACACAGCAATACTAATTAGTACATAGTTTTAAACAACAAAATATATATGATTGTGAAAAGGATAACCGATAGCTTCAAACAAAGATATTGAGTCTTCCATATATATAAAATCTTCAGCTTGAACCACCTTGACAGATCGAGCTTGTAGAAGGGAACTGACTGACTGAAGGAGATCACTAGAGAAGTCCGTACGTCACCAGTCAACACTATTGCAGTTCCAGCTGTAGCTCCAGGAAAATCAGGAGGGATGGGAGCATTGTTAGTACTGAGTTGAAGAATAGCTGCTCCAAAACTAAGGTAACCTTGATTATTGGCTTGTTAGAGGCAGAGAGAGTCTATGAATGGGTTGTCACATAAAAACTAGGAGATGCTCTTAAGAAGGAAAGTGGCCGGCGTCTAAGCAGCTAGATATATCCAGTCACTGAATTTTCTGTGACTGGATATATCTAGGTTCACCTTTGTTCTTTCCTTTTTTTTTTTGTTCTACTTTTTCACCATAACTTTTCAATCCGATATAATTATCAGGTTAAATCTGTTGGAGCTTGTGGTTGGATGCTACCTCTTCTTTTGAGGGTGCTGTGACATTGCCTGCCATTACTTCATTACCTCCATGTCCAAGAAAGCAATTGCCTTGTTTGTTGTCGGTTTTGGTTGCAGTGGAACTTTTATGCCTTATTTATGAATGTTCCCTACTTATGAATTGTGGGATAGATTCATCAGTTTGACTATGATGCTGAATCCTTGGTTAACTTTCATTGCACATATATACGTTCTAATATCCCATAACCCAGAATATGTATATATATATATATATATATATATAATAATAGTTTGCATGCTTGCTGTTCCTGTAGGAGATCGATAGCCATGTAATTTAAGATGAATCCATGTTATTCGCTTGGTGGGATTAAAATTAATTAACTTATATATGAACTATTGGCCTCCAGGATTTGTTGTTTATTAGAGAAATCATTAGATATAGGCAGCGATGAAAACAGATTTGTGACTGAATGCTATAGAGCAGCAGTAGCAAACAACCAACAGTACATTATTCTATACCAAAATAATAACTGTCAAGTAAAACTGATTAACATTCTAGACTAGTTACAGCATACAAGTTCATGCCATTCAATACAAGATGGTGGTGGCGGCAAATTAACACACCGGGGGGGAGCATAAGACTGACCAATGTGCAGAATACAAGTTGCAACATTCGGAAAGGTACAATATTGTTCGTTATTCAACAACATAAAAAGATAACAACAGAAAACATTGAAGAAATTCACAAACAAAGGAGACGCCAACACACACTCTTAAACAGCCATAACAGACAGACAGAGACAGACAGACACATAATAACATTGAAGAGTACCACCAACCAAAAAAAAAAAAAAAAAAACTCATGAAGATGTAAGAAAGGACGACATGCAGTTAATCCTGATCCTGAGTGGTAGTAAGGATTGTAGAAGTGAGGGGTGGTTGAACTTCAATCCTGGACACACCTTCCCTGGCCTCTGCCACCTCGGCCACTTCAACTTCCCCAATCACTACTGCACCAGTTTCCTCTTCCTCTTCATCTTCATCGACGTAATTTGGGTCATGGGGATCGACAGCAGGGGGAAGTGGATCGAGCTCGTTCTCCATGGGATCAGCTGCAGGCCCTTCCCAAGTGAACTTGCCGCCTCGACCAGACTTGGGAGGTCCATGGGCAAGTGGGAGACCATCGACAGGATGCCTCTCCATCCGCTGAATCCCCTTGTCGGTCATCTTCTTCTCAACGTAACGAAGCCTGTCTTCTGCAGGGTTGTGAGTAGTCTTCTTGCTCACTTTCTCTTTCTCATTCATGTTTCCTGCGACTGTTTCTTTCGTTGCCCTTTCTTTTTTTTTTTTTTTTTTCTTTTTTTTTGTTGATAGTAATATTCACTTATCCACTGGATTGCACTGGCAGTGTTTGATATATATATATATATATATATGAGATTCCCTTGGAGAGATCGAGAGATCATCAATCAGAGTAGCCTTCTGGTCTAATCTGGAAGAAGATAATTTGATCATGAAGAGTCTAGAAAGGGATGGAGAAGAAGCAAGTGGTATTTTCTGCCACGTGTCCTTTATTTTATTTTTTCCCCCAAATTTTCCCGGCGCGACGGCACGCGGCATTCTTTTTTTTTTTTTTTTTTTGGAAGAAAATGTGGAATAATGCCACCCTGTTTCATTAATAAGTGATTAATAAACAACCCCGAAGGCTCGGGGAACAAAAGAGCAGTACAGGAAATAAAACATACCCCCAACAACACCCTGGGAGATGGGTTACAACATCCAGCCACGCGGCATTCTTCTCTCTCGTTATTTATTGCATAGCTACTTAGACCATCTTTAGTGTTTTTGAGCATATGTAATCGTCCCGAGTCATATTCGGGGTATTTGGCAGAGAGTAATGCTACATCCACTATCAATTTCACTATATTTTTCTTCGCTATCTTAGATGGCACACTTCAATAGGTAGGAAAAGATAGAGTAGGTGGTGGAACTCTCCAATAGGAGTATGCCACCTAAGGTAGTTAAGAGAATGGTAGTGAAATTGGTAGTGGCTGAAGCTTTACTCTTTGGCAAATAGAAATAGAAAAAATGGGTTTGCGTTGTAGTCGTCAAAATCCAAAATATGGGTCAGACGAAAGATTATTTTTCGTCTCACAAATTTTTTTAAAAAAAATTATATATATATATATAAATGCATTGAAGTGAGGGACAAAGGACAAAAAAAAAATTTTTTAAAAATAAAAACTGTTAAAAGAATGCACAAAAGGACCAAAAAAAAAGAAAAAAAAATTGAAACCTGCCAATTGCCTTGGACGGAAGATACCGTCCTAGGCAATTTGGCCTTTGCACAATTGCTCAAGGACGGTACATAATGTACCGTCCGTCAATTTTTTTTTTTTTTTTAAATTTAATTCATCGGACGGTATATTATCCTCTGTCTGTCGGATTTGTCGTATATGAAATTGAAGCGACGGTGTTTTGTCTGCCGTCGCACGTTTCGGACGAAAGATTATCTTTCGTTCGGCTATAATTTGGCATTTGCCAAACCGTCTTCCATATTTGGCACGCTCCTGTTCATGCGACACCCAAATTTTTGATATTTGGCAGACGACTACAGCGACTTTTTTTTTATTTTTTTTCAAATTTTGGGTATTTAGCAGACAACTACAGATGCTCTTAAAGCCATTTTTTGCATAGGCATATAGCAAGAGAAAAAATGGCTTTCATCTGTAATCGTTGTTAGTTAAAATTTGGCTTTTCAAAATTTTAATAGGATGAACGGCGTCCTTAAAAAAAATTCGTCTGAGTCGGTGATAGTGACATTTTAAAATTTATATTAAAAAATCAAAAAATACTCAAAATGCTCACAGGCGGAACATGATTTCTCTCTTGGGAATTTTTTTTAATGAAAACTTAATGGGACGGTAGATTATCTACCGTCCAAAAGTTTTTTTTGAAAAAAATCTTTCGATGTGTGATGGGACATTGTTTACCGTCCAGTTCTTTTTTTTTAATTAATCGGTGGGACATGAAATTATTTTCCGTCCGTCGATGTGTCAAGCAAAATTGTGTAGGGACGATATATTATTTCCCATCCGAGCACTCCGACGAAAGATAATTTTCCGTCCGATCAATCAGACGATAAATCATCTGTCGTTCGCTATATTTTGGCAATTTTCATTTCGTTTCCCAAATATAGCCAGCGACTGTTCATTCGAAACCCAAATTTTGGGTAAATGGCCAACGACTACAGCACAACTTTTTTCCAAATTTTGAAAATTTTGGCAAAATGGCCAACGGGTACAGATGCTCTTACGGAGTAAAATGAGAACAAATCATGTGAATCATGGTGGTTTCAAGTGAAAAGAATAGTTTTCACTACTAAATGTTCTTTAAACAAAAAAAATTATAAAAAAAAATTGTAACCAAGACTATGAAATATACTTCATGAAATATAACGAAAATAGTGATATTTAGAATTTTAACAAAATCGACAAAAACAGTAGACTATATTTTATAAAATGCGGTCAAATCAGTAAAATCTTGTATTTCTTAAATTTTTTCATAAAATTAAAAAAAATGTTAACTATAACCCATAAAATATGGCAAAAACAACAATATCCAGAATTTTTCAAAAAATCGACGAGAACGGCGGACTATAGTCCACAAAAAAGTGGTCATATCAGTGTAGCGGTGGCAATCGGGTCATTCGAGCCGGGTCGGGTCGAACCCGCTCAGGTCGGCCCGATATTCGGGTGGGTTCGGGTCTGGTTGGCAAGTTAACCAGGCTAGGCCGAGTTCAAAATCCAAAATTTTGACCCGGTCGACCCATGAACCCATTTAGGTCGAATCCGTTTCGGGTTGGGCAAGGTTGCGGGTTGGCCCGGTTAATATATTTATTTAATTTATATATATATATATATATATATATATATATATATATATATATATATATATATATATCTTCACTTACAAAAAAAATACAACAAGTATAATTGTATAAGAGTGTAAAAAATGCATATATTATTCATTTCAACTTCTTTGAATTTTTTACAAGTTTTTTACATAATAATAAAAGTAATAGAAATTCATAAAGAACATACAATATTTTCCGAATTACATTTACATGTTTGAGGGGATAATCAGATTCTAGAGTTCGAGATAACCCAGAGTTAGATTGAAGAAATGACATTGGACTACTGTCGTGCACCTCTACTTAACCTAAACCTATGATTTCATCGCCGAAAATTTCCTAAACTTGTTGTTGGATTTCAGGCGAGTTGCTTCCAATTGTTGATGTAGATGCCGCTTTTCCTTGAATCCTCTCTTCAGCTTCATCCAATCTTTGGTGCACACAAACATCTCTAACGAATCCGGCTTCAAACGATTCATGTAATACGTTAGAACACCGCCGCTTGTAGAAAAAATATTTCTGAAACAATTGTGGAGACAGAAGAAGTTAGTAACTCTCTAGCCATATGTGAAAGAATAGGAAAAAGATTTGCATGTTCATTTCACCATTGTAGCACTTCAATCTTAGTACTAGAACTCTCACTATTTTGTTGATTATACCAATTTAATTCATTAGGTGCATTAGTCCTACAGGGGTGTATTGAATTGGAATTTGAAATGAATTTAAAAGAATTGAGAATCCCAGTATTTAAGGGATTTATGGAGAATTCACCTAAAACTTTGACTGGGATTTATAAGGATTTTAAATAGTTTGATGGAATTCTTATTATGAATTTGATGGAATTCGAAGGAATTCGATGACAATTGAACTTTCATAGACTTTATAATTAGTTCATTTCCTACACAAGATTGTCATTCTCATAAGAGTAGTACGAATAAATATCAAGGCACCTCGCAAGTCATTGACATAAATCATCAAATGGATAACCTATTAACTGTTGAAAACCAAATAAGTTCATTATCAACTGAAATAATAAATGTATCAAAAGAAAAATTAAATCTAATAATGTAAAAGCATATATAGTCGCTTAGTAAGATTTGAATTGATGTTCGGTAATCTCTTTGCCTAAATATATACAAAATGAGTATAATAACCATAGTAACATCATCAACAATACTTTCAACAATTATAATAGTGCTGAAAGAATTATCATAGACCAATGGGTTCTTCAATGTAGGCGCCCGATGCAAATGCTACCAGGAACTAGTGGCTAGTGAGAGGTTGGGATTTGGAATCCCGCGGCCTTGTTAAAAGGAAATATATGCTCTCCATGAATGTAGATAATCTTCAAAAACTAATTTTGATTGCACCTTTGGAAATTACCATAACCATTAGAAAATAGCTTGATTGTTATTGTTGTTTATAAATCATACACTGAAATGGGGAAAAAGATTCATGGTTATGTAATTTAGAAGAACAACTTTTTGAGCAGAGATCAATGGTTGACAATCTTCAAAAAAAAAATTTGATTACATCTTCATTAGAAAAGAACTTGATAGTTTAAACAATCAAATTTTGGATTTTTGGAATGGTGAGAAGTAGATTGGACAACACCAAGAATTATTTTGGGCTTTTGATAATTCCTAATTGGATGAACATGAAAGCATATGCACAGAAATTGTCGTTAGTTCTAGTTTAACTGTCGGTCTCTCAAATAATATGATTTCTTTGCTATTAATCTCATTACTATTCAATTCCTACAAACGATACCTACAAGAATTGATGGTGGATTTGGGCAGGTTCTGGAGGGGGGGGGGGATTTTGGCAAGGTGGTTTGGTGGTTTGGGGGATTTCGGCGAGGATGGTTTGGGGGATATCGGCGATGGGATGTTCAAGGAGAAGAGGATGGTTTTCAGAAGAGGATGGTAGGGATGTTGGGGGAGAAGAAGAAGAACAGTAGGAAACCATACTCACCAGTATACAAATCAAGCTAATGAAAATATACAAATACTGACAATCAATACCTTCACAAGAAGGGTGGATGCAATTGTGGGAAAGGAAAAACGTCTTGAGAGAATCACAAATGGCTTGAAAATTTCTACGGAGAAGGTGAGAATTGCAGAGGGTTTTGGTATTTATACCTCAAACCCTAGATTCCATCTAAATCCTCCAAATTCTCAATTCTACCAAAATCAATAACTTTTGAATACACCGAGAATTGAATGGGGTAATTTAAAATCTCAATTGAATACACCGAAAATTGAATAGAATCACTTAAAGTCTCAATTGAATACACTGTGACTTTTATAAGCTCCTTTAAAATCCTAATTGAATACACTAGGATTTTCACATTCTTTTAAATTATTTTCAAATTCCAATCCAATACACCCCTGCTAGTTTTTTTTTATTGAATACGATCAAGTAAATTAGCAGTAACTTTTTCTAATGTACTATTACCCTTACCTCTAGAAGTAGAAGAAGAATAAGTAACTATACTAGTTGTACTACCAGATGCAAAAGTTCTATCTAATAATCATATAAGTTATTCAATGTCGATTCAAAACTAGCTAAAAATTCATTACAATTATATTCAGAATCATCTTCAAGTAAAAAATATTTTCACTCTAACTCCTTGTACAATACGAGAATCCATAACAGTAGCAATACAATATAACATAGGGAAAACATTTAAATACTTCAAAAATTTTGTATAAGCGGGAACAACAATATGGCTAATGTATTCGTCTGAAATTATGTCTTGAAAAGTTTGCATCATAGTGATTATTGAAATAAAAATACCATAAGATGTAGAAAACTTCACAATTGTGGTTTTAAAAGGTTCCAAAAATCGTAACAAAGATTCGGCAAAATACCATGATTGGAGAGTCATTTGAAAATTTTCTATATTTTTTGCAAGACAACAATCGTTTATAATATCTTTGTATTGAGTAACCACATTTAGTAAATCGAAAGTATAGCTCTATCAGTTTTTAACATCTCTAGAAAATTTTCTAAAATGTATTTCCCTACATTTAATTAATTTAAAAAATTCTTGAAGCATAGTACCACTCAAAACAATAAAATGTACACAATTTCTAATTGCAATTATATATGAATCGGCTACTTTCAATGCATATTGTACATATAAAATTAAAATATGACACACACATGTAACATGAAAAATTTTATTACATGGAGGAGCTAATTGTGTTTTTAATGTAATAATCGAAGCATTTTTGTTACATACATTATCAAAACTAATAGTAATTTTTTTTAATCACGGATATGATATAAATCATAAACTTTTAAAATACGTGTTGCAATAACCATACTACTATGGGGATATGACAAAGCAGCAAGTGATATGATTATCTTTTAAATCATCCAATCACTATCTATCCAATGACAAGTTATGCCCATCATCGGAATATCGTTACAATTTTTCCAACAATCTGAAGTTAACGATGGTCTACAAGTTAAAGAATACAGGAGTGCAATTAAAGCGCATCTCATTTCGTTGTAAAGTTTTAAACAATCGGACTTGAGTGTGTATCTAGGAATTCTTATAAAATGTGGATTTAGTACATTTTGGTTAAAAGACTCTACATTCCTACTCTCGGAATAGGAAAAAGATAGTTCATCCTTATTAACTAGTTTGGCCTTTTCCTGATGAACATTTTCGAAATCATAGGGGTGGTTATCTATTTGTCCGATCATAGAGTCGATCTTTTGTTTGCCTTACTAGTTTTGTACTAGTGCGGGTGTATATTTAAAATGTGTCATTTAATTGCACATGTTCCCTCACCATTCTTCCATATGTAACTCTTGCTACAAATTTTACAAATTTTATGTTATATACTAATATTCTCCTTGTCGGGGATAACTTATAAAATATATGCTAATCACTAGTTTTCCCTCTAGTTTTTATACTGCTAGCGGGTTGTGTGGATTCAATTTGTTGTGTTTGTGTCTCAGTATCATGCATTTCTTGTTCTATGTCGTGTGTAGGAACATCGCGAGAACCTATGTTTAGCATGGATTATATTCGGATTCTAATTATGGGATTGTTGGATGCTGGCGAGAAGAACTAGTGGAATCTTGTCCACTTTGGCTACGACCGCTACCTTGTGATCTAGACATGAAAATATATTTGTAGTAGTAGTGTATGTAAAAAAAATGATTTCTAGTGTTTTAATAGTGCATGTGAAAAAATATAAAACAATATTAAAAGTGGGATGTGTTAAAAAAATTCTAAAAAACAATAGGAGGGTTGAGAGATAGAGAGATTCGAAAAACCAACAAACAAATATGATAAAACAAAATTAGAACTACAAAAACAAAATAAACAGTTGAGAGGGTTGTGAAATTTTGATACCGTACTTCGCGAATAATCATATATAGAAATGAGAGAGAAAATAATAATAGAAGTAGACGTAGTCCGGTAGTCGATTAAGAAGTGTAGTAGACGTAGTCATAGAAAAGAGAGATAGCTTCTTTGTTGAGAGATTTTGTAGTACAGGTAGTTGAGAGTGTTGAATAAACATGAATTTGATACGATCGAAATTGTTCAATTCTTTGTTACTTGCTTCTTTGTTGAATGAAATTGATTGTATTGAGTAATGGTAGTAGAGAGAGTAAGAGAGTAGGGTGTGATTTTTATTATTATTGAAGTTAAGGGCTTTTATAGGCACCACCCCCCCCCCCCCCCCCCCCCCCCCCACCACCACCACCACCACCACACAAAAAAACGTAGAATGGTCGACTACAAAAAAAGGAACACCCGCGGGTTGGCGAGCAGTTAACGGGCGAGTTTGACTAAGTCAACAGGTTCGCGGGCCGGGTTCAACGAGTTGGATTTGATTATTTTGTGACTCGAGTCGACCCGGTTAGGTTAGCGGGACTAACCCGAACCCGAACCGGATCGAAGCGGGCCGGTCAGAGCGTGCGGGTCGCGGGTCGACCCGACCTATCTGAATGCCATCCTTAATCAGTGTAATTTTGTATTACGCAAAATTTGTTAAAATAGTGGACTAGCTTATAAAAATATGGCCAAAACATTAATATTCAGATTTTTTTTAAATTAATGAAAGCAGTTGACAACGACCCACAAAATGTGATAAAAACAATAAAAAATTGTATTTCTCAAAATCACCCAATAAACAGTGGGATTATAGCCTATAAAATATTGTGAAAATAATGATATTTTGAATTTTCTCAAAGTCATTGATAACGTTGGGCCAAATTAGTGAAATTTTGTATTTCGCAAAATTGGCTTAAACAGTGGAATATAGCCCATAAAATATGCCGGTATCAGTGATTTTCAGTATTTTTTCTCAAAATCAAAAAAAAAAATGTGGACTTACAATATGATCGAATTAGTGAAATTTGTTTTCCCTCAAAATTAGCGTCAACAATGTACTATATAACCTATAAAATATGGCCAAACTAGTGGCCGTCAGAATTTTATAAAAATTGGCAAAAATGATGACTATAGCCCGCAAAATGTGGCCAAATTAGTATAATATCGTATTTATCAAATTCGCCTAAAAAGAGTGGCATATAACCCATAAAATATGCCAAGATACAGTTATATTCAAAATTTTCTCGAAATTAACAGAAACGGAGGACTATAGTTCATAAAATGTGGGAAAATCAGAGAAATTTTGAATTATCAAAATCGGCAAAATGCAGTGGCCCTTAGCATTGGTATAAATAGCTAATACCCAGATCCGACCCGGACTCGACATGGACCGGAACCGACTTGATCTATACAGGTCCGGGTCCTAAAATAAGACCCGATGCACTTCCGAGTCCAGATCTAGGTCCGCTCAAAATAGAAACAATCTGGACTCGGATCCGGATCCATTAAAAAATACCCCCAAAAAATATGGAATTTGAACATTAGAGTTATAGGGATATACACGTAATTAGTAATTGTTGAAAATAGATGTGTAAATATAATATTTATTCATTTACTTAAGTGCATGAACTGTTGGAACCATAGGATATTGGCTTCAAAAATACTTAAGTGCAAATATTTAGTCCCCGCTACCGGACCCGATGTGTAGATTTTTTTAACTAGAATCCGGACCCGGACTCGATCCCGGACCCGGATCCGGACCCAGTTCTCACAAGTCCGAGTCCGGGTCCAAGTCCGAGTAGTGTAAGACCCGACCCGATACCAGCTCTAGTGGTCTTATAAAATATATTCAAAAATAGTGAAATTTAGAATTTTATCAAAATCGACAAAAACAGTGATCTATAATGCAAAAAATATAGGCAAATAAGTGAAATTTTGTATTAATCAAAATCAACTAAAAACAGTAGGCTATAAAGCCCATACAATATGGCCAAAACAATGATATTTATAAATTTCTTAAAATTGACAATAACGACGAACTATTGTCCCATAAAATATGGTCAAATTAGTAAAAAGTTGTATTTTAAAAATTGACCAAAAATTAGTAGATTATAACACATAAAATAGTGAACTGTACCAAAATAATGATATTCAAATTTTTTTAAAAAATTATGAAAATGGACTATGACAAAAAATGTTTCAATATAATACGTATTTGAAGTATTAAAAATGTTTCACCCACAATATTTCCTTTTACAACATTATGTGGCACAAATCGTTCAAAAATAAAAAATAAAAAAATTAATTTTTAACATGTATGTCCCTAACAAATGGGTAATGCTACACCTACTACCAAATCTACTACTTTTTCCTTTACTACCTTATGTGGCACACTATTAGTAGAGGTTCTTGTAGAGTAGGTGGTGGAAACATCCAATAGTGGTGTACCACCTAAGGTAGTAAAGAGAAAGATAGTATATTTGGTAGTAGGTGTAACATTATCCCTAACAAATATGTGAATATCATATATGGGTAATGCTATATCTACAACCTTTACAACCTTACAACCTTAGGTGTCACAATCTCATTGGAGATGTGTACAACCCACTTCCACCTATTCTACAATACATTTCAATGAAATTGTGCCACCTAAGGTTGTAAAAAAAAGGTTGTAAGAATAGGTTGTAGGTGTAGCATTACCCTATCATATATACCCCTCACAAATGTGAATTTTCACATTTGTCCCTAATAATGTGTGTTCAATCTCTTAATTGCCCCTTAAGTTAAAACTACTTAAAAGACATAAAAAATTACGAAATATGCAATTCTGTTGAATTGGTTTTATGTAAAATGAGTGAAATACATTTCCTCTACTAGTCATGCTTCTTATTCTTACTATTTATAAACTCAGTCGATTGTAAAACCAACTGAAACCATCAATCATTCTCAATTTTCTTTAGTTTTCTTAATAAATGGACAAATTTACAGTACATCTTTGTAACTTCATCTTCTTCCTTATGTTTCATATCCAAATTCGCCACTAATCTTATAAATATTAAATTCACGTAGTTCGAGGCAACTTTTAGTCGTAAGTAAGAAATGAACTCATATTGTTAGGGACAAATATGAAAATACACATTTTTGAAGGGCATATATGATATTAACATATTTGTTAGGGTATACGTGTTAAAAACCAAAAATAGATTTGATTGTAAGTGTAGCATTACCCAAAAATAAAAGCTGAAACTTACAATATTATTGTGCTACATCTCTAATATTATAATGAGAGGGTTGGGGTTGTGTCATTTGTAAACAAACTGTAAATTACAAACAATCAATTATCTAATCTTAACCACTCATTTTAAAATGAAAGTTATATTAACTATCTACTTAGTTAAATGATGTCAGTTACCATAATATCCTCAAAGTTCAAATTTATTTATTCATAATTATTTACAAAAGTAGTATACATATAAAATAAGAGTTTGTGTTATTAGGGATAATTGTAAAGAGTATGATAAGAATTTGAGATAGGTAAAATGAGTTCACAAGTTCGAATAAAAATAAAAAAATTCTTAGTGCAAATTGCTAGGAAGATTGTAAAAAATAAGGATATAGAAAAAGTTGTGGGTCTAGCATTGTTATTTTTAAGTATAAATGGTAGTCCGATGATTTTGGCTGGTGCGGGGACTAAAAAGATAAGAGAGACCATTTTGTTTGTGAGGTAGTACTACTGGTCCAAACTACAAAACCTATCCCCGGGCGGGCCACACCTCATCCTCTCCCCACCCAGCCCCCGCCTCCGCCTTCCTCTGGAGGGCCAAGCAGTCCTCCCTCCGCCACTCTTCCTCCATTCCGGCGATTTCAGCATAAGCGAGGTACGATTGATTATTCTCGAGATTATTATTATTATTATTATTATTGTCGACTGTTGAGACCATTTTAGGAGTTAAAAAAACAATAGGAAATTGTGTTTCCCATCTGATGATAATTTTTATTAAATAAAGAAGCTTATCATTTCTTTTGATTTGATACAACATATTCTAGATCCAAGTTCTTTCAACCAAATAAACTGAAATTAGATGAGGCTTGTTGATCTGATCTATGTACTCGAATAAACAATTAATCATTGAGTGTGAGTAAATTCCAAGACAAGGAAATAAGTGGAGCTGAGGTTCAAATCCTTCCTTTCCTTCACTGTAAATTTTGAGGAGATGGAGGAGGTATTTTAACACACCACCCCCCCACCCCCCCAAAAAAGGGGGGGGGGGGGGGGGGGTGGTGCCAACCATATAGTAGGATATACAGGCAGCTAAAGACTTGGCTTCATTCAATATTTGATAACCAGATTCTATCAGTATTAATTACTGTTTTTTTTTTTTTGATTTGCATATTAACATTGTCTTGGGACCTGATTTCTCCGTAAGGAACTGCCACGATGGTATGTACGGCATGTTAGTTCGTATGGAATAGAGGATTTGCATCAATGTTACTATAGGACATCCTTTAAAATTTGCATAGGCATGCTAGTTTGTTAGTGTTTTAAAATTTATATCCTTCAAATTTATCAGCATAATTAATCTGAGTTGGCCGAAGATAACAAAATTATGAGCCACCGTGTCAAATGTTACTGTCACTGCCAGCAACCCAACAATTGAGCAGGACAAGCTGCCTCTTCTCCTATCCATATTCACGACACAAACGCAGAGGGATTAGAAGAGCGATGGCCTCCGCTGCTGCTGCTGCTGTGCTAAACAAGGTGCACCATAAGCTTGGAGATTGGTTTTCTGTCCCAGAACTGAGCCTCCGTGACCATTACTTTACTGTCCCATTAGATTACTCGTCTTCTGACGAGAATGACAGTACCATCACTAAAATCACCATCTTCGCCCGCGAGGTAGTCCAAGGTATTCTCTTATTTTTCACACCTGTTGTTATTATCTGTTATGGCAAGATTCATATTTTTAATCTCAACTTCAGTTGGCAAGGAGGAGCAATCGTTGCCTTATTTACTCTACTTACAAGGTGGACCAGGGTTTGAGAGTCCTCGTCCTGCTGAAGCTAGTGGATGGCTGAAGAAAGCGTGTGAAGATTATCGTGTAATTTTGCTCGATCAGGTAATTAGTTCTTAATTTGCAATTGATAGCAAAAGGAAATGTTTTTCACATCTTCATTTGACAATTTTTAATTTTATCTGTGCATTTCTTTCATAGCGTGGAACAGGTCTATCAACTCCCTTAACATCTTCGTCACTTTCTCAAATGACATCTGCAGCTAAGCTGGTTGACTACTTGAAACATTTCCGGGCTGATAATATAGTGAAAGATGCTGAATTAGTTCGCACATATATTGTGCCAGATGCCAAACCTTGGACAATATTAGGTCAGGTGTGTGTAAACTCAAAAACTTTTGGTAACTTCTTCCATTTGAAGTGGATGTTGATCCCCAAGATAAATTAGGATATAATTGCACCGGATTACTAAGTGTGTGAAGTGTCAATTTTGGAGGGAGACAATTTATTTATTCATTTATGTTCATAAAATATATCTAACAATAACTTCCTACTTCTTCCTACTTCAGCTGTTGTAACCTTTTGAATTCAGATTCTTCTGGACTGTATAATTTTGTCTAATGTTGTTTTTATTGTTGTAGAGTTATGGTGGATTTTGTGCAGTTACGTATTTAAGTTTTGCTCCAGAAGGGCTGAAGTCTGTTCTCTTGACGGGAGGGCTTCCACCTATTGGAAAGGGCTGCACTGCAGATAAAGTGTATCGAGCATGCTTTGAACAGGTTGTACATCAAAATGAGAAATATTATAAAAGGTTTCCGCAGGACATTGCTTTAGTTCATGAAATTGTAAATCACTTGTCTGGATCCGATGGTGGTGGGGTAAGTTGCTTCCCTTCCATCAGAAGTTTGTTTCATGATCAGGATATGCACTTGCATTCATATTTTAACAGCAATTACATTGAATAGGTACAACTTCCTTCAGGTGGTATTTTGACTTCAAAGGGTTTGCAAATTCTTGGACTTGTAGGTTTAGGTTCTGGAGGTGGTTTTGAACGTTTACATTACATGTAAGTGGTCATTGTCAACATCTTTATGATTACCAAAATTGGGCCGTTTACATGATATTAGTTTATGTCAGGCTTGAGAGGGTCTGGGATCCCATATTAGTTCCAGGAGCAGAGAAACGTATCAGTCACTATTTCTTAAAAGCGGTGAGCCTCAGACTTCCCATTCACTGCCATGTTCTTTATTAATTACTGCAAATCATGGTTTTTAATGCAAACTATCGATTGGGTACCCCCCATTCTGTCTAGCAGCCAAACATGAATGATGAAGAGTAAGGAGGAAGAAGGACAAGATAATGGCACAAAGCTCAAAGAACTTGGCTTTCTATTCATCTATCAAAATCCAAGTCTACCATATTTAAAAATGAAGAGCATTTTAAATAGGCTTTACAAAATTACAGCTAATAATTCAAATTATTCTTTCCTAATCAAGATAACTAAAAATAGAAACTAGTAAATCAGTATAAGAAACTAATAAACCACCTAACACATATTAAAGATTATTAAATCAAATTAATTCTAATCAAATATAATCCTAATTAATTGGGATGCCTTCCCTATATTCCCTTTCCATTATGTGGAGGAGGATTTCTCCTAGAGTCTCTCTTGGTCCCCATCAATGAAAAAGTTACAAAACTCAGTGAGACCTTATCGAGAATATTAGCATATGTTTTTGGTTTGATAGTGCAACAGTGTCATGCAATTGCTATATACTGCCATAATAATCCTTGTCTGTTTTGTATTCATTGCCACTATACATTGGTCCGCCAAATTATGTAATTGTTTTTAGATTTATGCTCTTTTCTAACGTTAATTAGGAAACATGCTCCTGATTATATTTTGAGATGTATGTCTCTTTCTCACTTATACTGGCTAATTATTTGCCAGTTCTGTTTTCTAAATCATTGTGGTTCTTAAAATTGCTGTGCTTTGTTTTCACAAGAACCATAGTGGTTTTCAGAATTGTTACTTGTAATAGCGGTTTTCACAAGACTGCAGTGGGTTTTCAAAACCACAATAGTTTTAAGATTGCATATTTAAGATAATGGGAGGTTGTGGTGAGAGAGACATACTTCTCTGAATATTTTTAAAACGGGTGTTTGTCTAATTAATTTTAAAAAGAAGCATACATCAGAAAAATATTTCCAAATTATGCTTTTGTGCAGAAATATATGACTGTGCTTCTTACACCTATATGAGGCCATCTTGTGGTTGTGCATCCTGTTTTTGTTGTTGCTGTTTTCATTTTATTTTTTCTCCACACTAGCTTCTTACTTTATGCAATTTTGTGATGAGGACATCTATTCTGTTTAGATTTTATTTTAGTACCATATTTGTTTCTGGCAATTATAGCCATATGTAATTTTTTTTGTATTTTTTAGATTTTGAGAATATTTTGAGATTTGTATCAAGATGTATTTTGAGCCTATTTATAGGCCTTGAGATTAATGAGAAAGTATGCCACTCTTTATTAAAAAATTTGTGTTGAGTTTTTGCTCTTCCTCTCTCTCCTTTGTGTGATACAACTGAGATCTAAATTAGGGTTTGTGATAAATCCTAATACAATTTGAGGGCTAGTGATTAACTCTAAAATCTACCCCAATTAAAAAAAAATCCCCCAATTACAAACTCAAAACCCTAATCCCCTACACTAGCCGCCGTTCACACCCCCTCCTTCATCTTCTCCATCTTCTACCTCAATCCCAAGTACCCTGCCGTCGCCTCCTTCCTCCTCCACCCCCGACCAAGATCCTCACCCCAAAGCAACCTCGAGCGCCCCTGCTTCCGTCGACTGCCATTGAAATCGACCTCCACCGTTGCACCCATCAACGGCCATCATCGCCCTCCTCATCGACTGCCATCTCTCACCAGCCCGTTCCCCGCCTGACGCAGCGCCGCCACCGGCCAGATCCCCTTACCGCACCTCTCTCCTACTGCTCTTGCTGTTCTCGAAGTGCTGCGTTCTTTGTTGCTGTCCACTCCGAGATCTACGCTGGTTTTCTTCGCATTCGGTATACTCTTTCCACTATTAGATATTTGTGTTTTACTGCCTTATTATTTATTATATTATCTGATTTGCCTGTTGTCCACAAAATAACTGAGATTGAGTGTTCCACATGCCTAAGTAGAGTACGACTCAATATTGAACCTATTACTTGCTAAATACTTAGGGTTTTAATTATTGATCGTAAGGTTGAATTATTAATTGAGACTGTTACACTTGATTCAATTCTTGAAAATCCATCAAACCTGTTAACTGTTAAAATTCCCAACTTTGATCCGCACTTACATATTGGTAAAATTAATTCATTAAGAATCTTGGAAATTCTCTATCTTAGGGTTAGTTTTACATCATTTTGGTATCAGAGCCAAGGTTCTTAAAACCTTAGTTCTTGCATCGTAGGCATTATTTTTGTATTCATTTAGGATTGTGTAGTCTTTTATTTTTCTTTCTTTTATTTTAGTTTATTTCAGATTCATTTATAAAAAAAAACATTAGGACACGCGACCCCTAGTTTTCACTTTTGGTGAATGCATCTTCGCAGCACCATCACAGATCCTGAAGAGCCTTTCTTATCCCTTCCCAATCACGCAATTAGGAACCCTAGATTCTCCAGACCTGAAATGGACAACCCTGATATCATCGCTACCCTAGCTGCCATCCAAGCAACTATTGCCAATATCAATCAGAGGCTTGCAAAAGTGGAGTTAAATTAAACCATTGTCCTTGAGCTTCATGCCCATCGTCAGATCCCTCAAGGGAATGTTCGTGACGATCGACGTGAAGAACGTGACCCTAACGAACAATATAAAAAGAACGTTAAGGTTAACGTTCCCCAGTTTGAAGGCTACATGGAACCCCAAGCTTACCTCGATTGGATCCGTGCCATGAACCACTACTTTGTGTGGTTTGACATGAGCGAAGTCCTGAAGGTTAAATTTGCTACTATGAAATTGACGGGTAAAGCTCAACAACACTGGACCAATCTTGAACATGCCCGCAGAGGCCGAGGCCTGGCACCTATAGCCACTTGGGAGGCCATGAAAGAGAAGCTCACTGAGAGATATGTACCGCTATCGTTTCATACCCGATTGCTAGATTCATGGAACCAATTCTATCAAGAAAGTAAATCCGCACAAGAATATGTTGATAAGTTCGATGACTTCCTTATTCGGTGCAATGCTTTAGGTAAAGAGAGTGAAGAACAAACTCTCTCTAGGTTCAGGGCTGGATTACAAGCCGATCTGAGGAACGAGCTAATTCATAGAAATGTGGACTCAATAGCGGCAGCCTACGCCCTAGTTCTCGATATGGGTTCTCTTAAAGCTAGTTTTCATTACAAGTCCAGCGATTCGATGGATCATTCCTCTAGAATGAATCCTCCTGACCCCTCTAGACCTGAGCACTCCTCTCCTCAGTACCTTGACAAGTCTTACCCAAATAAACATACTTCAAATTCGTATCCACTTAGAAATGCCAATACGGGTAAGAACACTGAAAGCGACTATTCGAAGATCGATCCTCTCACTAAGTGCTATAAATGTAAGGGATACGGCCATGTTGTTGGCAACTGTCCTAGCCCAAGTAGGATCAATATAGTAGAGGGTACCGCAGTCATCGCTGATGAGCCCGATAATGAGTTTACCTATGAACCTAATATAAGTGATGACTTTAATGAAAAAGAGGATGACCAGTCTCTTAATTGTATTCAGCCTGTCCATTCACCTCCATTGAGTATACCCAAGTCACCCATTTCCTCCCAAGTCACTTGGCAACCCATAGATTTTACCCCTGTGTTAGAATATTACAAAGTCACAGAGTCTGCATCCACATTTGCATATAACATTCATGACTTGCATAGAGAAATTTTCAAGGAACTTAATGAGAATAATTTTAACTACAAGTTAATAGCAGATACTAGAAGGAAATTTATAACTTTTGATATTGGTGACGAGGTGATGGTTCGGATTCATCCGGAACGGCTTCCTGCTGGACCCGTTAAGAACTTGAAAATACGTGCTGCAGGCCCATTTAAGATTCTACATGCAATCAATGATAGTACCTATGTCGTTGACCTTCCTGAAGGCTTTGGTATAAGTAAGACTTTCAATATTGAGGATCTAGTACTTTATGAAGGCTCAAAATTCAACCCTAGAAATTTTCTTATAGATGAGCCTACCCTGTAGCCTAATAGTGAGATTCCCACATTTACCCCTCTACCTTATACTACTTACACACCGACAGAAGAATTGAATAATATTTTAGATAATCAGATAATCTCTACAAGAGATGGTGGTATGCACAAATATTTGGTGAGGTGGAAGAACAAACTGAAGTTGGATGACACTTGCAGTGATCGTGAGGGGCTCCCGCAACTGGATCCAGATCTTTTGGAGCACCATGACAGGATCACTTGTTTTGACTCGACTGAGTCGAGCTCTCTCCCACCTGGAGAGAATGATGAGGATATCTATTCTGTTTAGATTTTATTTCAGTACCATATTTGTTTCTGGCAATTATAGCCATATGTAATCTTTTTTGTATTTTTTAGATTTTGAGAATATTTTGAAATTTGTATCAAGATGTATTTTGAGCCTATTTATAGGCCTTGAGATTAATGAGAAAGTATGCTACTCTTGATTAAAAAATTTGTGTTGAGTTTTTGCTCTTCCTCTCTCTCCTTTGTGTGATACAACTGAGATCTAAATTAGGATTTGTGATAAATCCTAATACAATTTGAGGGTTAGTGATTAACTCTAAAATCTACCTCCAATTAAAAAAAATCCCCCAATTACAAACTCAAAACCCTAATCCCCTACACTAGCCGCCGTTCACACCCTCTCCTTCATCTTCTCCATCTTCTATCTCAATCCCAAGTACCCTGCCGTCGCCTCCTTCCTCCTCCACTCTCGACCAAGATCCTCACCCCAAAGCAACCCCGAGCGCCCTTGCTTCCGTCGACTGCCATTGAAATCGACCTCCACCGTTGCACCCATCAACGGCCATCATCGCCCTCCTCATCGACTGCCATCTCTCACCAGCCCGTTCCCCGCCTGACGCAGCGCCGCCACCGGCCAGATCCCCTTACCGCACCTCTCTCCTACTGCTCTTGCTGTTCTCGAAGTGCTGCGTTCTTTGTTGCTGTCCACTCCGAGATCTACGCTGGTTTTCTTCGCATTCGGTATACTCTTTCCACTATTAGATATTTGTGTTTTACTGCCTTATTATCTATTATATTATCTGATTTGCCTGTCGTCCATAAAATAACTGAGATTGAGTGTTCCACATGCCTAAGTAGAGTACGACTCAATATTGAACCTATTACTTGCTAAACACTTAGGGTTTTAATTATTGATCGTAAGGTTGAATTATTAATTGGGACTGTTACACTTGATTCAATTCTTGAAAATCCATCAAACCTGTTAACTGTTAAAATTCCCAACTTTGATCTGCACTTACATGTTGGTAAAATTAATCCATTAAGAATCTTGGAAATTCTCTATCTTAGGATTAGTTTTACATCATTTTGAACTACAATTTTTTGTTTATGCATCATGCAGTTTGAGAGTTGGATAGACTTCGACTCTAATCCACTCTATGCCCTTATGCATGAATCCATATATTGTCAGGTAAGTTTTCACTCTTACTCCTTTGGGGAAAATTTGATAGCTGTGGTTTTAGCTTTTAACTATTTGCATTTTTCTTAGGCAATTGCCTAGATATATCTATCAGCACAATTGGTGGATCTTTTCTCTTTGGTCTAACCAGTTGATCTTTTTCTGACAAAAGGGTGCTTCATCTCAGTGGTCAGCTCACAAAATAATGGGTGAGTATGAGAACATGTTTGATCCAACTAAAGCTGCAAATGAAGGTCGCCCTGTATATTTCACTGGAGAGGTAACTCGATCTAATAATTATACTAGAGTAGATGGTATACAAATTAATCTTTACTCAATACTTGCTTCTCTTAACATTAAAATAAAGATTGTGATAAATATGAAAGTGACTAAGAATTGGCACAAATGAAATTGAGAGACGTTTAGTGTTATTTTCAAATATAGGGTGACACCGGAGTTTGCCGTTATAAGCGAATAAAATGACAGGCATGTACATTATACCAACACAGCGTGTAGGGTATTTCTTAAATTAGCTTGCAAACAAGATAGGAAGGTCTTGGTCAGGCTAAATTCCCCACTTACCAAGGTTGTGCTTTTCATCTTTTTTCTATCTGTGTAAGCAAGCTCCATTGTCGTTGTAATAGACATTTAGATAGGCTTCTAGAGCATCTATAGTTGTTGGCTATATATCCAAAAAATGGATATTTTGAAAAAAAAACCATCTGTAGTCGTCGTCTATATATTCATTTTTTTTGGATTTCAAAGGAACATGAGACGGCTATATTTGGCAGAGGCAATGGCTTTATCTATATTTTAGAAATCGGAAGATGATTTACCATTTTATAGTTGGATGGTAGATGATTTGTCGTCTAAGACAAATTTTTAATTGGGAAAGTGTCGGACGGCATATGATCTGCCGTTTGAATTATTAAAAAAAACACAAATGGGAAGATCATCTTCCGTTTGTGAAGATAGAATTTTTTTTCTGTGTTGGACTGTGCCGTCCTTCACATTTTTTTAAAAAAAATTTCGAGACGACATATCATCTGTTGTCCTTCACAATATATTAATTTTGTTTTTTTAACGCAGATCTTCAAACGGTATATCATCTTTCGTCGTCCAAAAAAACCAATTTTTGAGTATAGACGACTGCAGCCTTTCCGCTATTTGCTATTTCCAAAATTGCCATATACCCATTTTTTGACTTAAACGACTACAGATGCTCTTAGAATCATGTACATATGTATACAACAGCATAACTTAAACATACTCCAAAATCTCTGATTGATAGTCTATGCACCCAGGGCCATGAGCCATCATATATTAAACACCTATACATGACTAAAATTTTCCTTTTACTTCACCAATAATTACCTTTTATCTCCCAAACCTCTCATTTTTTTTAACAATCCCTGACCATACAACTTATCTGCCTTACCGATCTTATGCACGCAACAAGACCCTAGATTTTGGAGGAGGTTCGATATAGTGGTGACGACGAAATAGATAGACTAAATAGCAAATCCCCTATTTTAGTTTTCACAAACAGGGGAAAGTTAGAAGAGAAAAATACCATAATTATAAATGGGTTAATTGGTGGTAGAGAGAGGAGGAAGAAAGTTGGTCTCAAATGCAAATGTAAAGTAGGTAAATAGGTTTTTTTTTTGTCCCAAAAAAAGACACATGAAATGCACGTGAGGGTATATTTGTTGGTTAGATGAGTGAATGACTGTATTTTTCTATGATAATGGATAAAAGTACGTTTGTGCTTTTTTTTAATGTCAAAAGTATGTGGTATATTTGTAGTTTAGCTTATAAAATAGGGAAGATTTTGGAATAATGGAGAAAATAACAGGTAAAAATACTAGGAAGATACTGGAAAATTGAGAAACATAATTAAAACCACACAATAGGATATACTGGAGATTTCTTGTGCATGAATAAATGTTATACTATTTCTAAAGGCGGTTTTTTGGTTCTTGTTAAGAGGTTGAAGGTTGACTTGTTGTCCAGTGTCGTCTCCGACCAATTGATCGGCGCATTCATACATCTTATTCCAATTATCATTTAGCACATTGATAGTTAACGGTTTCTTGGAGAAAAAAGTGATTAAGTACGAGGGTGAAGGGGGTTTCCTGGGGGCTGCAAGATTGAATGGATAATAGATATTGTCCCACAAATTAATTTTCCGCTGGGGAAGGCATTGAATGAAAAAGTGTTCTCCGAGCCAAACGTGGTATTCGTTCTTGACCAGAGGGTTGTTCGCATGCTTCACTCTCGGCTTGGAATATATATCCAAAAGATGCACGTTAATCAAATTAACCTATATTCCACCTACCCTTACTTTTCGT
Organism: Hemerocallis citrina; assembly: GCA_017893485.1. Taxonomy (NCBI): domain Eukaryota; kingdom Viridiplantae; phylum Streptophyta; class Magnoliopsida; order Asparagales; family Asphodelaceae; genus Hemerocallis; species Hemerocallis citrina. The sequence goes on along the minus strand of CM030360.1, from coordinate 669,626 downwards.
TTCCATTATTTCCCTTATTTCCTTTAACACTCCTATTCCCATCTTGATCTCTTAGCATCTTCTTTTCTCGTATATGATTATAAGATTATTATTGGTCTTTCTATTTTGTTTTGATTGAGATCCATGACAAGATAGGAACAAAACCCTTCAACATGTACAATTAGTATCACCATCATAACATATTACACAACCAAAACACATTAATGATGTCACAGAACCATGGCACCACCAGCACTAGAAGAGCCATTGCTGGGTCTGGAGAGGTGACATCCTATAGGCAGCGTCTCTGGATGATATCAGCAATTATGGCATGAAGAATAAGCTTAGTCAAGGCCTTCTTGTTGGGGGTTAGAATGCCTTCCCAAGAATAAAAAAATAGACGAAACTATCAAATAATCATAGAAGTCATGTTCTTAAGAACTTCCCTTTATTCCGTCCAAATCGAATCACCCATATCATGGCCATCATAGCCTAGTAAATCGATATTTAGCTTTAATTCTCTTCTTTGTCCACAACCTCCACCGTGACTTCATGGAACGTTCGAACCAGATTTTCCAAGATTTCTTGAATAACCAAAAACTATTAACAAAAGAACAATGAATAAATGAATGGTTAGTTGTTTCATGATGTTCTTACTTTTTTCTGGTGTGGGAGCAATTAGATGATGAGTTCTTTTTTAGGAGAAAACTTACAATCTGGATAGTCGGTTCGATCTGAATTGTGATAGCTGAAGTTTCCTTGATTTTAATCTGAACCGTTGAGAGCGTCTGGATCTGGATTGGATGGCTGAGATATCGCCGGTCCGAACCTGCACAAAGTCTGAACACCGAGATTGGTTCTGGCAAAAGACCTTCTGACGCGTGAGTTCGTAACTCAGAAAGAGACTAGTTCTGGTGGCAAAAGATTGATTATCTGACTTTGATGAAGGTTAAAGCTGTTACTTTGACCCGATACCCGGACCTGACTCGGACCCGGCATTGGATCGGAACCGACCCGATTTATACGGGTCCGGGTCCTAAAATAAGACCCGATGCACGACTGGTTCCGGGTCCGGGTATGGGTCCGCTCAAAATAGACCTGACCCGGACCAGGACCCATCAAAAAATACTCCCAATTATTCAGAATTTGAATAATATGGTTATATGATATTACGTGTAAATAGTAATTGTTGAAGATATGTGTAAATATAATATTTATTCATGTACTTAAGTGCAAAAAATGTTGGAACCATAGGGTATCAGGTGTAAAAACACTTACTATCGGACCCACGAGTATATTTTTTTAAGGAAGACCCGGACCCGATTCTCACAGGTCTGGGTCCGGGTCCAATTTTTGGACTCATGAGGTATCGAGTCCGGGTCCGGGTAGTGGAGAACCCGAACCGATAGGACCCGATACCAACGCTACTGAAGGTGGAGGGTATTTATAACACAAGAGTTAGTTCCACAAGATTGACTTAAAAAAGTATATTTTTGGGATTAAACTCCAGATTTCTATGGTGATGAGATAAAGTTAGTTGATAACCCCATTAGAGATAGATGATTTGGTGAAACTCCTCTTTTTGGGCTTTATGGCAACCCAATTTTGTAAGCCTGGCTGGGTTGATGGGCCAGAAAGTTGCCAAAGTTCTTCTTACGGGCATGTAGTTGCTGAAATTATCGTTCTGTTCATGAGAAATTTTAAGATGCGTGTTTGAATTGTAAGGCCTTACTAATATCACAAGTCCTCCACTCTTGAAGGATCGATTCTCAGCCTTTGAGTAGTAGTCACTGTTCTGGATATTCTAGAGAGCTAGTTTGACTTTCAGGGACGATTAGAGATTCTAGGAGCCTTGTCGGAGCATCTCGGGGTAGCACCAATTTTGTAGAACTTATAGTAATTTTTTTTTGGAATTTTCAGATTTTTCTGCAATTTTACTTAATTCTTTCCAAATTTTAATTATTTGCTGAAAATTTTAATTAAAATTTCAAATTTATAATTATTTTTAGAATTTTCAATTAATTCTTTCCAAAATTTTAATTATTTTTTTGGATTTTTAAATTAATTTTCTCGAATTTATAATGATTAAATAAAATTTTAATTAAAAAATCATACCTAGGTTCGAATCTTGGTGCGATTGGACGGCTGATACAGGGCGCCGAGGTTGCTGAGGTCAGTATAACGTCGGTAGCTGTCTTTCCTTTCAAGGGGTTGAGTGCAGATTTTGCTGTTGATCGGACGACTGTGATGGAAGGGCATGTTTTTTAAGGGGATTGGATGGCTGCACGAGCCCGAAGTAACCGCTCTCCTCGGACGACATGATCAGCTTTGAGGAGGGTGGGGCCCGTCTAGTCAACTACATCTAGTAAGCTACGTCAGCCACAACCTGCCATGTCAGCGTGCCACTTCAGTACAAAGTCGGAGGGGTAAGGCCGCCATGTCAGATGGGCCTGACCATGTCAGCATGACATGTAAGCTGGGCTCGTGCCTTGTCATCCTGTCACATCAGCCCAAGTCGAAGGGGCCAGATCGCCACGTCAGATGGGTCCCTGCCACATTGGCGTGCTGGGTTTGCGTAACGTTGGGGGTTGCTATCACATGCATTGCGCATGCGCGTGATGAGCAGTGGAAGACTGAGCTCGCACCACGTCGTTCCTCTCGAGTGGCAAAGATGCTATCACGTGGCAGCGCGAAATTTTTTATGCGGTTTACGCATATTTTTACGTTGTAATGCATATTTTTATGCGTTGTAGTATATTTCCATTTTTTTCGCGTATTATTACGTTGTAAAGTGTATTTTTACGCATTTTATCGTATTTTCACACATTTTGGATTTGTGCAGATTTTTCTCCTCTATAAATTCAAAGGCCCTCTACTTATTTTTTCACTCCACTCCCAACTTTTCCCCGCCAAGTTGTTCCTTTGCCTCTAGAGCTTGATTCAAGCTGTGTTCTTCGTCGATTTCTTCGTTAACGATCAGGTAATATTCAAGCTGTATATTTTTGCGAGCCATGACTATGGTGGAATTGGTAGCTCTACTTCTTCTGGCAGCGACAAGGTAGAAGTTCTTTAGAAGTTCTTTCGGCTTCCCAATCTTGCAAGGGGAAGGAAGCGGTCGGTTCCTCAGTTATCGTAGAGGATATCGACCAGGCAAGAGGATAGACGGTGTTCTCTTGCTAGGATTCATCATCCTCTTGTCCCACTTTTAGTTCGCAAGTACTCGGAGGACTTAGCGGGTTTGGTGCAGTATGGGGTTAAATATGACGACCCTGAGAACTATCCCATCTTTGAAGATGATCAGGTGAAAATCATCCTCGTGAAGGAGGATATTCTGAAAATCAGGGTCAGTCTCAGGATTCCTCCCGAGTATGAGCCGTTCCTTCCTGGTGCCAGAGTTATGGCGTTCTCCAGGATGTCGAATGAGTTCGGAATGTTTCCCTTCAATGCCTTCTACGCTGGGTTGCACCTGCCCATGCACCCCTCTATTATGGTGGTGCTAAACTGGTATGGCTTAGTTTGGTTTAGTTTGTGTTGTGCAATCTAGATGATCTAAATATATAGATCAACTAGACACAAATTGAAAACCTCGCAAGTGTACGAATCGTTTATAGAAGCGTAGTGACAAGCAAGGGTCGATCCCACAGAGATTGTAGAAATTAACTTACTAACCAATAAAACAAAAATAAGAATCTTAAAGTGTTGTTCTAAAAGAAATGACTAGATCAAGTAGTTCTGAATTACAAATGTCTATTAGGTAGTTGGGCTTTGATCTTCACCTATAGTCAATAAAGCTAAGTCACCTTCTTCACTACTCTAATTACTCATGTTCGTTCCTTTAAGGGCATGGTATCTACTCCTTAAAGTTAATGTTTCCCTAAGCCAATAATTAGGCATGGTATCTACTCTAATTCGTTTCTTTCCGTAAGTATTTAGCATGGTATCTACTAAGTTGCACTTAAAGAAAACATAGGAACGATGGAAACGAACAAACACTCGAAGTTCTAGAAATTGGTATCAGATCTAGATCCTTCAAGTTGATTAAACCAAGAATCCCTAAAGATTCCTGTGTTACATGCTATGAACACGAGATACGGGTCGTCTCTATGCTCATATAACAGATTTAGATTTATAATACGCAAACTTGATAATCTCAGGTTCTGTATGGCAGTCGACTTGCTGTCACTCTCAGTCGACTGCTCTTAGAACTTCTGAACAAGTTTGTATATTATAAATCTATACCAATACTCTCAGGTTTAATCAATAAGTAATAGAGTAGCATTCAGAAGAATATAGCATTACATAATTACGGTTTCAATCTACCCAACCATGAAATTAGTTCCACATAATAAAACTTTTATTGACTAACAGTTTCGAATACATGATTAAAATAAAAACTAGAAAGAGAAGAAATAAACTGATGATGTTCGGCCTGAGAAGTCGACTTGCTGTCACTAAGTCGACTGGCTCGTTCCCTTCAGTGTACTTGATCTCCTTTCTTCGATGCTGAGAGAACAATGCGTGTGGTTGATGATTGATGATCCAGGGATTCGGTGATACCCTCAACTTCTTATTCCCAGCCTTCTTATACTTCTTTTGCCCACGTCTGCAGATTGCAATCCTATCTTTTTACACCTGGGTTTGGATAATTTAATCTTGCTTTGGATTCGGACGAGGATGCATCTTCATCTGTTCTTATCTTCTGACTCGGCTGAATACCAGTCGACTGGTTTGGGAGTAAGTCGACTGTGTCGAGACATCTGTAGATTCATGATCACCAGTCAGCCGACTGTCTCTGGAGTAAGTCGACTGTGCCGAGCATCGTCAGTCTCTCTGTCCAGTTGCCTGTTGGAAACACCAGTCGACTTATGCCCTGCAGTTTCTGTGTACCATCCTCATAATCCTGAATCTGCCTCGTTTTGCTGCTTTAGGCTGTTTCCTACAGAAAAGAGAAATTGAGAGTAAAATACCACATATAGAGTATTTAAATGTCCAGTTGTAGTAAGATTATTGTTCCTAAATGTGAATATTTAATTGGATTCATCAGTTTGTACCCAATTTTTGGAGAAATCTTATGGATTTCATTTTATGGTGCAAAAAAGTTAGCACCAAGCCGTGTTTGAGGCTATGGAGGAGGCACTTTTGACTTCATAAGCAGCGAATGGCCGACAACTTGTATTATGTCTCCCCCCGCCCTGAAAGAGGAGTGATCAGCAATCCTGACTCCATCAAAAGCTGGAAGTGCAAATATTTTACAAAAGCTCCAAGTCGTGGGGATTTTCCACAAGATGGGGGAGCTGCGTGTCGAAGAAGGTGACGGCCTAACCGAAGGTGACATCGGAGGAGGAGAAAGTGAGCGATGCTCTTCTCGAGGGTAGGGAGATGAAATGGAGGGACGTGACTGTAATACCCCGATTTTTCTTAAATACTTAAAGATTATTTATTTCTCTTTTATAGTATGCTTGTGTAGCATGTGACCATTATTTTCTCCATGAAGAATAAAGTATATTGTTTCCTATAAAATATTTTCCTTAAAGCCCAATGTTAACTTGTTTGTTTTCTCTTTTAAAATATTTATTTTGGCCCAAATGAACTTAAGCCCATAAACTTAACATTTTATTTATTTATTTTCCTACAACTTGTATGTATAGCATCTTTTCTTTCTATCCCGGGTATTTAATGTATTTTTTTTAGTGTGGTGGAGTTTGTATGTACACGTGCACTTTATGTACACGTGCACAAGGCACAATACTTGGCCGGATGGTGGAGTGATGGGTTAGATCATGGGTAGTTACATTTTGAGGTGTGGGTAGTTTCTAAACTTCCGATTTAATCTCAGCCCTTGTTTCTTCAACTTCCTAATAGATCTCAACCCTCCATTCTATTTATCTTTTAGTATAAATACCCCTCCTATCCCCTATCTCTTTTACACTAAAAATTTCCTAAGATTATAGAGAGTATCTGTGAGTTGTGTGGGAACTTTTCTGTGGAAGCAAGCAGCATTGCTGAGGAGCTCGGTGTGGAACAAAGGAGCAAGGAGTGCAGTACTGTGTTGAAGGACTTTGCGAGATTTCGTTTATTTTCTTCATATAAGGTGGGTGTTTCTCAGGACTTCTAACGTAGGAATGATACTAAAATCATTATGATTGATGCCATGTTACAAAAAGTAAATTGAATGCAGTAGAAATTGCTTGAACATGCTATTAATAATGAGAATGAGACTGTCGGTACAGTCGACTGCCATGTGAGCCAGTCGACTGGTACGAGACATTATTTTCTTAATGTGCTGATAAACATGTGTGTGAATAGACATGATGGTGTCGTTATTGAATATATAATTTTCCCTATGACACATGATGGAGGGAAGGTAAATAAATGAAAGAACTAATGGTGATAAATAATGTAAATTGTCGGCGCAGTCGACTGACGTTGTGTTAAGTCGACTGGTGCTTCGTTCTGAGTATGACTGTTTGAAAGTTCCATGAATAAAGATACTTTATTTATGTAGACCCAGTATGATGACTTGAGATTTATACCTTCATTGTCGTAAGAAAGTATGAACTATATGAATGCATGACTAGAGTAGTTTTCTCTAAAAGAGTATGTTAGTGATTTGGAACCTTGTGCTGTGAATGCTACTGAACAAGAGGAGACTCTGCTTTTAAAAATATGAATTTATGTATATAGTGAATGGATACCATGATGCAAGTACATGTAAGAACTGTAAATAATCTCTTTAATGGAAAATGGATCTGTCCAGTCGACCGATGCATGTAGCTAGTCGACTGATCTGGACTTGGAAAATTGTGCTGTTGAAATCTCCGGAACAGACGACTGATCGATGAGCAGTCGACTGTCACGAGAACAATATTGTGAACATGAAAAGTACGGGACAGGCGACTGGTGGTGTACAACAGTCGACTATCCCGAGCAATTATGATGATACTGGTGTGACTGTATGAGTCGACTGGTATTCGTCCAAGTCGACTGTACAGAGTGTACCTGGATATATTTGAGCTTCATGTTATTTTGCTCTTGGTGATTATGAACTGTATGATTTGAATCAATGGACTCTGTTTATGGCTGTAAGAATTATGTGAATGAATCATAGAATTGAGAATTAAATGAATAATTATGAAAGGCCAAATCATGATGAAAAAGTCTGTGAGACTCTAAAATAAATGATGAGCTGATGATGCTCAATTGGATATTGTGAAATTGAAATTGAACGAAGGAGTAGCTAAGTCTCCCCGGCAGTGAAATGAAATGATATTGAGAAATAGACCAGGTTGGTCGAGTGAAATGAAATGATAAGTCCGGTTGATGGAGAGGCTAACTCTAGAGCTTGATTTTTATTCATGATTCTGATGTAACTTTAAAACATAGTGTGGAGGTGATGAAGGTGAGAGAAAAACATGAGTATGAGAGCTAGGGTACGGTGCGGGTGTGTGAGCCGCAGAATGCATGCTTGATGAGTCAAGACATGGCGCGAGCACAACTCAGTAATGATCGGACTCTAGTCACGCTTGTGGGATGTTTTGGTGACTACAAGAGGAGTGTGTTCAGGGAGGAGGCTGAATTGTCGCAGAATGCATGCTTGACGAGTCAAGACATGGCGCGAAATTCTACTCGAGGGGCCAGGATACATGCTTGTACTCATAGAATCATCTAAGATACTCATTGAATTCACAGAAGTAGAGTAAGTCATGGCGGGGGATTGAACCCTACAAAAATGAAGAACGATTAAGAGGCTTGCCCTCGAACCTATGTAGTATGGGATGCATAGAATTCGAACAAGTGTGCATTAGTGTCATGAGAACATTAAATAAACTGCATTAAGGATTTAAGTGCACAATCACGACACGACATCTCTAAAAGTTCCCTTTTGATTTTACATGCTTATTATAAACAAGATTGTGATTTGTTAAGAAATGAGATTCATTATACTGTTTCTGGCATAGAGAGGATGGTCATGTATAATTATCGTCGGTTGAATAAACTGACGTACCCACAGTTTTGTATGCAGGATAAATTACATGTAAGGAGGAATGGATGCATAAAGATCTCATTATGTTGTTGTTCATTTATGTAAATGTTGTATATTTTGCTTCCGCTGTGTAAATTTAAATGTAAAATGTTGTAACTCTGATGTAAAAAGAAAAGTTTGAAATTTCCTTGTAAAATTGTACTCGAGAAAAGTGAAAAGATCCTGAAGAACATCTCGAATTCAGTAATTTTAGGATTCGGGGCGTTACAGTGACAGAAGATGTCCTTCACTCAGGGGGGTTGAGCCCGATGGACACTAGTATGGCTTTAGCTTTCGTACCCTGATTTCAACACTTTAGGCTTCTTATTTTTGATATATCATGTTTTCACATCTTTTTTTGTTCTTTCTTTGCAGAAGTAGAAGGTATGGATTTTATTACTCCTTGCTCTTGGGTCTCTTTGCACTAAGGGTGGGCATCGGTCGGTATCCGACCTAATATGGACCATCCACCACCGATCCAAAGAAGATCGGTTTTTTAATTTTCTCATCCGCAACCAATCGAACCTTAATTGGATCGGTTTCCATCCAAGCCGATTAAGCTCGGTTTGGATTGGATTGGATGGTCGGTTTGATGTGCTACTTTTCACCTTCAACATCATTCATAATTTTGTTGAAATTTAAAAGATCAACTTCAATCAAACTTAAGAAACAACCTGCTATTTGTTATTCAGAAATGAATTTAAAATGAAGATTCATAAAACCACAAGTTGTTCATGAATTTTGCACTAATTGTTTGAGATTATGATGTTTAAATTGGTGAGATAAACTACTTTTTCACTTGCATACTTCTGTAATCTTAGTTTATTATCATAAAAAAAACATTAATAATCATAGCTAATTGAATTTCAGGTACATTAAAAAAAATTTTAAAAACAATTTCTGCTTGATTTGATTAAAGTAACTACTAAATGTTACATCAACTTCATGTATCTATTAAGTTGGGCCACACTGTAAATCAATTATTTCTCAACAACATAACACACAGGATTATGGAGAATCAAAACATAGGTAGAACAGTTGCTTGGTTTGTATTAAAGAAATAAAAGAAGACTGTTTGTATCTCCAAGAAAATGAGAAATGACTATTTTTATATTCAAGAAGTTAAAGGAGAACTATATTTTTTATGGACTGATGCATAGAGGTACGGTTGGTTTGGTTTCATCGGTTATTTGAAAGCCCCATCCAGCAACCGAACCGATCCAGTTGGTTATTGAAGATCAAGAACCCAACCAATCCAAACCCCCAATTGGTTCGGTTAAAAACCGGTCAGTTTGGGTTGGATTGGTTCGGATTGGTCGGTTCGGATAATAGTTGTCCACCCCTACTTTGCACAACCAAGGCCCGGAGGACAAGAAGAGGAAGAGAACAGTGAGCCGTCTTGGGATTCCGACGGTTGCTAAGAGTTCTTTCACTTCCACCTCGATGGAGGTGGAGCAGTAGTCGGCGGGGGCATCAACGATCCCCGCTGAAGGGAGTTTGTGCTTGGTCGCTCTCTAGGCTCTCCACCAATCCCCGCTAACTGCCACAACCGACGCAATTTTCACTGCCAAGGAGGTGTATGCTCCGGACTGGGGCGTAAAGCGATGTGATGCCATCTTGGGGGACTTGGCGAAGTGCATTGAGATGGCCTAGAACTCCCCCCCCCCTCTCGTACCAGTGAACTCCGGAAAGGGAGACGATTGACAGCTCCATCATGGAGCTATCCTGTGCCGGTGTTTTGGTAAGTTGCTCCACTTGTAGTTTCAAATTCTTGTTTTGAACTTTCAAATTTCTAAGCTCCGACATTTTCTTTTTGCGTATCACTTGTCGGGTCGGGAATCTAATCAAGATGATTCGTGCGTGGAAAAAGCTTGCAAAGAGAAGGCTGCCAAGCTGAGAGAGATAGGAGGAAGGTCGCCAAGGAGCTGGAGGCGATGAAATTGAAGGGTAAGGAGGCAGTTCTCCTTGCTAGCTTCGAGGCGGAGTAGAGGACATAGCGGGAAGAAGCGGCGAAGGAGAAGGCGGTTGCGGTGGCTGAGGCGGAGGCGAAGGTCCACCTTAGCAGCGTGATGGATCAGTCTTATGCTAAGGCTATCGTTGATGTGGTGGAGCGCGTCCCCAATTTTGATGGGAAGGGGCATGCCTGGAGTTCCAACCCGGGGTGAAGTTAGTGGGGGAAGAGCTTGACGAGGAGGCGGATAGGAGGAAACCGAGAGGAATCTGCAGTTGAAGAGGAGGGAAAAGGTGCAACTGAGATTCCCGCTCCATTGGTTCCGTCTACCGATGTGGAGCCTTGATTGTTCTTCTTAGTGTTTCTCCTTTGCTTTTGCTAATTTTGTAGTTGCCTAATTGCAGACTGAGTACCGCTTATGTGTCTACAAGTTCTAATGAATGACTTCTTAGCTTACAAATTTTTGTGGGTCGAATGTTTTATACTTGCTCTTCTGTGTTGGAATGTTATTGCTTGGAGCATGCCGTGGGAGTAGCCTCGTGGGAGAGTTGTGCTCCGGACTTGCTTGTTGAAACATCAACAAGTTTTAGGAGTAGTTCGAATTGTCGCTGCGAGTTTTGAGCTTGCATGTTTACAAGTTGTGGGAGCAATTCTGAGCCTCAAACTAGTTTGTTTAAAGAATTAACGAGTTGTAGGAGCAATTCCGAATGACAAGCCCTACTCCGTACTTGCTTGCTTGCAAGTTGCTAAAGCAGCGTCGTGTCACGTGGTGGACTCCAAAGGTTAACGAGTTGTCGGAGCAACTCTAATGGAGAGTTGGATTCAGAGCCTGTTATTTGGGACTCAGTGAGTCGTCAGTGTGGCTCGGGGAATAAGCTGAGTACTCAACTCATTGTTCACATCTAGAGAGTAGTACAAGAATTTTTGAAATAAAATGCTGAGTTTTATTGAAAAGTAAACCTAAGCGGCTGCATTGATGGTGGCTAGCCTTTATTACATACTCTGGCCGTTATAGATATTGGTCTTATTGCGAATTGAAAACCCACTGCTATTGGAGGGTGTTAAGCACCCTCGCGGAACTTCATCAAATGCTCCGCGTTACAAGTTCTTTGTATCTTCATCCTCGGGTCTTCAGGTCGCTAGGCTCCTGGGCGGACGACTTTAGAGACCTTGTACCCCCTCCTTGATGTTTGGTAAGTGGACCTTTTTATTATAGAATTTCTTATAGATGGCAGTACAAGTGCTTCTACACTCTTATAGATGGCAGACCTTACCTACGACACTTCTTCCCTGAGGAGGCTAAGTATGCACTCAGAGAAGCACACGAAGGAATCAGTGGCAATCACATGCGCGCAAGTTCTCTTGCGCGAAAGATTTTTAATCACGAGTACTATTGGCCATCACTCATCGACGATGCCCAAGAACACGTCTGTCATTGCTCCTCTTGTCAGAAGTTCTCTCCATTGAAGCGGGTGCCCCAAGCTGACCCTGGCTCCATGTGGAGTCCGATCCTTTTCGCCATGTGGGGAATGGACTTTGTTCGGACCGTTTCCTCCCACGACTAGACAAACGAACTTCCTAGTGGTAGCTATCAATTACAATATAAAGTGGATCGAAGCGGAACCGCTAGTCTCCATCTCCAAGTAGAAGATTCAACGGTTCTTTTGGAAGAATATTTTTTACAGATTAGGGATCCCCTGAATCCTAGTCACTGATAACGGAACCCAATTTGCCGCTAAGGGATTCCGCAAATTTTGTGCCAATCGAACAACGATTCTCTTCCACCTCTCATCCCCAGACCAACGTTCAAGCTGAGAACACCAATAAACAGATCCTTGATGGCCTCAAGAAGAGACTCGACGAAGCTCCTAAAGGGTTATGGGTAGAAGAACTCCCTAGTGTGCTATGGTCACACAGGCCCACGAAGAGAGCACCAATAGGATAATCCCCGTTCTATCTCATCTGCGGCTCCGAGGCAATGATCCCCTTAAAGGTCAGACTACCTTCCCCTAGCCTTCTCTCAACAATCTCCGGGTATCTTAGAAGTGATGCACATAAGCTCCAGCGCTTCCTCTTTGATGCTTTACTTGAGTAAGACTTCAATGAGCACTGTGTGGTCAAGTCCTTTGAAGGGAGAGGAGCATCCGCTTGCCCGTTTTCTTCGCTAGGGATGCGATTGACTTGTGCTTCTTTGAATGTAGCAAGAAGTTTCTTCACACAAGTATTTGACCATGTAGTCATCTCTGGTCTCATGGTTTCCTTGGATTTGGTTCACTACCAGTTGGGAGACACTAAACACTTGGACCTTTCAAGATCGGTGATCAGCACCTCATACTCAGTCTCGTTGTTGGTGGCCCGGAAGTTGAGACAGGGTGAGTACTGGCGGACCAACTCATCTGACCCGAGCAAGATTACACCAACCCCGCACTCTTGATGCAAGAGGAACCATCAACATATATACTCCAGGTTTGGGTGGGGGATCGAGGATATGGCTGGCAAGGGGTCAAGCTTTTTGGTAACACTCGTAGTGGTACTTCCATTTTCATCCCATATTTAGTTATGTAAGTGTAGTTTCAAAACTATGATAATGCTTTCTTCCCATTCTAATAGTTATTCAGTCAGTTAAAAGGAATTTCTTGATGTTTGGCTTTTAAATTTTTAGCTTAGTTTCTTTTTCTTCTGTTTATTTGCCTTTAGCCAGATAGAATAACACTGATGAGAATTTGCATATTAGTTTAAGTGGGAATTTAATATATGTTAGATTAGCTGCTTATTAATCAGTTCAGTGTCCTTGTTTTCTACTAGTAGAGTTCACTTTGTAAGCTGCATTATGTAGCTGATGAGAACTTTTCTATAGTCCCGTGAGGTTTCTTGTTACTAAAATTCTTACCATGTTTGATGATGCAGATGGTTTTCCCATGGATGTTTGATGAGATTCATGCTCTAAGAAAGTTTAAGGAATCTGCCCATTTGTTGGCAGAAAAGGAGGACTGGCCTCCCTTGTATGATGTTCACACTCTAAATAATAATCAGGTTCCCAAAAAGATTTGTTTTTGTACCCTTGCATGTTTTACTCAGATCATGGTTGATATAAATTAAATCTCTTTACACTTACTGACTTATGCAGGAGCAAACTTTAAATGCCTATTGTGTCGATAATAGATCTATCATTGTCTTCCTGCTTTTAATGCAATTATTAGAACATGTAATTGATAACTAGAACTGCCACTCATTTGCTTGTCCACTTTTGTGGTTTGAAGCATAATAATTGATAAGCAAATATTTACTGAGATTCCACATTATTTTATATTCGTCTAGGTGATTTCTAATGCTTTTATTATAAAACGTGCAAATCCAGTCACAAATTGTCTGGGTTGTGTTAGAGTTGAAGTTTCATACATTATGAAGGTTAACACATGTATGAGAACTTCAAAAGTTAATAGTTTCGTTATTGTAAAGGTGACATGATATTAGCAATCTTACAACACTCATCCCCAAATTATTAATTCACTTTTACTTATTTGTAGGCCCACCATTGTAAATGGGATTTTGTGGGAGTAAAAATGGAAATACAATAATTTAGAGGGTTATGTGTGAAAAACCTGGAAAAATGATAAAACTTCAACCTACAGTCTTTTGCATACTTACAGAATTTTTTTGGGACAGAAATGATAGGGCTTTCCATTGTTATTCTTGATTCTCGTCCGACCTTACTGCCAGTGTACGTAGCCATGCGATGGCTGATATACTGTATGTATTGCAGGTTGCCGTTGCTGCTGCTGTTTATTTTGAGGACATGTATGTCAATTTCAGTCTCGCAATGGAAACAGCTTCTGAGATTGCTGGCATCAGGCTATGGGTAACTAATGAATACATGCATTCTGGGCTTCGCGATAGTGGATCTCAGGTATTTGAACAGTTGATGGGGATGTTGCAAGGGAAGAAGCCATGGTTTTGATTGAAGGTAGCACCTGTCGCATCATTGTTCCCTTTCAAGATAAACACATAATTATTTGCAGAAACATTTTCTTAATTGAGCTTCTCATTTAGAGAATTCAAATTGACATTTCTTTTATTTTTATTTTTATTTTTATAGTCAATAAATTGACATTTCTTACCCACAAAATTTGTATTGCGTTGTGTAATGTTTTGCGAGGATTGATTAGGGAAGGTTGTGGATAAGCCATCTCCTTGGTCAGTGTTCATTGATATTTCTTGACAGTTGTAATTTATGTAATACCCTGAACTTTGTTTTTACTTTGAGATTGTGGCGCATTTAAGATTATATTTTTTTATAGTGATCTATTACCCATTATACATACCCCCATTGTTTGCATTAGTGGGTAATTATTCTCCCTTAACCTTCTTGACATGGGTAAAAATAGAAAAAAACCAGGGCCGTCCAAATTGGGACTCTCAGGGGTACAACGATAATTCCAGCAGTACAGGCCCTATGGGATGAACTAGGTCATTTTCAAGCTTATCGACCCAATTCAGCCTGTAATAGGGACTGTTACGACAACCCTAACGCAGGGGAGTCTAGATCCATCGAATCTAGTTTAAACTTCTTATTTCTAGGTGGTAACTGATTCTATCCCTCTACCCACAAGATAGTTTGAAAACTCTATCTTCGTCAAGCGAGAGCCCAAACTCGATATCTTCATGTGAAAGGGATAACCGCCTATATCCAAATATCGAGGTAGATAAATATCTTGAAATTGGCTCCCCTCGGCGACTATATATACCTCGAGATCTCCTCAGAAACAAGGTAATCGACAATTCTGCTCACAAAACCCACAATATCTTCGACTTGTTTGAAGGTCCACAGAAGAGAATCTAGTCGTTCCTAATGATCAGATCTTGGAGTCAATTACAGTTTTTTGTGGTCATCATTGACGAGGAGCGAAAGTGTAACACCCCGGCCCGAAACATCGATTTTTCTAACCACTGCCCACCACAAACTTGCCTCATAAAAGGTGCTATAGCTGATTGGTAACCTCTAATTGTAGGCAATTATATATATATTTAATTAATCATTCAAACCTCCGATATGGGACCAAATTCTTACATCAACCTCTCTTCGCACGAGAGGAACGAGCAGTAGATCCCCTCAGGCCGGCCCCACTACACACAACCCCCCACGTCAGCAATGCTTCATCAAGGCCTTCTTCACAAACGGGCGGGACCCACACGATTGCCACGTCACCCAAGGGTGACAGCAACAACAAAAGAAAGCAGCATGTTGCATGCATCTCGTGTCCCCCCTGCATTTAATTCCTATACCCCCCCCCCCCCCCCCCCCCCCCAAGAATTCAGCGTCCTCACTAAAGTCAGGACTTGCAATGTAGTGCCAGGATCTCCTTTCTAGCCAATGTGGAATGGCGTACCCTGATTCTGGTGTTGTCCAGTCCCCTAGCCCACCTCAGTGGATTTACCGGGTAACCTGACCCAATCCCGCTCCATCTCAGGCATACCCTACCATTCTGTACTCACACCCGGTGTCGAGAGTTGGCTCTGATACTATTTGTAACACCCCGACTCGAAACAACGATTATTCTAACAACTGCCCACCACAGGCTTGTCTCTTAAAAGGTGCTATAGCTGATTGGTGACCTTTAATTCCAGAAAATTATATATATATATTTTTAATTAATCATTCAAACCTCCGATATGAGACCAAATCCCTACATCAGCCTCTCTTCTCACGAGAGGAACACGCAGTAGACCCCCTCAGGCGGCCCCACTGCACACAGCCCCCCACGTTAGCAATGCTTCATCAAGGCCCTCTTCACAAATGGACGGGACCCACAGATTGCCACGTCATCCTGGGTGACAACAACAACCAAAGAAAGCAGCATGCTGCATGCATCCCGTGGGCCCCCCCATGCATTAAATTTCCATATCCATTTAATTCCTATACCAACCCCCTATGGAAAACTCTATAGGGCAAGCCACCAATTAATTATATATATATATATATTCTTAAACACAGGGTGTTACAGAAAGTTCGATTTTTACTGTTTTTATTTAAAGAATTTACGTATTTGATTACTTCCACACAGAAATAAGCAGCAACAGATTGGCGTTGTCTATGGAAATCGAAAAAGCATTCCGACCATACTCGCCGATAAAAGCAGTTTTCAGCCATGTCTCCAAAGGAAAAAAGAGAAGGCGACGACGTCGAGCCAAAGAGCTACCCCTCTTCCCCCACCTCCTCCACTTGAGGATGTTCCCCCTCAACAAGATCAACAAGTTCAGCAACCTCAACCTGAACAGATGCCTCCTCAACAAGCTCGCCCTACGTCCAGAGGGGCTGCACCGGGAGGCTCCCATCGAAGATATCAAAAACAACATCCTCTCCATGACCATGTCTCAGTCTACAATCCTTCCACCGACTCAATGGCTTCGCAAGGTTCTCAGGGATCAAGAGACCTTCGTCAAATTATTGTCAATCGTCAACAAGAGATTGACCTCCAAACCCGATTGAATGAGAGACAAGCCAATGACAAGGTCCCTCATCCAGAACATCAGAGAAGTCAGAGGAGCCGTTCTCCCCGAAGGCCGAGATCCAGAAGGGTTTCTCCTCCCCGTCGATAGCGAAGAAGCCACACCTCTATGAGCCGATCAGCTCCAGGGGTTCACCAGGATGGAGGGGCACCTATCACCCAGGCAAAATTCCGAAATTTCAAAGATGACATCCTGCGAGCCCTTAATATCGTCCAAATCACGACCGACATGCACATATCTCTCGCCATCCACCCATCATGACGTAAGTTCCGAGGGTTGATTATATCCGACCAGAGGGACGACTCAGTTTATCGCCGCCTTCAAGAGATGGAGAGGCGCCTCAGCAAGATCAACCTCAAAGAAGGTCAACAGGCCAAGAACTTCCGCCCAAGTAGAACCCCCTTCTCCATGGCCATCATGGAAGCCTCGATCCCCGAGATCTTCAAGCCGCCTCATTTTGAATCCCATAATGGGGAGTCTGACCCGGTTGATCATATTGAGAGTTTTAAAACCCTCATGATGATCCATCAAACCTCAGACGCGCTAATCTGCAAGACCTTCCCAGCTACGTTGAAGGGACCAGTGAGAGAATGATACATCCATTAATCCCTAGCCTCCATCTTCTCATTTGATCAGTTCAAGGAGCTCTTCCTCACCCACTTTGTTGGCAATTGCCGAGTTGAAAAAACAAGCGCATCCTTGCTAGCCCTCGGTCAGAGGAAAGCGAACACCTAAGAGATTATATTCGACGCTTTATCGCCGAAGCTCGGTTTATTGTCTCTCTCGTCCAATCAGTAGCCTCTTCAGCATTCAAACACAACATCAATCATGCCGACCTAATGGCTTCTTTCACTAAGAAGTCTTCTTGGGACTTCTCAGAATTCCTGATGAGGACTGAAAAGTACATCCGGGTTGAAGAGGCCCTGCATCCCCATGATCAGAAGGAGCCCCCATCCGAGAACAAATGGAAGGGTGCAGATGAAGGTCCCAAAAAACTCCAGAAAGACACTAACGACCATCGTCGCTCTTCTCCTTGTTTTGAAAAGTTCACTCCCCTCAATGCCAGCATCCCGGTTGTCCTTATGGAAGTAGACACGGAAGGACTGCTCCAACCTCTCTGAAGATGAATACCCCTGGTAAGAGAAGGAACAGAGACAAGTGGTGCTGTTTTCACACGGACCACGACCATGACACGGACGAATGTTGGGACCTTGAGGAGGAGATTGAAGCCCTCATTCAGCGAGGAAAATTGGCCAAGTTCGTCAGGAAGGACAGGTCCGATCCTCCACCCCGGAGTGCTAACAAGCGAACCAAAAGACCCGCCGAGTCCTAAGACTATGAATCTGGGGCCATCCTCCACCTTATCCATGGAGGTCCGATGGGGGAGAGTTGAACTCCTCTCGAAAGGCCTTCATCCGAGAAGTTAATTCAGTACAGAATTTTCCATTGCCCAAGAGCCTCAGGATTCTGGTGACGTTCTCAGACAGGGATCTAGAAGGCATCCGAACGTCCACTGCGTCATCAGTCTCAGCATCGTCAATCACAAAGTGCACCGAATCCTAGTCGACAATGGTAGTTCTGTCAATATCGTCAATCACAAAGGGCATCGTCATTTTGGAAGGGTGAGTGGAAATTGGTACACCATTTCTGTTGTAGTATTTTCCATGTTTGCGAGGATGGTTCCAAGACCCAGTTCTGGAATCACCTTTGGATTGGCAACCTGAAGCTGGCTTCCGCGTATCCAGCTCTTTTCAATCTCGCTCTAAACCCTGATGCCAAAGTGTCCGACTATCTTTCTGTTCATAACAATATCAGAGAATGGTTTATTCCGTTCTCTAGTGACCTCCCTCCCGATCTACAGTCGGATTTCCTTCACCTCATTGCATTATTACATAGCTACGACTGGCATCCCAAGGAAGATTTTTGTTGGTGCTGGACCAACTATGGTTCTTTTACGGTTAAATCTTTTTATAATTTTCTCAACCATGGAGGTGTTTCCTCTCCTTTTGCTAAAAACATTCAGAGCTGCTGCGCTCCGCTTAAGGCCAAGATTCTGTCTTGATTGGCTATCAACAATAGGTTTCTAACGGTTTGACGTTCTCAATAAGAGGAACCTTGCTATAGTTCAGTTATGTTCTTTATGCTTGCATTGTCACGAAGACATTGATCATTTGTTTCTCCATTGTGATTTTATGAAAGCTCTTTGGCAGATCTGTTTTCTGGCTTGGCAGGTTCACCCTCGTCTCCCCTCTTTCCTTGATTGCTGGAACTGTCATTTTGTGTGTAATAATTACCGCAAGTCATGGATTCTTTCTATTATGGCTATGACTTGGGTTATCTAGAAAGAAAGAAATAATCGCATTTTTAATAACTTCGTTAAGCCTATTGACACTATTGTTGATGAATTTATTTTTTTCTTTAAGCATTGGTCTTCCGCTATTCCACCTCACAAAGTACAGCGGCTAAGCCTTGATAGGCTTGACGACGCTGCTGTGTTTTTACGTTCTACTTTCATTACTACTACTATTCTCAATATCGGCTCTTCCTAATTTCATTCGATTTTACTTTTCTTGTAGGGTTAAGATTTCTAGATTTCTCTCGCTGTTCACTTTACCTCCTGATGGTTTTTTGGTAAGCACTCAGGTGTGCTTTTGGTGGCCATCCCTTGGGGAGCCCTTCTCAGTTGGCTAGTTGGCCTACTCTTGTTTTTATTTTGGTCTGTTGGGAGCTTGTTCATTTGTGTGCTCCACTTTTACCTAGCTAGTTGCTGTTCTGGGCTTCTGGTTATTTTTTCCCTAATTGGGTTTGTTCATGTTTGGGATGTGTATTTTTGCTGCTCTTTACTTAGGGTATTGTCTCCTTGTTTCTTGTTCATTGATATGTGTCTGCTATTCTTTTCTGGTTGTGGTTGGTTGTGGCCGGTGTAGGTTTTGCTCTTGGCTGTTGGTCCTTTGAGGCCTGAGATATTTTTACTGTTCTTTCGTTGCTCTCGACTAGCTGACTGAGTTGCAGTGAGTGAGGTTGCTTTTGCTTTTTTCCTTTTTGGTTGTGAATGTGTTACTGAGAGGAGGCTGATTTTGTTATGCCTCTAGTACGTTTGGTGCTATTCTTGTTCTGAGTTTGGGGTTAGGCCCAACGCTGTTTGCGCTTTTTTGTTGCGTGCGGGGTGCCTTTTTCTCTGTTTGTTGCAGTGTGGCACTGGTCAGCTTGTGGTGGCTGCTGACTTTGTTTTCGGTGTTGGAGGTTCAGCAAGTCTTTACTTCTAGTGTGCTCCGATCGGGGTCGGCGATCAGCCTCTCTCGACGGACCTGACTGCTTTGCGCCTGTCGTGGGCGGAGGGATGGCTTGCCGGTATTCTTGCAGCTTGGCTGTTGGTTTTCTGTGTTTCCTTGTTGTGCTTCTGGTTGCGTCGCCTTTGGTTTCTTCTATGATTGTTATCTTCTCTTTTGCTGATCTAATGTTATCTTACTACTATATTTTGTTATTCCCTAGTTTTACTACATGTAAACTACTCTTTTTTTTAATGCTATTTATTTTTGGGGCTGGAGCTGTAAGGCTCTATCCGTCGTTAAAAAAAAAAAAAAATAGCAGGTCATGGAGTAGGTAAGGCATTATGGTGGTGGTGGTAGGTGTTAGGTAGTTGGCACCAAAACATTTAACTAGCCTCAATCTTTCCTTGACACAATATAAAAAAATCATTTTTATTCTCATATTTCATTTTTAGTAATGTTTTATCCACTACCAATTTTACTACCATTCTCTTCACTATCTTATGTGGCACAGTCCTATTGGAGAGTTTCCCTACCCACTCTCTCTTTCCCACCTATTAGAGTATGCCACATAAGGTAGTGAAGGGAAATGTAGTGAAATTGGTAGTGGGTGTAGAATTACTCTTTCTTTTTCTAACCATCTAAATAACCATTCTTTGTACAAATAAATATTCCAACTATTGAAATATTTTAGTAAGATAGAGAATGCACCATTTAATTCATAGTTAAATAGACGACTATTTAACATTTTGTACTAGCAGAAATATTTATCATAATTTAATATATCAACAATCAAATTATTCGATTCTAAATTTTGTAAAAAAAATCATTCTGGAAAAAACTTTTATTGCGTGTAACTCATTGGGACTCAAATTAAGCTGACAGTGAAGATATTAAACTCTTTTATTTCTCCACAAGTCAAGAGAGATGTCTAACAACGTATCATGACTACCCAGATAAGGAGAGTTTGATTACATAAATCAATTTTACCATTTAGTAAGGAGTTCTCGTACAATTAAATCATTTGATAATACAATATCCTGAAAAAGCTTAGTGTACAGATTAATGTTAAATCATAACCACTTAATCATATGTGTTTGATACGTTAGTGACTGACTCGAATGAATACTTAGAAACTCCTTTCAAAAATTCATTCTACTATGATCATAGACTCTCTGAGTCTACACTTTATAGAATCACATAGGACATTCACTTTTCCTAATAGAAGTGATCGACTCTTTGTTGATTGTTCACCCGCTTCCATAAAAGCCTTACTATGCCCAGAATATCCTACACATGTCTTAGAAAGTCATGCCAAAAAATAAACTAAAGAATAGATTAATAGACAAAAAGTGCTACGACAATCTCAGATCTAAGATTATTTGTACTACCATCATTGAAGGAATTATCCACTGACATTTATTTAGAATTCCATTAGATATTCCTTTTAGCGAGTGAGTTTAGTGAACTAAACTATTTAGCTCATACACTCTTTTATTAATGTCTCTACATAAATAATTGTGATATCAATTATCCTCTGTTTTACAGCATATAACGAGTGTACTAGTTTTACCGAAATTACTGATGTCCAATCTTAGTAATCCTACAACTAGGAACAGTTTAAATTAATTTTATTAAGTTTATGTCTCACTGGCATGATCTCATCATGGCCCTAAACTCCTTTAATTAATCCATGGGACTTCATCACAATAGTAAATAAATTATACGAATAACAGCATACGATGAATGAAATGCCTTAAATATTCTTATTAATCATGAGTATTGTTTACAATAGAATTTTCATCACATCTCATTCAATTTACTATAGGGCACATTCCTAACAATCTTTCTCTTGTACTAAATCCAATCGCTCCTATACTTAACACCCATGGTATCAAGGTGACAATCAAACTGATGTTATGTTATTGACTTAGCGAAAGGATACACTATGTTATTTGCCGTATCGACTCGTTTGATACTGACATCACCCCTCCCAATGAATTCCCCAATGAGGTGATACCGTCGAAGGATGTTCTTGGATCTTTGAAGAGATCTAGGTTCCTTTACTTGAGCAACAACTCCAGTGTTGTCGCAATAAAAAGGAATCAGTTGACTTACCTTAGAAATCATTCCCAACTTAGTGATGAACTTCTTCATCCACATCGCTTCTTAGCAACTTCGCTTGCATCAATATACTCTGCTTCAGTGACTGAATCAACTATAGTCTGCTGCTTGGAACTCTTCCAACTTACCGCACCTCCATTCAAGGAGAACACTAACTCCGAAATGGACTCACTATCATCTAGATCCGACTGAAAACTAGAATCGGTGTAACCCTCCATTTTCAAGTTAGACCCACCATATATCAGAAAAATATCTCTCGTCCTTCTCAACTACTTGCGAATGTTTTTCACCTCTTTCCAATGTTCCTCCCTAGGGTCTATCTGGAACCTACTTACAATGCTCAAAGCATATGCAACATCGGGTCTGGTACATAGCATATCAAACATGATTGACCCAATTGCTGATGCATAAGGGATGACTTTCATTCCAATTCTTTCTTCATGTGTTAGGAGACATCCTGTGCGAAAGATGTATGTCATGTCTTACTGATAAGTTACATCTCTTACTATCTTCCATGTTAAATCTTGTTATTATAGTGTCTATGTACCTGGACTGGGATAACCCAAGCATAATTTTAGACCTAACCCTATAGATCTTTATTCCTAGAATATATGATGTTTCTTCCAATTCTTTCATGGAGAAATTTTTGAAAGCCAAGCTTTAACCAATTGCAACATTAGGACATCATTCCCAATGAGAGTATGTCATCCACATACAATATTAAAAATGCAACTGCACTCCCACTAACTTTCTTGTATACACAAGGTTCATCAACTTTTTTGATAAAATCAAACGATTTGACTGTCTCATCGAAACGGATGTTCCAACTCCTTGATGTCTGCTTTAACCCATAAATGGATTTATGCTTGAAGGGCGGTTAATCACGAAATCCACTAAATTGGCGAAGTCATATTGCGGTCAACTGCCAAGAAAAGCAGTCGACCGCATCGGTCGCTGACTATAATTTGGGTTACAAGTTTTGGATCCAATTGGTTGTATTTGTATTTATCTTTTATGGTTTACTTGAGGTCTATAAATATAGATGTAAATCCTAGGGTTTAGAGTATTAATCATAATTGAAACAACTTAAAAAGATTTTTTGTGCCTAGTGCTACCAAAGGTGAGGGAGTGATTAGAGTAAAATCTCTTTATATCTTTGTATATCTTGATTAATAAGAAGTATTAGTTATCTCTGCATATAATTTTATTCTTGTGTTTGAGAGATATTGCGTTTGTGGTGATCGAATCTTGTTATTATTGCATCTAGTATTGGTATAAATACCCAAAACCCGGATCCGACCCGGACCCGGCATTGGACCGGAACCGACCCGGCCTATCCGGGTCCGGGTCCGGGTCCGCTCAAAGAGACCCGCCCCGGACCCATTAAAAAACCCCAAAAAATCAACATAAAAATAAATATTCTATCCTCATCCTTCCCCTCCTTTCTCCTCAATTCTAAATCTTTCTCTTCCAAACTTAAACTCATGCCTTTTTCTTCTCTCGTCTATTCTAAATTCTCCACTCGCCGCCTCCGCTCGCCGCTCACACTCCCGCTCCTACCCGAACGGGTAGGAATATTTTAATAAGACCCGGACCCGGAACCGGACTTGGTCCTCACGGGTCCGGGTCGGGTCCAATTATTTGACCTGTTGGGGACCGGATTTGAGTCCGGGTAGTGAAGGACCAGACCCGACCCAATACCAATTCTAGGTGCATCTAGTTCTTATGGGCATTCTTGGGCAATATAAGTGGTATCAGTATTTAGCATTTTTGAGATGGCTGATAGAAAAGTCAAGAAAATCGATGGAAGTGATTTCGCGATGTGGAAGATTTAGTTGGTGGCGCATCTCCATCAGAAAGTTGTAGATGATCCATTGTTTGATGAGAAGCCAAAAGATGCATACAAGGATGCGAAGATTTTGGCTGGCTGGTATCATTTAGATTAGAAGGAGCTTGGACAGATTCAGTTAGCACTGTGTAGATATTTCATATCTCGAAGGCGAAGACCACAAAGCAAGATATGGAGATTCTCACGGATATGTATGAGATACTGTCCGCATCTAATCAAACTCTTCACCTAAAAAATTAGTTAACATGACGTTGAGAAAAAGAGGTTCGGTAGCGGAACATGTGAATAATTAATGTATGATTTACAACTGGAAGCTGTAGGATTGAAGTTTTCAGAAAAGGGACAATCAATTAGGGCTGCAAATGAGCCGAGTTGAGCCGAGTATCTTGAGGCTCGAGCTCGGCTTGTTAAGCAATTGAGCTCAGTTTCGAACTCGAGCTCGGCTCGAGCTTTGGCCGAGCTTTGACCGAGTTTGAGCCGAGTAGCTCGCGATCTTAGCCTAATAATCACAAAAAGCCCAAGCTCGAGCTCGGCTCGTTAAGCTATTGAGCTCGAGTTCGAGCTCGAGCTCGAGTTTGAGCTCGAGCTCAGCTCGAGCTCGTCTCGAGTCGAGCTTTGACCGAGCTTTGAATGAGCTTGAACTGAGTAGCTCGGTTCGTTTGCAGCCCTACAATCAATGTTACTTCTATCTACTCTACCCGACAGTGATGGTACAGCTGAACAGATTATTGCAAGGACTACGACATATTCAATGACTCTGCAGGATATTGTGAGTAGCTTCATGAGTGAGAAGGTAAGAAGGAAGAGGAACAGAGAGTTTTCATCATCTTCTAGCAATTCCGCATTTGCATCTCAGAGGCGTGGGAATCTAAAGGAAGTCGAAGAAGAAAGAATCAAAGACGTGAGTCCAAGAATGGATCAGATGACAATGACGATGGTTGTGGTCCTGAATGTTGGTATTGTCACAAGAGGGGTCATATGATGTGTAGTTGTAAGGATCTTAAGAATAAAAGGCAAGAACAATCAGAGCAGGCCAATGTGGTTGCCAATAATACAATTGATGACTACTTATGTTTATCAGCAAGAGTGTACTTGGACATGCGAGTTTGATTTATTGATTCAGGTACTTCTTTTCATTGCACTTCGAGGAGGGAGGTGTTTGAAGACTACAAAGAGGGTTCTTTCGGAGATTCGATCGTGGGTAATGGTCAGTGGTGCCCTGTGATTGGAACTGGTAGTGTTCGTGTGAAAGCTGAGTAAATTGTCTTACGGGAGATGAGACATGTCCAAACTTGAAAGAAAATCTTATCTCAACGGGAAGGCTCGACGAAGAGGGCTTGTTGACTACATTTGGTAGTGGATAGTGGTGCATAACTGCAAGTTCAGAAGTGTTAGCAAGAGGGAAGCGTGATGGGTCGTTGTATTTGCTACGAGACGAGGTGTGTCCTACTGTAGTTAACTCTTAGCTGGAATCGAGACGTAGTTTATGCGGAGGATGTCTGAGATTTAAGAGTTGTGGGGCGGATGCAGAGTTTGCACAATTAGTGGGAGTCGATGACCATGGTGTGGAGGATCCTAGAAGAGAGCAAGACATTGCTGTGGTGAGGGTTATTTGTGATATGACATAAACTTCGAGTCGCTCTTGTGATCTTTAGAGCATTGATATCAATATACGGGGTGATGTCAATGAGTATGGCCGAGTTGGTCATCATGGAGTTGTAAGTGGTGTTTTGTAGTCTGCGGATATTGTGGATGTGTCGTCCATGGAGGTTCCAAGTGCAGATGGTGCCTTGACCTTGAGAGGTTTTGAACCGTGTCCAACGTTAGTGGATATTTTATGAATTGAGTTGTCCTATGACATGGGATCTAACATGGTAGAAAGGGTAAAGTGTGTCTTCGTTATTTGTGCCATATGCGAGAGATGGTGGGGTACATCCTTCATGAGTCTATGAGGAGTGTTGGTGCTCTCCACTTGGTGGAAAGGCGGGGGTGCTCTTCATTAGTGACGGGTACTCGATCGTCTACGATGAGTGGAAGACCGGCAGAGATAATCCGAGAAAAAGATATAAGTGTTTTTAGAGACTGTGTATTTGGTGCAAGTGAGAGATTGTTAGGATTGTTGATACAAACACACAAAGCAAAAGGAGTTGAAGTTGAAAGAGAAGACGCAGTAGCAGTGCATTGGAGAAACAAGACTGCAGGTGGCAGTTGACTGCGTGGAAATGCTATCAACCATGAGGGATAGTCGACCGGTGTGATGGGCTGTTGACAGTGAAACCCTTTAAATTGGCGAAGTCATATTACAGTCGGCTGCCAAGAAGGGCAGTCGACCGCATCAGTCGCTGACTGTAATTTGGATTGCGGGTTTTGGATCCTGTTGGATATATTTGTGTTTATCGTTTAGGATTTACTTGAGGGCTATAAATATAGATGTAAATTATAGGGTTTAGAGTACCAAACATAACTGAAATAACTTCAAGAGAGTTCTTGTGCCAAGTGCTACCAAAGTGAGGGAGAGATTAGAGTGTGATCTTTTTGTATCGTTGTTTTTTTTAGTAATAAGAAGTATTGGTTAACTCTGCATATTGTTGTGTTCTTGTGTTTATGAGATCTTGCGTTTGTGGTGGTCGAATCTTCTTATTGGTGCATCTAGGTCTTTTGGGGCATTCTTGGGCACTACATTCAAGGAAAAATCAACACCTTCTTCCCTCTTGCTGCCATATCCACTCTTTTCATTTTTCTATCTCTGTCGTACGTGCTATTGATTATGTATAGGTCTAGATAATTTATTCCCCCAAAATAAGTCTGTTTTTGAAACAAAATTTCATTGGGGGTCATGCCAAACTTATTCCCCTAGGTGAGTTATTTGTTGTCATGTCAGCTTAAGCCCCAGTTGGGAATTGAGACAACTCTTATAATGAAGCCGCAATTCCCAACTGCGGATGCAGCTTCAAGAAATATTATTTCTTGCTGTTGTTGCCAACTGCGGTAACAGTATAAATGGAGGCCTCAGTTAGCAATAAAGACCGTGCCTCAAAGTTTTGAGACACAGAGAGCCAAGTGGTGGAGACACAGTTATATACTTAAAGAACAATTGTAAGTAATTTTTTTTGTTAAAAAGATGTCGTAGTTGGGAACTGCGACCTCATTATAATCATAGGACACAATTCCTAACTGCGGCTTTGACCTCTACTATACTGAGGCCACAATTGCTATTTGCGGCCCTTTGTGGGATCCATTAAAAAACCCAGTTAAGTATCGCGTTCATCCACCCTCTACACTTCATATTTTCATCTATCCCAACTCCAACTCCGACCCTGTGACACCCCAATTTTTTTTTTATTTTATTTTGTATAACTCCAAATTCAATTCTTTCAATTTCTATATCATTTTAAACATAAACTAAAATAGTTATATTTCAAATAAAATTTTGGCAAAATTTTCCCTGAAATATTTGCCCTTTTACAGATTTACCTTACGAAAATCTGCAAACAATTACATAAAACAAAGTACTTGTAATATATTTCAATCCTCCCCAAGCCAAATCATTCAACATCACACAGGCAATAATATCAACGACTCTGGAGGCATAATACTTCATAATAAGCAAGATACGAATTAAAAACCAAAAAATTCTTTTGAAAACATATATGGTTTTTAAAAAAACTTTAGAAAGACTTTTCAAAAATCAACCACAGAACCCAATACTCCACAACGAGGTGGATATGGGCTTTCATAATTCATCACAACATTATATATATATCCAACACTCTTCAGTTATACACATAATCTCGCATAATACCAACTAATACATCATCACCCCGATTACTATATATATATATATATATATATATATATATGACTACAAACAAAAGTATAACAACCAAACCATATCACTCCTCACCATGCTGCTATCAAACCTGCAGGGGAGGTAGGGACGTCCACCCTCAAGGAGGGACTTCCCTAATCCCCATAAAACAACAGTGGTTAGCCATGTCTAGTGTGAGTATAATCAAATATAAATTTTAACTTAGAAAGAATAAAATAAAAGAAGACAAAAACTTTAAAAATACCAACATGGTAGTAAATTAAATTATAACCAATGGAATGCCTGGGAGTAAATGTACATTTGAAATTATAATGTAACCATATCATCAAATAGCCCACAATATAGTTATTGAAAATCAACCTCCTGCATCTCAATATATAAATAATTACTAACCTTCATTCCCGAATATATATTACTTCACTCCGTTGCTAATAATCATCATAATATCAAGTATAAAGTTTTATTACCACATTCTTACACCATACCGGATCTTTATATATATACATATATCATCATACTTTCTGCTTAAAGCAAACCACAATTTTTTACTTCATAACTGAACATATTTTCTTCGCTTTATACACATACATTCCATTCATCATATAAAGATTAAAACATTCATTATAGAGCCTCACATTCATTATTTATATCCATTCTTATTTCATCATACCCTTATCATTTACTTTCTTTTCATTCGTAAACCCATACAAATTCCATACCTGTTGTTTCACTCATTCTCTTCAATATCACTTACCATTCACATATCAATTTCCATACACAAACATTTACATGTGGGAAGCTATCACACAGAGTCTGACACCCTCGAAGTTACGTCCTCCTCCTGGCTTATACCAGCAAGGGAAATACCGCACCCCAGATAAACTGGGTACTTCCTTGCGACATCTGTCGTCGAGGAAAAATCACCGCACCCCAGCTGAGCTGGGTAATAATCATCACATCACAACTCAAGCTGATAGCTTGAAATATTACTTTACTTTATTTTCATTTTCATCTTACAAATTACTTTACTTATCATTTCTATCTCATAACACAACTATCATATCAACAACCTGCCAATTCACCCTGGGAGTCATGTCAAGGCAGGTAGTTCCCACTATTTCTATAGAAATAGCGGGCGTGTAGTTCCTCGACACAATGTTAAGATGCATCAACTCATATCATAACATATTTTTCGTTTAATAACCATTCTCATATTCATCACCTAATACACCTTACTTCATGTTTTACACTCACATTACATATTACTTTACTTTATTTTTTTTCCAGACAATATTATATCATACATATACATTTTCTTTACTGCTCATTTAATCACATAACACAATGCTATTCATTTTATGAATATCTTCACATCACCATCTCTTTATTTTCATTTATAATTATATAGTGCAATTACCTCGTTTTTTATAGGCTAAATATAAAAAAAGTACACAGTTTTGGGCCAGTTTAAAAAAAGTACACAGAAGTTTTTTTATTTTTTATTTTTTAAAGGACACAATGTTTAAATAAACTCCACTGGGTTAGTTAGGGTTAGTTCACGGGGGTGGGGGGGGGGGTTATTTAAATATCTGATTAGTTAAGTGATGTTTTTTTAAACACAAATAAAAGATGAATGTGGTTTTTTTAAACACAAATGAAAGATGAAAGTGGTTTTTTAAACCATACCCTAACCCAACCCTAACCCTAACTAACCCAGTAGAGTTTATTTAAACATTGTGTCCTTTTTTATAAAAAAAAACTTTTGTGTACTTTTTTTTAACTAGCCCAAAACTTTGTGTACTTTTTTTATATTTAGCCTTTTTTATACTTAGTTAACCACATACTTCTTTTACCATTCATTTTCATTTTCATATTCATGAATCGTATTCTTTCAAACTCATCTTCATACATATACATTTTCTTTCACTCTAATTATGCATTTCCACTCAGATACTTCACTTTCTCATTTCCACTTTCTTTACTTTCTCATTGACATTTCACTTTCTTTACCTTCTCATTCACACTACACTTTCTCTTCTTTACTTTCTCATTCACATTTCACTTTCTTTACTTTCTCATTCACATTATACTTTCTTTACTTTCTCATTCACATACACTTTCACATTTATTTATTTTATTGATTTGTCGACCAGTGAGCCACAATATCCCAATATATTGGAAGCCGACAGCCCAGTAAAAACACGCAGATCGATGCTCACACAGAGTCTTACACGTCCGAGGCTACGTCTTCCTCCCAGTCTATGCCAGCGAGGGAAACACCGCACCCCAAGTAGCACTTGGGTACTTCCTCCTGGCCGAAGCCAGCGGGGGAAAAGAAAACACCGCACCCCAGTGAAGCTGGGTACTTCCTCGTGGCAAAGTCAACGAGGGAAAGAAAACACCGCACCCCTAGTTTCACTAGGGTACTTCCTCGTGACATCTGTCATCGAGAGAATATCACCGCACCCCAGCTGAGCTGGGTACTAAACGGGCCTCAAGCGATAGCTTGGGCGATAAAAAAACCGCACCCCAAACATAGTTTGGGAATAAACACCGCACCCCAAGCCGGTCCTTGGGTGTTAGGAGATCTTGCCCAAACCCTCAGGATTTCTGTAGGTACTGGTCAACAAAATTTTACTGTTATTATCATTTTCATTTCATCTTTTCATCTCATAATATCACCACACAGCATCTCATCTTTCATATCAATAACTTGTCATACCTTTGACTTTAACCATGAGAATTATTATCTCATTTTATTATCACATATCATATGTTATGAGTATACCAAGTTATTTAGTTTACTGCATCAAGTTATTACCCATATATATTACAAACACGCACCATATAGGTCAATACATCATAACACCATATATATGTCATTTCTGTTGGGTTATAAACCCAAATTTTATAATTAAATCAGTACATATAGCTATCATTCATTATATAAACGGCATATCGCATACATATAGCCAATATTATACTTATACAGCAGATTCCATCTATTTTATATACTACAACACCTCAACACATCATATTAACCTAAATATCATGCTTCATGTACCCAAAATCATAACTAACTCAAAATCTCACAAAAACCCATATATCCCTTTAAAAATCCGTATTTTACTTTTTAAAATTAAACTTCCATAATTAATACTATATAGATTGAAAAACCCCGAAATTTGCTACAACATAAAGAATATATAGTTGTATCATACTCACCTGACGAATCAAGCAAACGATGTCCCACATCCAGTCGGTAGCCAATCAAAATTAACTTTTTTACACCCTACAAAACATATCTTTGCATACAGACTCCAGAATTGAAGAGAGCGCCTCAAAAAATAGCCCAGACCCTCAATTATCCTTAAAGAATTTGTTGGAAAGCAAGGTTTTTGGAACCCCATGGTGTTGGTCGGTTTTACAAGGGGAGGGGGTCAGTTTCAGATGTGGGGAGGAAGGGGAAGGGGTATGGGAATGAAAATATAATGAAATAATTCATTATAGGTCCCTATTTGACTATATATTTAATTATATACCCTCCTAGTTCAATATTCTAGTTTTTTTATTGTAAAAATCACTCCATAATGTACTTAAATTCGTCGTAAACATAAAATAAAATTAGAAGTGCATTTCTATGCATAATTGTAATCAATGTCACTAGTTATGAGTGATAGCAATATATATGTATATATATTTATACAAATGTTTCAAGATTTTTAAAATACAACCAACTTCATGCTATAATTTAATAACTCCTCGTTTTTAACATTTATGAAACCACCTATATCATAGACACATTCTAGAAAAATATCGGGTCCAATCGGAGTTTCCATCTCCGCGAAAATTCGCATTAAAACCCTATATTTCCAAAAATTTTCTCGTTTAGCTCCAAATTCCAATTTAATCATTCTAAAATAAAATAAAATCAATTAATATATGAAAATATGCTCAGAATCACAAAATAAAATAATATAAACCAAACATTTAAGAATTTTAAAATTACAAGTGTTATAGACCCAAAATCTCAAAACCCTAATTCCTAAATTCCTCCAACTCCTCTGATTCTTCCACATCAGCCACATCTCTTGTAACTCCTCCAATTCCTTCAACTTCGTCAAAGCCTTTCGTGGTTGCCAATTTCACGTCTTTTTCTCTAATTTCAAGATTTTCCCTAATTTTACCTCCCTCGCTCAAAATAAAAATCTGAAATCTCGCATCATCTCCAGCATCATCGTCAATCATCTTCGAAATCATCTACTCTGTCATCTTTGTCATCAAATTCCGAATTTTTTTCAAGGGATTCATAAAATACTAAATTATGGTTTTTGTTATCCTTATTAAAATTTGTTTATTATGCTATTTTGAATCTGGATTAATGAACTTTAAGCTAAGGTTTTGTAAACAATCGATTCATAAGAATTCACCAAGGTTGAATACTTAAAATTTGGTTAAAATGAGTAGTGTATGTATGTTATGTTTGTGATTAGATAATGACTCGCATATTCATCCCTATAATGAATTACAAAATTCCTATTTGGTTCTATTATGGGGGTGAAATAGTTCGAGACCCAAAGTTAGGAGCTTGTTATGAAGATGTTGAACCGGATATAGTTTGGGTTCCTCGTAACATCACAAAGAAAAAACTAATAAAGAATGTCTATGAAATAACTAATTGGGATAGAGGTGAATGAAGTGTTAAAATCCGGGCTAACTATGCAGCTGAAAATGAAGAAGGACAATATTTTATGGCGGTACCTGTAGTTGATGATGACGCTCTTATTGCAATGATTGCAATGACAGTTGATCCAAATTCTAGTTGGACTGGATTGGAGTTATGTATTCAGCGAATCAAGATTTCTAATGGTCAGCCACATGTTATTAGTAGTATAAGCTTCATACATGAAGTTTCGATCTATGAGATGAGTCTCAATCCAGCTCCTGAATTAGATGCACGATTGACGCATCCACAAGAAAACATGGTCACGATTTCAACACGACCAAATCCCACCGAATATGAGTTGACATGTCCATCTAGTTTGATACGCAATTTTGCTGATAATGAAAATGTTATTCAATCCTTCAATTATGCTAGTATTAACAATGAGTTATTAAAAGATGAAGAAGATGAAGAAGATAGGGTTGATGAAGAAGATGGGAATCCAGATAATAATATTAATGACGTTGATAACTTGCAAGATATTGCGGTCCCCTTAACTCAGTCGATGACTGCACATGTACCTGAGTTTGAATCGGTTGACTAGGTTAACAAAGCAAGGGTACATAAATTTGCATTAGAGTCATGTGGCTCATCCGACGCAGATGAACTGTGCATTGAGAAAAAGTCGAAAATAAAGATAATGTTCAATATGTGGTGAAAATGTTCTCCATAAAGAAACATCGAGAATTCGTCATAGTGAAATCAAGCAAAAGTGTATATGCCGTGAAATGTAAATCAGAACTAAAAGTCTGTACACCCGAGTAGAAGTCACAAAAACCCGAAGTCGTAAATGAGGCAGGCTGTCTGTGGATATTTTGTGTCATCATTCTAAAAGGGCAGACATATATTACAATGAAGAAATTGCTAGGGCTACATACATGTCACAATCCCACGTTGAATCAAGACCATAGTAAAGTTAATTCTAATTTTTTTTTTTCAAATTTGATTTTATGAAGGAAAAATTATGAATAACATCGAAGGCCATAATTAAGATAGTCTAGCTTGAATGCAATTATCAAATTTCGTACAAGAAGGCTTGGCTTGCAAAAAAAAGTTATTGAGATATTGTTTCTAGGGTTTGAGAAAGCTTATCAGAAGTTGTTTGCTCTTTCATCAACACTGCAAGCATCAAATCTTGGAACTATTGTTTATTGGAATAAGGTTTTGACCGGTCTCAGCGAGGAAACATTCAAGTCAATATTTTGGGTATTTGGTGCTTCGATTGAAGGATTCAAGTTTTGTAGATCTGTTGTTAGTGTTGATGAAACTAATTTGTATGTAAAATACATGTGTTGTTTATTAACAGCTATTGCACCCATCGAAAATGATCGGTTATTTCCATTTGCTTTTGCAATAGTAGATGGATAGAGTATAGCTAATTGGACATGGTTCATGAGTTGTATTCGACATTTTTTCGCTATTGCCAAGAGTTTGTGTTAATTATGCTCGTTATGTGGGTATCTTGTTTTTCATGGACATGCGAAACAGAGCATGGAATGAGCCACATGCATATCATTATTTTTGTATGAGATATTTTTGCTACAAATTTTTACAGCAAATTCGGTAACTAGGATTTGAGGAATAATGTTAAGGTAGTTGCATGTCAAAATCAGCCGAGAAAGTTTGAGAAAAATTTGGTAGAGATGAAAATGTAAAATTTGAGGCTGTCAATTGGCACAAGGATTAACCAATTGAAAATTTGGCACTTTCTGCATATAAGGACGTCGATATGGCATGATGACTATAAATTTATCAAAAATTTTCAATTCTATTTTGAATGGTGTTCGTAGTTTGCCCATGATGGCAATTGTGGAGATGATATTCTGTCTTCTCAATTCTCACTTTATTGAACGTCGTGAATCGGCACAAAACCTTATATTTGAAGGGCATATTTGGGCTCCGAGAGTTCAAGAAATTATTAATATATGGCTTAAGAGAGTCAATATGCATGAGGCTATAATTTTCATCATAATCCTAGTGTATTTTAAGTAAAAACAAGTATTAGAGTAGTTGATGGGCACCTAAAGGGTGGAAAATTTCGGACTGTTGACTTGGGAATGCACACTTGTACTTGTAAAAAATTCCAGCTCTCCCACCTTTCATGCTCCCATGTCTTGGCGGCTTGTGTAGCTCAGACTATTAATTACCGACCTTAGATTGATTATGAATTCCTTACCACTTACTTGGGCACCCACCTTCCATCCAATGCAAGACCAAAGTGGACCGAATCTCATAGCTGATGTGAGTCTTAGAAGATGTAGGAAATGTCGGCCCAGGACTACACACATTCACAATGACATGGATGTCAGGGATTGCTCAAGCACGGGATAAACTTGTTCAAAATGCGGTTTAATAAGAGTAACAAGCGTCGTTTTAGGGCAACGACATAGTTTTTATATAGTCATATTGTAATTTGCATTAGTTCATTACACTATTTTAAAAAATGGATTAAATAAACTAATTTATTAATTGACTAATATTTTCAATCTTTATATGTCATATATCGTATTATTTGTCTACTCATTAATCAACAAATATTTTCAATACTACTTTGCAAGGTCATCATAGCACTAATGGCATGAACGCACTCTAATGCATGACTCTCGAGTAGTACTAGCAGGATCCGGGTAAGTAGTTTGCATTTGGATGTTTATTTAATATGTTTATTTCATGCATTTGAAAAAAAATTATTTATTTATGCAAGACAATATGAATGAAGGAGTTGGCCAAGGATGGGGACCAAGAACGTATAGTGGACGGTCCCCGAGTAGTACTAGGGAGTCTTCTACTTACCGGGGACGAGGAAACGCTCCTGTACATCTAAGATGAATTGATGTATATTTTATTTTTGAATTTGTATATATAATGTTGAAGCTAATATAACAAGTTTTCCATGCTGGTGTGGGTTGTAGCTGATCCACCTCCATCGTCTACCGATGTTGGCCAATCAACTTCGTCTTCCATTGCACCTGAAGGTCCAGGTCCACTTGAACCAACAATATTAACGTTGTTACAAAGTCACAGATCTCAGTCCGTGTGGAACGGTGCATCCAAAGAGTACACTTCCTGTATGCATATGACGTTGAAAATGCACCTACGTACATACCACTTGGTTGTCGAAGCTGGTTTCTATGGAGTATGAATGAAGGGGTCTATGAAGTTGGACTTTGCTCTACTTACAACTCTTTTCAAGATGATGACAGCCAGAGACACATTTGTTCCATCTACCCGTAGGAGAGATGACCGTCACACTTTAGGATATTGTGGTCATTTCAGGACTTCCTATTGATGGGCTGGTCATGATTGGCAATATGGGGTTTGATAGGGAACAGTTGGTTGGAGTTTTCCTAGGTGTTGAGCCAGGTGAGATGACTTTTGTTGGAAAATCTGTTAGACTTCCCTGACTTAAGACAATGTTCGACAACTTTTCGAACGAAGATGCAAACATATTCCATGCAGTGGTACACCCAGGCTTACCTACTGACATTGTTTTGAGGTGTTCTCTTTCTAACTCCTTGAGTGATATTGTGCCGCTGATGTACCTATGGTTGGTCGCAGATTTTAGGAAAGTTGGCCAATACAGTTGGGGTAGTGCGACATTAGCATTTTTGTATTGGAGTTTGTGGGGAGGAGCCTTGAATGCGATACAGATGATGGGGCCAATGAAAATACTGCATGTGTGGAGTTGGGAGCGTTTACATGTCGGTCGACCCCGCATTAGTAAGCAATCGCAGAAGTGGATAGAAGACACAGAGGATGAGGTCCGGTTGGCACCCTTTGGGGTGTACTAGGCTGGGGCACACATGTGGAAAGATAACCCACGTGGGGTATTGACATATTATAGAGACGAGCTTGAGCAATTACTATAGGAGTCCGTCAAATGGGAGCCTTATACGATGGAGAGATTGGAAAGACCCACCTGCTTGCACGTCAAGCAGAGAGCTATGGCTGACGGGAGCACCACTCATCAACTTTAATGTTGTAGAGATTTATTTTTTGGCCTAAGTGCTTCGATAGTTCTTACTTCAGTAAAGCATCCTGGTCGCACGATCATATGACACTGTCATGCACGGTATCAAAGGGTTGGGTCGATTACTTGATATTGATTGGGAAAAATATCGCGAGGTTCATGTCAACGCATGCAGGTTTGAGACAATTGTTGCAGGAATTCCTCCATATGATGGATCGTTGCACGGTGTGTACATGTCATAGTATCAGATGATTACATGGTTTTATATTTCTCATCCTTCCATTGTACCCGCAGGGGTCTAGCTACTAGTTAGAGGAGAGAGACTGAACCGGCTTCCGGGTATTCATCTTTACAACACATGTATCTACCGAAGGCGTTGACATCTCGATCCATTGTAAGCAATTATGTTTTATCGTTCATTTCATATATTTATCTTTTTTTCCCATTTGAATCAAAATCATTATTTCATACTACAATATATGATACATTTTGATTTATTGCAGATTGAAGGTGCTTGAGAGATTGCACGGAAATGCACTTGTGCCTTATCAAGTCATGTGACTGATGTTGTTAAGGAGTTTGCATGAGAAATTCTCAAACTGTGCATCGCAACTTGAACAAGTTGGTGAGGGAGTTTGATACAGGTGTCGAGGGGATGGCATCTACAGATCAGAAGAAGGCTGTTGCTAGAGTGAGGAAGAGCACAAGAATGAAGACAATGCCCGATCGATTGAAATATTATGTGCTCATATAGTGTGCATGTGCACAAGCAGATGTTTGAAGCTGATGATGGCGGGAAATGTAATACACAGGTTTGAAAAGGATCTGTGTAGCTGGGTATAAATAGCGAGTAGGGTGTGAGTGAGCTGGATTATGGTTGTAACAAACTTTGTCCTCTTCCAAAATCTCTAACAAACTTCTCTTCTTCCTCCTTCCTCTCTTTTCCATAACCTTCTGCAATTTTCTTCTTGTTCTTGAAGATATGAACTCTATTTCTCTCTGATTTAGTGAATACTGGAAGTTATCTTGTGGGAAATAGAAAGATTGAGCATCTGATTGTTCTTGTGAATAATTTGAGTATCAATTTGGTGCTTTCACAACTTGAGCTCCGGCAATGGCAGATGGGAGGCGATCATTAGAAGACATGCGTGAAACAACTTGCATTCAGGGTGAGCAGTTGCAGGCAATAACAAATGATGTTGATACACAAAAGAAGCTGTTCTCTGAGATGTTCCTGCGATTTGCAGCCATGGAAAGGAAAATGGATCGATTTACAGTGATGGAAGAAAAGCTAAATCGATTTGCGACAATGGAGGAGAAGCTGGATCAGCTGCTTAGGGACACAGTATCATCAGAGAACCCAACCTTTGTAAGATCATCTTCCTCATCTTCACATCATGGTAATCACTTCAAAAACCCTCGACTAGATTTTCCTAGGTTTGATGGCAATAACCCTATGGAATGGTTATTCAAAGCTAACCAATATTTTGCATTTCATAAAACCCCTATGGAACAAAAACTTCATATTGTATCATTCCATTTGGATGGCAGAGCACTAGCTTGGTTTCAATACAAGTACGAAAATGGTGATTTTCTAAATTGGGAGGTGTTTGTGAAAGAGTTAGATATCAGATTTAGGGTTTCTCCCTTTGTAGACCATGCAGGCCAGTTGTTCAAACTAACCCAAACCACCACACTAGCGGCCTATCAAGATCAGTTTGACATGCTGATCAACAAGACCAAGGGTCTATCCACTAATCTCATTTTGAGCAACTATATCTCTGGGCTCAAACCTGAAATCCGTAGAGAAGTCCTAGCACATAAACCAACTATATTAGCTGATGCAATTGGCTTAGCCAGACTCCAAGAGGATAAGGTTACTGAACCTAGATACCAAGGTGGTTGTGGGAGCTATCAAAGGCCACCATGGCAGCCACCACCTAGTACCCTACCCCCTCTACTACCAACCCCATAACATACTAAACCCACACCAAACACAAACTTCCAATCCAAATTTGCAGTAAAGGGAATACCACCAGCTGAGTAGGCAGCTAGAAAGGAGAAAGGGTTATGTTTCAACTGCGATGAAAAGTATATACCTGGCCATAAGTGTCAACGCAAATTTTTAATGTTGCTAGTAGAAGAAGGGGAAGAACAGAGTTCTATACCTGCGAAGTTGCAGCATACAGAAGGGGATGAAGGTTCATATGAGGCTGGTAGTGATGATACCCCAGAGATTTCTTTTCGTGCTTTTACAGGCAACAAGTCACTAAGAACTCTAAGAGTGCAAGGGTCTATCAATAATCAAATGATACAAATTATGATTGATAATGGCAGCACTAACAATTTGATGCAGGAAAGATTGGCTAGATTTTTGAACTTGCCAATCCAACCAACTCCCCATTTCAAAGTGATTGTGGGTAATATAGAAACACTGCAATGTGAAGGGAAATGTTTAGCTGTGCCAGTTGAGATTCAAGGTCACTCTTTCATGATTGATTTATATATCTTACCGATACATGGCTCAGATGTGGTTTTGGGTATTCAATGGTTGAGGCTATTGGGAAAAGTTGTTCATGACTATGATGCGATGACCATGGAGTTTGTATTTGGTAATAAGAAAGTTTTAATCCAAGGTGGAGATGTTCCAGGTCCTTCAGAAATAGGACTCAATTCATTGCGGAGGGAGATTACTACAAATACAGTAGGAGAATTCTTTCACCTAGTCTTGCAAGAAGAATGCCATGACCAACATATTCACCCTGACATTGCAGCACTGATACAACAACATGCCTCCCTATTCCATGAAGTTAGTGGGTTGCCTCCTACAAGAGAGTTTGATCACTCTTTGCATTTGATTTCTGGTATGGGTCCGACCACTGTCAGACCCTATAAGTATCCACATTTCCAAAAAACTGAAATAGAAAGGCAGGTTCAAAAAATGTTACAAGAAGGGATAATTAGACATAGTAGAAGTCCATTTTCATCCCCAGAATTGTTAGTTAATAAGAAAGATGGGACTTGGAGATTTTTGTGTCGACTATAGAGCTCTAAACTCAATCACAATAAGAGATCAATTCCCTATACCAACAGCAGAAGAACTCTTTGATGAACTGCAGGGTGCAAAATGTTTTAGCAAACTGGACCTCAGAGCTGGCTACCATCAAATCAGGGTTCGAGCTGAAGATGTAGAGAAGACAGCTTTTTGCACTCATGAAGGCCATTATGAATTTCTAGTCATGCCATTTGGCCTAACCAATGCACCATCGACATTCCAAGCTACAATGAATTTCATGTTCAAACCTTATCTGCGAAAATTTTTCCTAGTATTTTTTGATGACATATTGGTATATAGTGCAGATTGGTCGTCTCATTTGTGGCAACTAGCTATAGTGATGAGAGTTCTAGAACAAAACCAGTTCTTCGTTAAGAAAAGTAAATGTGAATTTGGTAAACAATCTCTGGAGTATTTGGGGCACTTGATTTCGGCAAAGGGTGTTCAAGCATGTCCTTCAAAGGTAGAAGCTGTTAAAGATTGGCCAACCCCTAAGACATTAAGGCAACTGAGGGGATTTTTGGGATTAGCAGGGTATTATAGAAAGTTTGTTAAAGGGTATGCTTCCAAAGCTGCAACACTCACAAATCTATTGAAGAAGGATTCATTCAAGTGGAGCAAAGAAGCTGAGCATGCTTTTTCTCAACTCAAAGAAGCCTTGCAGACCACACCTGTGCTAGCATTACCAGATTTTTTAAAGCAGTTCACTATAGAGACTGACGCATTGGGGAAGGGAATTGGGGCTGTGTTGCAACAAGATGATCATCCAATAGCGTTCTTCAGCAGAATGATGTCCCCAAGAATGCAGTCAGCATCTACTTACATAAGGGAAATGTTTGCGATTACAGAGGCAATTAAAAAGTGGAGGCAATACTTATTGGGCAGAGAATTCACTATATGCACAGATCATCAAAGCTTACACCATATGGTCAGTCAAACAATCCAAACTCCTGAACAGCAAAGATGAGTTTATATGCTAGCGAGATACAATTTTAAAATTGTTTACAAACCAGGAAAGGTGAACTCCGCTGCAAATGGTTTATCCAGATCCCCAAGTGAAGAATGTGGTGCTTTGATGACCACAATTGCAACTCTACAACATGAAGTTTATGCACAAATTAGGGAGGAAACTACCAAGGATCTTGCATTGGTTAAACTCATTGAAGAAATCACATTAAATCCTGCATCCAAACCATTGTTACTTTTCAGGGGTGGGTTATTATTTAGTAAAGGGAGAGTGCTAGTTCCACATAAACTCAGGGGGTTGAATATGCAAGAATGGCATTCATCACCTGTGGGAAGTCATTCTGGCGTCGAAAAGACTTTGGCTAGGATCAAAGATTCCTTTGTATGGGAAGAAATGGCCAAGGATATTCATCAGTTTGTTCAAGAGTGTCCTATATGCCAGCAGACTAAGTATAGCACTTCGAAGTCTGGGGTTTACTGCAACCTCTGCCAATTCCAGAGCAAATTTGGTCTGATATCTTAATGGACTTCATCATTGGATTGCCTTTGTCCTAAGGCAAATCTACCATGCCAGTAGTAGTCGATCGATTATCCAAATATGCTCATTTCATAGCTTTAATGCCACACTTCACAGCATCAAAAGTAGCAGCCCTGCTTGCTACTAACATTGTCAAGTTACATGGCATACCCAAGTCAATCATTTCTGATAGTGACCCCATATTCTTGAGTCATATTTGGAAGGAATTGTTCAAAGCGCAGGGCACAAGTTTGAAACACAACACAGCTTACCATCTACAAACGGATGGTCAAACAGAAGTGGTAAATAGATGCATTGAGCAATATCTGAGGGCATATTGTAGTGAACATCCACAACAATGGGCAAAATTTGTTGATTTAGTAGAGT
The DNA here is from genome assembly GCA_017893485.1 of Hemerocallis citrina. Lineage (NCBI taxonomy): Eukaryota > Viridiplantae > Streptophyta > Magnoliopsida > Asparagales > Asphodelaceae > Hemerocallis > Hemerocallis citrina. Next base: position 628,477 of record CM030360.1, on the reverse strand, counting down.
ATTGGTATAATACTTCCTTCCACTCATCTACTGGGTTTACACCATTTAAGATTGTATATGGCAGAAAACCTCCATCCATGCTAGACTACCTTCCAGGGATGATTAGAAATAGTGCTGTAGATGAAGAACTCCATGGTAGAGCAGAAGTTTTGAACAAGTTAAAGGCAAACCTCCTGTAAGCTCAACTGAGAATGAAACAAAAGGCTGACATGCACAGGGTGGAGAGGCAATTTGAGGTTGGTGACTGGGTGTTTGTGAAGCTACAAGTTTATAGGCAGCAATCACTTCATCAAAGACAGTGGCAGAAGTTGGCAAAGAGATATTATGGTCCATATAGGGTGGTAAAGAGGTTTGGGGCAGTAGCCTATCAGCTACAGTTACCATCTGAGTCCAAAATACACCTAGTTTTCCATGTTTCATTGTTGAAAAAGTGCCTAGGTGATCAGGCTAAAGTGGTGCCTTCAATGCTTCCTCATCAGTCAATTGGGGATAAAATCTATTTCCAACCAGCTGCTATTCTAGGGAAAAGAGTGGTGAAGATTGGGAACACTTTGCACAACCAAGTGTTGGTACAATGGGAGGGTTTATCAGAGGAAGACAATAGTTGGGAAGATGTAGCATCCATTGCAAAGGCTTTCCCACATCTGCATTCGAACCTTGAGGACAAGGTTCTGATTGAAGAGGAGGGTATTGATACAGGTGTCGAGGGGATGGCATCTACAGATCAGAAGAAGGCTGTTGCTGGAGTGAAGAAGAGCACAAAAATGAAGACAATGCCTGATCAATTAAAATATTATGTGCTCATATAGTGTGCATGTGCACAAGCAGATGTTTGGAGCTGATGATGGCGGGAAATGTAATACACAAGTGTGAAAAGGATCTGTGTAGCTGGGTATAAATAGGGAGTAGGGTGAGAGTGAGCTGGATTATGGTTGTAACAAACTTTGTCCTTTTCCAAAATCTCTAACAAACTTCTCTTCTTCCTCCTTCCTCTCTTTTCCGTAACCTTCTGCAATTTTCTTCTTGTTCTTGAAGATATGAACTATGTTTCTCTCTGATTTAGTGAGTACTGGAAGTTATCTTGTGGGAAATAGAAAGATTGATCATCTGATTGTTCTTGTGAATAATTTGAGTATTAGAGCCACACTAGATGCTTTGTTGATAGCTCCTGTTCATCAAATGAGAAGACGTAAGAAGTTCTTTAGTAGGTCCAAGTACAGCCACAATGAGAGTAGCGACAAAAAGAAGAAGAGCCAGTACAAGCTGAACAACAAGAAGAGGAGCCAGCACGTGAAGATGAGCAAGTTGATAACCTGAATATGCCCATTTCACAGCTGACACAAGTAGGTGTTGGTCCGTCAATGCTCGTTTGAAAGAGAAAGAAAACCAGATTTTATACACCGAGTTAGATTTATAACAAAATTGTATAATTTTTTCATATAATTATCTTTAAATTTTTTTTGTAAATTTTGAAGCAACTTGCGATGTTTAAATGTGGTTGAACTTATGATATTTCTTGCTTTCTGATTGAAATTTTTCATTTTGATATATTTATATGTGTTTGAATATGTGTTTGAAGTATAACTATGTTTGAATGCTTTTGAATATGTATGAATATGTTTCATTTATATGTGTGAGCTAGCAGCAACAACTTGTTGTATTTTGATCTTAATTGTTTAGTTTGATGCCGTTGTTTATTTGTCGAGCATGTTTTGAGTTGTAAACAGGGAAACAGTGATATATGATATATTAGAGATCATTGTTTCAACAAAATCCATAGTTAGGAGCTGCACTAGAATAATTAACTATAAATAATAATGCCTATGATCAAGAGTCACCAATCCGGTTAACCACCTTTTGAGAGACAACCTGTGGTGGGCTTGTACTAAATAATAAATAATTTGTCGGATAAATTGTATAAATTATCTGAGTTGGGGCAGGGGCGTTGCACGTGGGCCGACCGTTGTGGGTTTTTTTATTTTAATTTTTTCTGAATTTTTTAATTATATAGATTTATATAATTACTAAAATACCCCCAACGGATCTATACTAACTAGTTTTTGGGGGGTATTTTGGAAAATCCAGAAAAATACATAATCTATATATACAACCTCATTTCATTCATTTCTCTTCACAAATTCACTCAACTCTCTCATTTCTCTCTTTACTCTCTCAATAAATCAACAACAATCAACAACAAGCTCAACACTCTCTACTCTCATTTTTCACATACATTCTACTCTCATACAGTATTTTTGTATTTGTTTAATTTTTAGAATTAGCATTATTCACATCTCTGTCTCTTTATTAGAATGTAGTAGTAAATATATTACTAGTTCATTACTCTCGTTTTTTGTTTTGTTATACTCCTTTTAAAAAATAAAAGAAAATCTAAACTAGTTTATCTCTTAACTGTTGTTGTTTTATTGAACTTTCTCTTCTTTTTTTATAGATTTTGTTTAATAACATACACTAGTTCATACTTGTTTTGTAGAATTGTTTAGTTCTTTTTACTTGTTTTGTAGAATTTTTTTTAGAACATAAACTAGTTCATACTGTTTTAAATTTCCTCCGATACGGCCGAAATTTCATTTCGGCTAGCTTGCCGATACGAAATCACATATTTTATACACTACATCATTTTGGACCGAAATGTGTAGATTTCAGCCGAAATTACCGAAATATCTGCCAAAATATTACCAAAATTGGCAAAATATCAGCCGAAATAGACACAAATGTTATTGTGAATATATTTAAAAATTTTGTTTTACTTTTTGCATATATGTCTTTCAATATAGGACCTTAAGCTAAAATAATATGAAGATTTCGTATCGCAATTGTTTGTATATATGCAAACTCAAGTAAGTTTATTAACTAATACATTTTTTCTAATCAACGCAAATTCAATTTAGTTATATATTTATATTATATTCTCTTCTATATTATTGTTAAATTATGCGCAGATTTATTGCAATTGATTTATGTCATTAGTTACATTATACAGTATTTTATATGATAAATAACATGTAGGATATATAATATCTTATTTAGTAACAAAAAAATATTTATTGTGTATAGGAAATGAACATCCGATATGATCACATTTCCCCGAGATCTTCTCTGATATCTCCGATCCGAGGCGAAACACCCCTTGCCGAGACGAGTCCGAAATCTGAGATTTAAAACCATGCTAGTTCATGATTTGAAATTTTCTGTTTGTTTTTGAATTCTCTCTTCTTATTTCTAGAACTTTTTTCCTCAAAACATACAAACACTAGTTATTAATTAGAAGACATCTAACCGATCACGCGGTAGACATAGAAGCCAAGAATCAAGCTCATCTCGTCGCTTTCCTTCCATTCCTTTAATTCCACAAATAGATAGTGAAGAAACATTTGTAAATTTTGATAATGTTCCCCATTTTCATGATATTCCACACCCACACATGGAAGATATAGTAGTAGAAGACATACAATCATAAGACACGGAACAAGCTCTTTCTCAATCCCGTAAAACAAGAGGATCCACTTCCGAAGTACATCAATATTTCACTTTTGTCCCATCACAAAACGATAAAAGTGTACGACCTAAAATTTGTAAGAAGTGTCAAATGCCATATAAGTTTAAAATAGGACTGGGAACGGGTACACTTAAGCGTCACTTAGAAAAATGCCAACCTGAATTCTCTAAAGACACGCTCACACAACAAAAAATATAATCAAGAACCGGTCAAGTAGATAGTCATAGCTACGATCACGATATTTTTCGCTAAATTAGTAATTAGGGATGAATTACCTTATTCGTTTGCTGAAATTTTGAATATAGAGACTTTTAACCAAACCGCATTAAACTCCCATTATAAAAGAATTGCTAGGAATGTGGTTAAGGGATATTGTAAATTAGTCTACAATGAGGCTAAAGATATGCTAGTTGCAACACTAACATCACTAAACACTAGAGTTTCTTTGACATCGGATGGTTGGGTAGGAGTTAACGGCGTACCAATGATGTGTGTAACATGTCATTGAATAGATTCCGATTGGTTACTCCAAAAGAGGATTATCTCATTCAGATATGTTAGGTACCCACATAAGGGTGAAGTAATTGCGACACACATCATTAATGCATTGGTTTATGCAGCTTATCTAAAATTTTAAAATATTTTCATCCAATTCCTATGTTATATTGTATTGCTAGTGTAATGAATCCCATAATTAAATTAGAAGGCACAAAGAATTTAATTGTGATTTTTTATTCATATGCTCCACACGTTGAAATACAAGATTTTGATCATGTTTTTTTTACCATACAATTTTAGCATGTTTTGAATAATTTATATGATAGTTACGATAAACTTTTTTGCATCTAATACTACACAAAAACATAATCTTAGTTCTTTTATATCAAAGGAAAATGGTCTTGCAACTAGTGGTGTTTTAAATCTCATTGAATAAAAAAAACCAAAAACTAATTCACCAAATAAGTTGAATTGGTATAATGCACAACCTCCCATCGATGATACAGTTGCTGTGTTAAATTTTTGGAAAAATAAAGAAAATATTTTTCCTATTCTTTCTTGTATGGCTAAAGATTTGCTAACTACACTAGTATCAACTGTTGCATCAGAAAGTGCTTTTCTCCTGGTGGCAGGCTAATGAGCCCGAACATGAATCGTTTGACATCGAAGAATTTGGAGATGGTAGTATGCTTAGAAGATTAGATGAAAGCGGAAGAGAGGACCCAAGATTTATTACAAGAAGTACACACAAAACGGCTTAACAAGTAGCGACGATTGAAAATCTACTAGCAGTACAATACGGATCATGTATTGTAAATAATTGGGAAATTTAGGGGAATGAGATTCTATATTTATGTTAAGTAGAAATGCACGACAGTAGTCCAATGCATTCGCTTCAATCTAAATAGAGGTCATCTCGATCTCTAAATACAAATATTCCTCTCATATTGTAATTTGATAAAACTAGTTGAAGTTTGCCGTGCACCAAGTGCACGTGGCTTCGTAAACGTGACATTTGAATATTTTAGTAATGTTTTATGTTGTTGAGAAAATCAGTTACAGAAGAAATATCATTAAGAACACAAATGAATATATGGTATGATCACTATATATTAATTATGTACCCAAAACACTTAAAATTTTAATATTAACTCTAAATATTATACCTAGTCTTGAGTAAATACAAAATAACATGTAAATAATTGTCTCATCTAAAACATAAAAGATTAAAAAAAATAGTGAATTCTCAAATTATATCAACGTATTTTTTCATAAGATGAATCATCATTTTTGATTTTAACTTTGTTGTACTTAAAACTGCTCGTAATTTCTTGTTCTTCTTTTTTTCTTTATGGAGAAGAATGATCTCAGTCAAGGTAATGAAATCACTTTAGTGGGTCACTTCTTGGATGATCCACACAGTGCATCTTGATCTACATACCTCATAATAGCCTAACAATAAGAAATTAAGTGGTATGTATCTTGTTTGCCCATAAACCGCCTTATTATGTGCTTCACTTTAATTTTAGCCAAGAAAATTTTAATTTTGCATTCTTTGACAATATTAGTCATGTAGATCAAGATACATGATGTGAATCGTTTATAGAATGACACACAAAAGTGATCTCATTATTTTGCTTGTGCAAATTCTTTCTTATTGTACCTAATACCAACTATAGATTTTGTTATCATACTATTTAATGTTTCAAAGGTAATTCATCCAATCTTACAGTATATGACAAAAAAAAAGTCATTCCATGCGCATTTAAATTAGACAAGTGATTATTAGCCACTGATGTATTTAGTGGTGGCTGCAGTGACCTAGATGTAACTGACCTACTTGCTTGCATATGTGGCACTGCGTTGGTTGTGATGAAGGCAGAGTTTGACCTGATGGCTGAGGGAAATGCACTAATGGTTGGGCAAAATGGGATGGAGGCATATCAACATTTGATCCACCAGTTTCTTGTCCATCTGGTAGGAATTGATGGGACGCTGGTGGAATGAATTGATGAGAAGAATGGAATGAATGTAATCACAAGTTAAAACTGAAACATCCAAAGCGAAAGAATTTTTTAGAAACTATTAAAAGATTGACATATGATTGTCTTTTGACAAAAAATTTGGGGTGGACCTGATCCCACTATAGGTTCAAGTGACTTCTTAAATTATATACAATTTGATGAGATTCTTCTCAAAAAGCAATTGGTTCTTATAATACAAACTAATACATTTAACTCATAACAAGAATAGAAACTACACCGAAATTCTTTTACATAGCTGGTAAAGAGGGGACTAATTATTTGTGGTTAAAATACATGATGGCTATAAGATTGTGGATTGCGGCCAATTCCACAAATAATTAAGACCAGCGATGAGCAATGCAGACAAACTGCAATCACGACCCACAAATATAGGAATGTGTTAGTAGAGTTCAACAACATAAAATAAATAATGAAAAATATAATATAATGAATCTGAATCCGCAGTTTTCCTATATTTTAAAAAAAAGTAATCAAAGTAAAGCATAGCACAATAATATTATTGCCTAACTTCACATAGCCAAATAATATACATTCATGTTGAAGGTGCCAGCTTCTGAATATGACCCAAAATTTTCTACACTTCCCTCAACTTTTTTTTATCTCTTCTTCCCCTCTCAAGTTCCCAAATTTTATCGATAATTACATCAAAGAAGCTGCCAAATTCAATATATTCAAAGTCTATCCCTTTCTTTTACATATATTTCTGTTTTTTTTAGTTGCTTCTCTTTAATTACTACAACAATATTTATAAAAAAAAACCATCTAGCTTTCAATTTTGATCAAGGAAAACCCCCCAATTTTGGTCAAACTAAATCAAATTTTAGTTATTTTAAAGATAACTAATTTGGTCTATTACAAAAGTCGCATCTTTTTCTTCCTCTGTATATCTCAGGCTATTACAATCACTCTATAAACTAAATTAAGAAATTCCAAGCGAATTCCGTACACATTGTTCAATTTCCTACAATATCTCAAATTATATCAATAACCAGCAATCCATAACCAAAAGAAGACAGCTTTTCTTCCAATTGTTTCAGATACGTCACAATTAGCTACAATTCTAATCAATTCAGCATCAAAACCTAATCAAAATCTCTTTTTGAATCACCATCGGTTCTGATATGGCTAAAAATGGGGTTAAATTGGAACCGCTCAAATTGGGCACGAATCTTAAAGCTATAGGGGCAGGATGGTAGTTTCACCTGCAGATGGATCCAAATTGGGAATCGGGTCTCTCCTCTTGGACCCACTACCCCATGAACGGACCTGTTCAACTGAGAACGGGTCACAACCCGTTAAGGATCAGTTCAACAGGATAGGAGGAAATCATGTTCGTCCTTATCCTGAGGAGGCGGTTCTAACCACCTCTATCCAGCCACACCGGGAAGTAGGGATTACTTCTTATCCTGAAACAGATCCCCACGGCGACTATAAAATCTCCCTACCTCCTACTGTAATAGGTGATCACTCTTTGTCTACTCAAGCTCTTTTCCTTTACTTTTTCCGGTATTCATAAGAGCGTTGGAGGGTTCGTCGCCGTGATCCATCCCGATGTTTCGAACGTTTGTGCAGGTCTACGGGAGCACCAAGGAGTCAACTAGTCAGCAAGGGAAGAAGTCAGATTCAGCCTGTTCGAGTTCCTACGAATCTACAAATTCTATCTATTGCCCACACACCAGATTCAGCGGCAACAGATTGGCGCCGTCTGTGGGAATTATCTCGACAAGCAATCCAACCTTCCTCCTTCAACCAAAGCTACTCTTAGCCATGCCTCCCGAAAGGAAGTCCGCACACTCCAACCGTAGAACAACCTCTTCTCATCCTCCTCTTCTTCCTCCGGAGGATCTCCCTCCACCCATTCAACAGGCCCTGCAGCTCGAACAGTAGGCTCCCCAGTCTATTCTGCAGCCAATGGGGCCCCAAGCAATAGTGGGAGAGCCCTCTTGACGAAGCCGCACAAGCAGCCTATGCACCAGGTTTAAGTTTCCATCCACAATGCCTCCATAGATTCTATGGCCTCCCATAGTCCTCCTACACCGAAGGACCTGCGGGATGTGCTCAACAACCAACAGAATGAGCTCGGGCCCAACTTTCGGATCCATCTCGACGAAAGGCAGACCCGCGAGGCGAACCCTCGCCAGGAGCATCCGAGGGATCGGTAACCGCGCCGATAAGACCGTAGGGGGTCCAACTCTCCCCAGAGGCAGAGAGAGTTGCCCCAGCATCGCCCACGACGAAGTTGCTCCCCGACAAGTCATCCTGTGGCTCGAACCCATCGGGAGCAGGAGGCCCCCATCACGAGGGTAGAATTCCAACAATTCCAGGAGCCTGTCCTTCGGATGCTCAATGCTGCCCCGAAAAATGGTCACAGGGCTCCTAGCCCTTAACCAGCTCCTCGTTATCATTGCCGCTACTATAGTCCTCTGCCAACTCCGAGTCATCGTTGCCCTTCTCCTGAACATCATCGCCGTTCTCGAAGTTCGCAGCCCGCTCTGAGTCACCCCCGTCGTTCTATCAGTCCACGACCTACTCAAAGCTACTGCCGTAGCCTCAGCCCTCTTCGACACGAAGACGAGTCTCGGGGTTCAGCAAGGCAGGACCGAAGGGAGGACTCGGTCTACCTCCATCTCCATGAGATGGAGAGGCGCCTCGGCTAGCTCGACCGAGATGAAGAACGACGGGCGATGGACCTCTGCCCAAGCAGGCCCCCATTCTCCCGCACCATCATGGAGGCCCCTATCCTAGACAACGTCAAGCCTACGCACTTCGAGACTTACACCGGGGAGACGTACCTCGCAGATCACATTGAGAGTTTCAAAAATCTCATGATGATTCATCATGCATCCGATGCCCTCCTCTGCAAGACCTTCCCGACCACACTCAAGGGGCCGGCTCGGGAGTGGTACTCTCGACTTGCACCGGCATCTATCTTCTCCTTCGACCAGTTCGAGGGTCTCTTCCTCACGCTCCGAAAAGACAAGCATCTCCCTACTATTCCTCAGTTAAAAGAAGGGTGAACGATTGAGGGACTACATCAAGCATTTCACTACTGAGGTCAGATCCATCGCCTTCTTGGAACCCACGGTGGCTACGGTCGCCCTCCAGTCCAATGTCCTCAATGCAGATCTCAGGGCGTCCCTCGCCAAGAAGCCCCCTCGGGACTTCTCAGAGCTCTTACTCTGGAGCAAGAAGTACATCCGAGCAGAAGAAGCTCTCCACCACCCCACCTTTGAGGCGTCGTATTCCGGGAATAAGCGGAAGGCTGCTGAAGACGAAGGAGCTAAGAAGCTCCAAAAAGACAATGGGGGTCAGCATCTCCCTCTTTCCCGTTTTGAGAAATTCACTCCGCTCAACGCGAGTGTATCCACCATTTTAATGGAGATTGGGAACGAGGGTCTCCTGCCGCCTCCCCCTAAGATGAACACTCCCGGAAAGAAGTGAGATCGGAATAAGTGGTGCCATTTCCACCGAGACTATGGGCACGACACAGACGAATGAATGTCGGGCCCTGAAAGATGAGATTGAATTCCTCATCCAGAGGGGGAAGCTCACTCGCTTCGTCCGGAGGGACAGGGCCGATCAACCTCCATCCCCTAGGGGGGCTAACAGACGAGCCGAGCAACAAGTGGAGACCCAGGAGGACGAAACAGTGGCCGTCCTACACCTGATCACGGGGGCCCAATGGGGGGAGATTCTAACTCCTCCCGAAAAGCCTTCATTCGGGAGGTGAACACTTTCCAGAGTTATCATCCTCCGAAGGGCCTGGGAGTCCCAGTCACGTTCTCCGATAGGGACCTCGAGGGCGTCCGCACGCCCCATTACGACGCCCTCGTCATCAATCTCCGAATGGCGAACTTCGATGTTCGTTGGGTCTTGGTGGACAACGACAGCTCCGTCAACATCATTTTCTTGGAGGCCTTCAAGGGCTTCCAGCTGTCGAGAGACCGGCTCAAGCCCGCGGGCTACACTCTTCACGGGTTCACTAGGATCCCGGTTATGATCGAAGGAGTTATAACCCTCGACGTAACTGCTGGAAAGGCTCCGGTAATCCACACAGAGCCAATGGACTTCATGGTGGTGGACGTCAAGGCAGCCTATAATGTTTTCCTGAGTCAACCAGGTTTGGCCGCACTCTAAGCTATTCTTTCGGCCTACCACATGAAGATGAAGTTTCCCATGCCCTCAGGGGTGGGGGAAGTAAGAGGAAGCCAAGAAGCGGCTTGAAAGTGCTACATGACCTCGATGGGGGGTCCAGTTCTCTCCCTGGAAGCCCTCGAACTTCCCCAGGAAGGTAGTCAGACTATCTCCGAGCCAGTGGACAAACTGGAGGAGGTGGCCTTCTCTGAAGAAGACGCCACTAAGACATTCCGCATCAGCAAAGCTCTCTCCCCTTCCATTAAGCAGGACATCTCCAATGCATACAAGAGAATCGCGACCTCTTCGCTTGGACCGCGGCAGACATGCCCGGGATCTCGGAGGAGCTCTTAATGCACCACCTGAGCATCGCCCCTGGGGTCAAGCCTGTCCAACAGAAGAGGCGAAAGTTCCCTTCCGAGCGACAACAGGCGATTAAAGAGGAGGTCGAGAAGCTTCTCAGCGCCCGATTTATCCAGGAGGTAAACTACCTCGAGTGGTTGTCCAATGTGGTAATGGTCAAGAAGGCCAACGGGAGCTGGAGGATATGCATCGACTTCACCAATCTAAATAAGGCGTGCCCGAAGGACCCTTTTCTCCTTCCCAGCATCGACGCCCTGATCGATGCAACCTCCGGGCACGAGCTCCTCAGTTTCATGGACGCCTTCTCGGGGGACAACCAAATCCAGATGTTCCCTCTCGACATCCCGAAGACCTCGTTCGTGATGGATCGGGGCCTGTATTGCTACCGAATTATGTCGTTCAGCTTGAAGAACGCGGGAGCTACATATCAATGCCTCGTGAACAGGGTCTTTCATGACCAAATTGGCCGAAACATGAAAGTCTATGTAGACGACATGTTGGTCAAGAGCGCCCAAGGGCAGGAGTATTTTCTCGACCTTCAAGAGGCATTCGGGGTGCTCAGGAGGCACAATATGAGACTGAATCCGAGCAAGTGTGCATTCGGAGTCTCATCCGACAAGTTTTTGGGGTTCATGGTCAGCCAGAGGGACATAGAGGCCAACCCCGAGAAGATCCAAGCCATTCTCAAAATGGCTCCCCCCTCCAGCGTCAATGAGTTGCAGAGGCTCACTGGGCACCTCGCGGCGATTGGGCGATTCCTCTCCAAGTCCGGGGAAAAGTGCCTCCTCTTCTTCAAGGCCCTCAGGGGGGCTAAAGGCTTCGAATGGGGGAAGCAGCAGCAAGAGTCCTTCGACAAGCTCAGGGCATTTTTAGCTAACCCCTACTCTTGAGCAAGCCAGCGCCTGGGGAGGTCATCTACCTATATCTCACAGCTTCGGAGCAAATGCTCAACGCAGTCCTTGTAAGGGAAGAGGATAGGACGCAGAGGCCCATCTATTATGTGAGTAAGGTCCTCTGGGACGCCGAACTCCGTTATCCAAAGTTGGAGAAGATGGCTCTCGCATTGGTCATGGCGGCCCGAAAGCTCTGCCCCTACTTCCAATCTCATTCGGTGGTCATCTTTACCGACCAGCCGCTCAAACAAGTTCTCCACAACCCCGAGACTTCCGGGTGCCTTATGAAGTGGTCCATTGAGCTAAGTCAACATGACATCAGCTACCAGCCCAGAACAACAATAAAGGCCCAAGCTCTGGCAGAAATCATTGTGGAGAACACCATTCCTGACCCTTGCAGGTCATCCGCCGACCCCTTGGGCTGGACAGTTTATGTGGACGGATATTCTTGCGCTGACGGGAGTGGGGCTGGCATCATCTTGACCGGCCTAGATGCTTTCGTGCTCCAATACTCCCTCCGCCTAAACTTCTCGGCATCAAACAACGAAGCAGAGTATGAGGCCCTCATAGCGGGGCTCTGTATGGCTTGCAAAGACGGGGCCAAGTGCGTTAGAGTCTTCAGTGATTAGCAGTTGGTTGTCAACCAAGTGTCTAGGGAATACGAAACGAGGGACGAGCGTATGGCCAAGTACCTGGCAAAGGTTAAGGGTCTTCTAGCCTTATTCGAAGATGTTCAACTCCAGCGGGTTCCTCGAGAGGAAAACACACAGGCAGACGCTCTCTCAAAGCTCGCCTCCTCGTCCCTCCAAGGTCTAGAATGGACCGTCTTGATAGAGGTCCTCCTCAGACCAAGTATTGATGAAGATAGCCTGGAGCCGATGGAAGCCTACCCCCTAACACTTAGGGAGAACTGGATGAAGCCCCTTCTCGAGTACCTCAGAGATGGAGTTCTTCCCGAAGATCCGAAAGAGGCGAGGAGGATCAAGACTCGAGTTGAGCGGTACACACTCCTTGACAGAGTCATGTACAAACGCTCTTACACTCAGATTGACGGGCAACCCTATCTGAGGTGCCTCTCCCCGGAGGAAGCACTCTATGCCCTAAATGAAGCCCATGACAGTATGTGTGGCGAGCACTTGGAAGAGAGATCACTCGTCCGTACTCTTGAACTACGGCTACTTCTGGCCCACACTAATGAGTGACTCTGAGGAGTACGTCTGCCAGTGCGATTCCTGCCAAAAATTTGCCCCGATCCGTCGCCTGCCCCAAGCACAACTCACCTCCTTGGCAAGTCCAATCCCCTTCGCAATGTGCGGAATGGATTTGTTCGGACCCTTCCTTCTAGTGCCGGGCCAGCTAAAGTTCCTGGTCATGGCGATATACTACTTCTCAAATTGGATCGAGGCTGAAACTCTTTCGACGATTACCGAGCACAAGGTCCAGAAGTTCTTTTGGAAGAACATCATCTGCCGGTTCGGGGTACCCCGCATCCTCGTAACCGATAACGGGACTCAATTCGCGGGAGCAACCTTTCGCAACTTTTGCGCCAACTTTGGCATCTAGCAGCGGTTCTCCTCGATAGCCCACCCTCATTCCAATGGCTAAGCAGAGAACGCAAATCGACAAATCCTCTCTGTCCTGAAGAAGAGGCTCGACAAATCCACTAAGGGGCTGTGGGTCGAACATCTCCCCAACGTGCTTTAGAAGTTTCGCACCACCAAAAGAACTTCGATAGGGGAGTCCCCCTTCAACCTCACATATGGTTCCGAAGCTCTCATTCCATTAGAAGTGGGCCTGCCTTCACCCTGACTAATTGCCTACAGTGAAGCACAGAATGCTAACCAGCTTCGCAATTTCCTAGACCTCATAGACAAGGTCCGCGAGAGAGCTGCAATTTGACAAGAGACCTACCGCCATAGGATCACTCAGTCTTACAACAAGAGGGAGACCTAGTGCTCTGAAAGTTGTCAATCTCCAATCCAAGCAAAAAGGGCAAGTTGGCACCCAATTGGGAAGGACCGTATAGGGTCTCCAGAGTTATTCGCCCAGGAGCGTATCAACTCGAAGACCCAGGGGGCAGGAAAATACTAAGGACATGGAACACTGAGCACTTGATGAAGTACCAAGAGGGTGTCTAAACACCGCTCCAAGCAACTTTCCCAAGAGCGCTCCATAAAACATGTTTAAAGTTCTTACTTGTATTTTCATTATCAAAGTGTAAAAGCGGCCCGCAACATAGAAGCAACCGCCTAATTGTTTTCAATAAAGGCAATCTTTCCCCGCTAGTTCTCTATTTTTGATGAGTCCAACTATACTTTAAAAAAAATTGCATTCAAACGACACGCTCGGAGTCCAACACTTGGTTCGACTCTGCTTCAACTACTGGCTTCTAAGCGAGTACGAAGCGGGTCACCATTCGGAATTGCTTACACAGCTATTGAAATTCTTCAAACGACATGCTCGGAGCCCAACACTTGGTTTGATTATGCTTCAACTACTGGCTTCTAAGCGAGTACGAAGCGGATCACCATTCGGAATTGCTTCCACAACTGTTGAAATTCTTCAAATGACATGCTCGGAGTCTAACACTTGGTTTGACTCTGCTTCAACTACTGGCTTCTAAGCGAGTACGAAGTGGGTCACCATTCGGAATTGCTCCCACAGCTGTTGAAATTCTTCAAACGATACGCTCGGAGTCCAACACTTGGTTCGACTCTGCTTCAACTACTGGCTTCTAAGCGAGTACGAAGTAGGTCACCATTCGGAATTGCTCCCACAGCTGTTGAAATTCTTCAAATGACACGCTTGGAGTCCAACACTTGGTTCGACTCTGCTTCAACTAATGGCTTCTAAGCGAGTACGAAGCGGGTCACCATTCGGAATTGCTCCTACAGCTGTTGAAATTCTTCAAATGACATGCTTGGAGTCCAACACTTGGTTGACTCTGCTTCAACCACTTGCTTCTAAGCGAGTACTAAGCGGATCACCATTCGGAATTGCTCCTACAATTATCGAAAATTTCAAACGCTAGTGAAACACAAGGGCTATTTCATTAAATTTTTGGGATACAAGTCTAACTACGGACAGAGAACTCTTCTTTACATTGAAGTACAAAACTTGTGAAAAGAAGACTACAAAATTACAAGAGAGTCACTCTAACGCCTCCTAGGGAGTGGGATACTCCTCTTGAGCGATAAACGAGATTTTTATAAAAGAAACGGGAGAAGGAAAGGAGGAAGGAGAAGTGGTGGGGTGGAGTTTTTATAAAAGAAATAAATAAATAAATAAATAAATAAATAAATAAATAAATAGTGTAAGGGAATATTACATATAATCCCCCAAGTCTCAATATATTCCAAATAAACCCCAACTCTCACTCTCTAAAATACTAACAATCTAAAATACATAAAATTGTCTCATAATAACCCTCCAAAAGTATAAAATAAAGTAGACGATATATATGATATTTCTTAATAAAAATCAATCGTTACTAGAAAAATACATAACTGCGTGCAATTCTCAATTGCACACAGATTACGAGGTAAAATAGTCATGCTATTTTGTGGGGTATTACAGCCGGGATCCATCCCGATGTTTCGAACATTTGTGCAGGTCCGCGGGAGCACCAAGGACTCAACTGGTCAACAAGGGAAGAAGTCAGATTCAGCCTGTTCGAGTTCCTACGAATCTGTCTGTTGCCCCTACACCAGATTCAGCGGCAACAGGTTCTAAGAAAACCAGTCCACCATGTTCATGTAACAGTTCAATAAAGGGATAAGTGGAAGTTTACAAATTAATTCGTTACCTACAATTAATTTCTTTGGATTCCTTCTTAGTATTTTGTGTTTTTTTGTTTGACAATGAGCCGTAGCTCTTTCATCGAGAAAATGGACCCTTCACATTTGTATCCAAGCATTTTCTATGTAGACATGGTGGTAGAATAATTGTGGATGCTAAATACTTTTATTTAGAGAAACTAATATGTCATGGAAGTAATTTATTTTATCTGTAATAATAATTTAAAGTTGTTGAAATTAATCGTGGATTCTGGTTTTTTAGTATATGTTGTAAAATTTTATCTTCAATCAGAGGGTTGAATTTACTTTTCCATTTGTTTTTCCTTTTTAGTAGCCTAGCTTTGAAAACAAAATTTCAATTTCATTGTTACTTTATTTTTCTACTAATCCATAGTTGTGTGTTTAATTTTTTTTAAAATGCTTGCAATTGTTTAGCCAACTATTATTTGATTTATTGAATCATGGGGAATGCTGAGAGGTAACTTATGATTTAGAATCATAGAATTGAACATCATTGATTGAGCAAAATTAGAGATAATTTACCGCGATTAATGTAACCGTAGAGAAATCCATAGAACTTAATGAATATTCAAATAATTAAATTTGTATAGAGATATGAAAAATCATTAGTTGGGGATGTGTTTGGTGTTATTCAAGAGAAGACATTGAATAATTAGGGGATTTTGGTCGACAACTTGGAAGTAGAGTCTTGAGATACATGGAGTTATGAATTGTGTGAGATTATTTAGGTGAAATCGAATGCCCTAGAGTTAGTTTTGCTATTAATAAACCATAAAATTCAGATTTTAGTTCTTTTCAATTAGTTTAGTTTTTACTTTACTTTAATTTAGTTTTATTTCAATCAAATTTTTGATTATCCAAATAGTGGTTAATCTGGTGAATTTTAGGTGCTCAATAAAATAATTAGTCCTTGTGGGTTCGAAACTCTTTTCGTTTAAACTATACTATTTTTTGCAATTTTGTGTGCTTGTAAATTATTCCAATATGTCATGGAAGTAATTTTTTAGAGAAACTAATATGTCATGGAAGTAATTTTTTTATATGTAATAATAGTTTAAAGTTGTTGAAATTAATTGTGGATTCTATTTTTTTAGTATATGTTGTAGAAATTTATCTACCACCGAAGGGTTGAATTTACTTTTCCACCTATTTTTTTTCTTTTTTAATTAATCCCTTGTAATTACAGATATATTTTGAAATTGGGATTCAGTTTTTTAAAAAAAATTATACTGAAAATATGGAAACATTTTGAAAGAAAATTCCATTTACAAATGGAAGGGCTAAAATCTCCATCCATGATTGCTGCCAAGTAAACAATAATACAAGGCACTTGGGGGAAGAAAATTTAACAGGAAAAAAAACTAAAATACAAAAAGCTACATTTCATAATCGTCATTTGTTAAGCAATGAGCCATCCTGCTTCCTTCCTTATCAACTGCAACGTCTAACCCAATATAGGAGTAAAATATAGAGCCTCCTTTCACTAACTATATTTTGTAACTGCACCTACAGTGGAAGGATAATCAAATCAACAACATTTTGCGACTCTACTTCCAATAATGTACCCCCTACCCTGCATCTCTTAGTTTGATCTCATTGATAAAAATATCTCCATCAACATATATAAACACTACTGTCCCCACTAATACCATGGGAGTCTTTCAAAAGGAAGCCAACACAAGCCACCTCTATCTCCCCTTAGTTTCAAAGGAATCAACCCACCAAAAATATTCATCTAGATACACATACAATGACCAATAAGTTATGCGATAATAAAGAAAAGAGTAGTTTTATTGCACAATTAGTATTAAATTTTTATTTGAAAAACATAACTAAAAGTTTACAAACCTCTGCAGGATCTCATGTTTTATATAATTATAGATTATAAGTCATGCAAATGTTGAATGGGGAATATACTATAAATTTTCAATATTAGAAATATATCAATATTAGTTTTGAGAAAATACAAAATAACTTCAAGATAATCTATCTTATCAAAATTAGTGTTAAATGTAGAATTTCTTAAAAGAAATATATGAGAATATAGGTATTACAAATGCAAGGACTAAAGTTTTATCGAAGCTAAATTCTAGATGTATTACAAAAATAAAGCGTCTTTATTAAGAGAAAAAATTGTCATCACAAGTCAGTATCAACATCAAATAAGTATATAGTTATTCGGCTAATATTATTACATACCATAGTCAACTCTTTTGGTTCTTTTGAAGGAAAGACAACTCTTTTGTTCAATATGAAATTGCAGCAATAATTAAACACGATAGTGGGACATTATGTAATCCACCAACAATCATTGAGATAAGCAAAGTACCAAAGTTTGTCACTTTGATCAATCCAAATTCACTAACATTCTTTTATCATCTTGTAGACAGTTTAGCAGATTAATGCTTTTTGCAGGAAGTTAACCTTCTCATATATTAGTATATATAGACACGTGTTGTAGATGATAAAGAAAATATTAAAAAACGAATTTTAATATCAGCTTGTGTTTCTACAATTCATTGCGTTAAAAAAGTACTGAATTTGTTTGAAAAAAGGAGGATCCAAAACATGCCAAGCACAATTTAATATAAAAATTCCTACACCTATTAGATCAATTTAGTATAAAAATTCCCTAAACATATTAAAAAAAGAAATACATTAGTATTGTTGAGTGTTTTTGTAAAGTTATAGAGTAGTGGAGAAACAATTGAGATGAACTGAATGCTGAAGACCAAATAGATTGCATGAACCTGATTTCCATTATGGTGGGGGAGTAGGAAAATATACCTAGTCAGAAAATATTCTTAGTAAGAACTGTTGTAATTCAATTTTTCTACAAAATTCATCTATTTAAAATGTATATATTTAATAAAGATAATTAGAAATAACTCACAGAAACATGACAATTTGTAAAATAGAAAAATAAAAAAGAAGAATTAAAGGATATCGAAGTTGGCGTACGTTATCATCTTCAAGAAATGCTCCAATATATCTACAAAATATTGCTCAGGATAGTTCTGGAAGAACTCGACTAATTTTTTCTTGTCTCCTTTTGTTGATTTTGCAAAGGTTAAATGATGCAATAAGAACCTATGACAAATAAATAAACAAAAAGATACATTAGTTGTTTGTCAATTAAGGACATATGACAAATCTAATCATGGAATCATTGGATTTTAGTAATATAATCTAGAACAAAGCAGAGCAAAATATTGAACTCAATTATTGAAACTTGAATCAATAGAGAAAATGGATACTCACTTCATTATGTATTTGACACTGTTCATATTCCACAGTATATTGATTTGAAAGTGCATCCCAAGAGTTTCTCATATCTGAAGAAATCTTTTTAGCATCCGCCCCACCTCGATCAGTCTTAAGAGCAGTTAAAATGGCAATATCCGCCAAAATCGCATAAGGATCAATCACAGTGCATGTCAAGTCAAAATCAGAAAATATGAAAAGACGCTCTGTGGGATCAACCAGTTTTGTGAATGGGACTACAGCTGGTTGGGAAATTGGCTGAGCATAAAAGAATTCAATCTCCAATTTCATTGTTTGATGATAAAGCTTTTCAATTAGGTCAAGCTCCTCCCCTGTTAGTGGAACACTCAGTTTGTCAAGAAAATCCTCATTTTGTATAGCTGCATCCTGTACAATCCAGACAAGGGAAAAAAAATAGAGGATTATGTAATATGTTAGAATGCATCTATCATTTTTACTATTAAATGTAATACCTTTAAGGCTTTAACTGTAAAAGAATAAGACATAGGGACTGGCTACGAAATGAAAATTTGAAACAAACCTCAAAATCCTTGGAGGAGTAATAGTCAATCCATTTCTTGTAAAGATGTTCATATCCATCATCATGAAGAAAAATTTGAAGTTCTTTGCCTAAGTTTGCATAAAGCCTCATGCAGGGGGTCATGGCGCCTATTGCATAAGCAGTGATTTTGGTCTTCTCGAAAGGAGTGGCAATCAGACCCTTTCCCCCTTCAACTTTTCCTTTAGTAGTTGCAAGCACAAAATCAGTGTATTTCACTGTTGTAGGAATAGGAGCGCTCTCTTTGTTTGGATCAACACCCCAATCCTGCAGAAGGAATTCTTACAAATTGTTAGCAGAAACAAACATCATAATTAAATAGTATAAGGTTCATGAAAGGATTTAGTAGTGTTGCTAAAACATTGTTGCTGATTTAGAACTTTGCAAAGAATGTTGAAGATGATGTGCCTATGCAAATCACTAATGCTCAGTCGACAACCTTTTCATCATAGTATTTGAAGCTTGCTAATCATAAAAGCATATCATTTTAATAGTATAAGACAACGTACAGATTCCTGAGTTAAATGGATAGAACGATGTGCTTACTCGGGAAACCCTCATTTCAAGTGAATATGATGTGCTTTACCACATTATCTGCACAATGCTACTAAACTTTCCAATTCAAGTCAATCGTGATCAACATAACTGGAAACGAAATGCATTAAATGTCTCGTGAATGCACCTCACATGAGGTAAGCGCTTCGTGGCGTATATCCAACACCTGTAGCCACACAGGATGCACGACTTGGAGGCACAACTGAGATGCAGTAGGGCATGCCCAGGTTCACCATCATGAAAGTAATCCCCGACACTATAAAAGTGAACCTTTAGTTTTCTTCCCCTATTTATCTCAAGGGCTATCAAATCCAAGGTGTTCTGATGTAACGCCCCGAATTCCAAATAAGACCGAATTCGAGATTTCACAGGATCTTTACTTCACTTCGTAAAATTTTACAAGGAAATTAAAAAATTTTCAACAACACATCAGAGTTCATTACATTTTGTTACACAGCGGAAGAATAAAAGAAATACAATAATGAAATAAAATACAACTTGTACAACTGTAACAATGTAAACCATCAACTGCATCATAACATCTTTACTTCTTCATAAAAAGTCCATTACCTGCATATTAAGTTGTGGGCACGTCAGTCACTTATAACTGACGAAAATGTTATACTCGGCTATCCTCTCTATGCCGTACATATAACGATCTCATTACTTTAACAAATCACAAAAATTGAATGAACAATAAAGTGTTAAATTGTGACTATGCTAAACATGTAAGTGCATGTGATGCCTTAATGCCTAATGCACACATTTATACTAGGATGACACTAATGCATACTTGTTCGGATTCTATACATCCCATACTACATAGGTCTGAGGGCAAGCACCTACGTACTCCACATTTAAGGGTTCGATCCTTCGCCATGAAACTACCCAGTAATAAAACAAGGTTTAGATCATTCCACGAATATGGATCCCAGCCCCGGAGTCCACCGCTGACTGTTATAATAGATCCCTCATCGTGCGAATCTTCCCGCAAGTGCCCCCTAGCCCCGGTATATGTATATACATCGGAGTATGGCAACTATCTGCCTGACTATGCAAAGTTCCAGATTTAAAATAAAATTCCGTCTCTCACGGAGCAACCACAGTCCGCCGACTGGGTCTATAGCCATGGAGATCTACCGCCGACTATATAGAAGCAACCCACTTACGTTTGCCTAGATTCACTACATCTTCACTTATATGCCTAATTATTTAGTTCAAGATATGAATAAATTTTCAAGCCTAGAATTAGTTTTACCTCCTACCGGACTTTATCAACAAATACGAGATAGCTCCATGGTCATACCTCAAAATATATCTCAACTCTTTTCAATTCAATAGTGCCGGTACCCGAGGTCTCACTAACTCTAAATCATAACTTTTCCATGTACAAGAATCATGGGTATTCATACCTTTTATGTATTAACTCAATATGTCCATATCTCTAACTTATTCTTAAATAGGATCCATGTCACATTTTAACACTTATTCATGGTTCACTTATGCACTTACAATTCAAAATAGAACCATAATTTCTTTCTTGAACAAAGGATTTATCTCTATAATTTTATTTCGCAATTTAAAAAATTTATAACTCAATTCACATTCAAGTTTATTTCTTACTCAACATTCAAGAGAAATTTCATCACTCGCCACACGTTGTTCTCCTCTTTTCAAAAATGAGAATCATATTTTCAAACAATAATTTTGGAGTTAAAAACTTATTTACAAATTCAATTCCCAGCTCAAATATGTGGGTCTATAGCCATGGAGATCTACCGCCGACTATATAGAAGCAACCCACTTACGTTTGCCTAGATTCACTACATCTTCACTTATATGCCTAATTATTTAGTTCAAGATATGAATAAATTTCCAAGCCTAGAATTAGTTTTACCTCCTACCGGACTTTATCAACAAATACGAGATAGCTCCATGGTCATACCTCAAAATATATCTCAACTCTTTTCAATTCAATAGTGCCGGTACCCGAGGTCTCACTAACTCTAAATCATAACTTTTCCATGTACAAGAATCATGGGTATTCATACCTTTTATGTATTAACTCAATATGTCCATATCTCTAACTTATTCTTAAATAGGATCCATGTCACATTTTAACACTTATTCATGGTTCACTTATGCACTTACAATTCAAAATAGAACCATAATTTCTTTCTTGAACAAAGGATTTATCTCTATAATTTTATTTCGCAATTTAAAAAATTTATAACTCAATTCACATTCAAGTTTATTTCTTACTCAACATTCAAGAGAAATTTCATCACTCGCCACACGTTGTTCTCCTCTTTTCAAAAATGAGAATCATATTTTCAAACAATAATTTTGGAGTTAAAAACTTATTTACAAATTCAATTCCCAGCTCAAAATATACAAGAAAATTTTTATAACTAACTCTAATAATTTCCATTTCATTTTATATGAATTATAAAGTTTTATTCAAAAATCCTTTTCACATTAAAACTCAAAATGTGAAATAAAGCCCCAAAAAAAATCAAAAGAGGGGCCTGGGTTTTGAACCCCAGGACCTGTGGTAACACAGCCAACACCCCAGTCCCAAACCCATTAGCCACTAAGTCCATTTGGACTCTTGTCAAATATTGCAACCGAAACTCCCTTTATACACAAGTACAGATTTGGTATTTTAATTGAGCGAATTAAAAATAAAAGGTGGCTATCAAGTTTTGAACTCAAGACCTCTTATAAATAATGCTTTGTGTTGCACTGGCTAATCAGTAAGTCCAAGTATATTTTCTGTTTAAGAGTTGTATTAATGTACTTTTGTTTATACTGTTCTGAAATTGGTTCTTTTAAACAAAACTCGTTTATCCAATAATCCAATCTTTTAGGATGTTGAAATAAACTTCTCTTTTGGACTGAGATGAATCTTAAAAACAGTAACCAACAAGTTCTACTTATTTTTAAAATATATCTCCATTTTCAAATAGTGTTCCTTTTCTTTTTGCATACAAATTTACATTTTTCTCAAAACTCGAAACTGAAAATCATGTTTATTAAAACTAGTTTATGTACTCCATTATACTAGTTAAATTTTTGTAATAAACCCGGACATGTTGCTTAATAAATCATGAATATCTCAAAAGAATTCTTTTATGTACAAATTTGCATTTTCGACATAAGTCAACAGTTTTCGTGTCAATAACAAAAATTGTTTTTCTTTCTTTCTTTCTTCTTTCTTAATCATCATGTCTCTAAAACATATGTCGAAATGTAACATTCTTTAACAATTTCTTATACAAATCACACATTTGTCATACATAAATTTGCAAGCATGATTCACATTATTAATTCTTTAGTTGAACTCTTCTTTTTAATTTGCATGGTAACAATTATTCACTAAGCCTTAACAAGATCATTGCATGTTATGCTAGCATGGATTTTATCTACAAATATCACATTCAATATACTACTCATTTAAAATATTTAGCATGCAATTTCTACTTTAGAAAGAACGAGATCTCCCACCTTTAAGAAGGATGAAAAACCACAAATGAAATGAGATCTGTTCTAGCTCCTAGCTCCACTATCACCTCCCTGTCCTCCTAGCAAGAAACTCCTCCAAGAACAAGAACTCCTCCTAGCAAGAACACTCTACTCTCTTTCTTTTTCTTCTTTCTCTTATTTTGATTTGTTTTTGGTGTGAAAAGAGAAGGAGAAATGTGTTGTATTGATAGGAAAATGTTAGGGTGCAATTTGCATAATTCTACACCTAATAAATTACTCTTTTAATTTACCAACTCTTCATTTTCTTAACTCCTAAAACTCCCAACTCTTCATGCTCCCAACCTTTCAAAAACTCAACTCCCCACCTCCACATTAAAATCCGGTCAACCTCCTTGGCTTCTCACATTCCACGTGCACGTGTTGTGCACTAGTGCACACATATGCACAAAAATTAATACAACTCCTATAGTTTAAAGATGTGTATTAAAAGTTGTAACATGTCATGTAGTAGTCCATGCACAACTTAAAAATAGGATTTTATTAATGGGCTTGTCCCATGGGTCAAAAGAAGGCTAAATAAAATTATGCATGCTAAAGTTAGTAAATGAGAGTAAGAAAAGAGATGGATAAATTAGCACGTGCATCATACATGCAAAAATCGAAAAATACATTTTTAATCAAAATAGGGGAAAATGAATTTCCATTTTATAAAAACGAGTTCAAATGAATAAAATAAATAATTGAGACACAGAAATATCACACGTAGTAGTGGAAAAATACGAAATTGATACGTGCATCGAAAACACGTAAAAAGCACGTAAAAATACATAGATTGAAATATTATATTTGAGTTGACACAAATAGGATAAAAATCAATACGGAAAATGCATAAACAGATGGAAATCCAAAATACGTAGTGAAAACACGTTACAAAATACACGTGCGTAACACACGATGGCAAAATTGTAATTTTCAATTTTGCGGGATGTTACATCTGAAGAATAATGAATATACATTTCTGCTACCGAACATACTTCCAGCACTCAGTGACATTTATATTAAGATCAACTAAATAGGTCAGTTGTATGTTCATTTTCCCCTTTCTATTTAAGAGTATATCCTTTATTTATCTTTCGTTTTATATTTTTCTTCTTTTCCCCTATTATGTTTTTCTTCCTTATTTCTATTTAAAGCGTACTATGGAGATATCTTCTGCCATAATCAACTGTCCATATTTGCATAGATAAATATCACCAAGAATATCTTTCTGAGTTACCTTTCCATTTAGGCTAGAGTAAAAGTATTTCATTATAGATTTAATTCCAATAAGATCATGGTTCTAAATATCGGATACCAGAATCATCTAGTTAGTGGTTTATCGTTCCAGATAGAAGTATCACAGGGATATAAGCTCAAATCAGGCATTCCAATCATACACTCAATAAATATAGATTTTTGTAACTAAAGGAAAGATGTGCTCTTGATGTCATCTATCTATGAATATTATATAATGTAAACAAAGACTAAATCAAAGCACAGTATATGTTCACATAAAAAATGAATTAATAAGAGTAACCAAATAAAACTATGATAAATTCAACTACCTCATTGGAGATTATTAATACACTGAAGAATTAACCCCTAGAATGCAATGTGAGTGTCATTAAAGAGAGTACATGTGCTTGTTAAGAGGCATTTAACTAATATGTACACAAAAAATGCTTGTAAGAATAGCTGATATAAAATGAAATATTACCGTTAGAAGGACTGGAGGTTCATCCTATTAAACATTTGGAAGAGTTGACCAAGCAAGCTTTGGTTACACATATCAGATTATACGATTGAGTCAGCTCGAGAAAACCCTAATAAAAGATCATCTACTTTTTCAAGATATTCCCTTGCCACATCAGCTCTGAATGATGACAATATTTGTGGAAGAAAACCAAAAGATGTAGTACTTCCAGGTCTGCCATTTATAACACTAGATTCAGAAAGCACAGTAGATGTTGTCTGGGATGCAACCCCAAATGTTGAAGCTCCGTCATTGGAATTAGTTGAACTCGCAGGTTGTGTTGGAATTCTTGTACTTGGCTTCCATAGTAATTTTGCATTAGGATATAAGCTTCCGATTTCTCTTTCATGTCTTGAGACCTCTGCAAATAAATTAGAAACTCGTGTTTCAAATCTCACTTTACAAGGGTCAATTTAAACAATCAATTTCAGAGCTAAACCGCAATCAATTGAATGAAAATTACCAGACCAAGATTTTCACAATTTAATTTTATACAGGTTAATCAAAACAAAATAATTTGAAGTCTTACTGTATAAAGAAAAACTTGATAATACTCTTTAACTGCAGATAAACTATTTACAAATGTATGCAGGTATAACATATTCAACTACATAAGAACAAAATTTGTGTTACATACTTTGATGCAAGTATCATACTAAATTTTTGAATGTGTGAATTGTCTGAAACAAAAAATAGTAAATTATGTAGTATTTATCATGAAAAGGACAAAAGGACATCAAATGGTCAATATAACTAAATCAACAAATGTAAATATGAGAAACTACAGTAACTATTAACTGACATAAAAGTCAAATTTTTTGTACCTTGCTTTGACCATATACATTGCACAGTCATAGCCAAAAATTATTTTAATTACATCTTTCGTGCATTCCACATTCAAGATGTCAAACTTCAGTTTAAATGCATATTGACATTCACATATGATTCCAATCCACCAGAATCCCCTCAATTATCAATATAGGATTGCATAAATCGACATTGATAGAATAGAGGAAGAAGGCAAAAAAGTACAAAGCAGGGATCTTTAAGGACGTGAAGGGGATGAGGCAGGAGTGACTGTAGTGGGCAAGGAGGTTGCAGTTGAGGGAATCGGCGGTTAAGTCATTGACGCAGCAGGCACCGTAGGTGGGTTCGTCCAGGACGACGACATTAACTTTGGAGAAAGAGCGTATGGTGTCGGCAATGGGGAGGGAGTACATAAGGAGGCTGTCGGGGAACTGGAGGGCTACGAGGGAGGCGGCAGAGGGTTTTGTGGGTCTCGACCGAGTAGTTGGAAGGGAGGAGGAAGATTGCGGAGAAGACGGCGCGGTTAGTGAGCAGGGAGACTGGGATTTTGGATTTGGGTTGGGGTTCTTTGGGGCGACGAGTTTGGAGAAAGAAATGGAGAAGAGGGAGAGAAGGTTTTGGGTGGGTATTTTAGTGAATTAATTTGAGGAATTTGTATGATTCAGATGTTGTTTAAATGAATAGTTAAGATCGAGTTGTTGAAATGGATGGTTGAGATCGCCTATAGACAGATTTATTGTGACTTTTATAATAGAAATAGATTTGTATGAAATGTTACTTACCTATTTAATTATATTTAAAATTTTGTAATTTATTAAAACAATTTAATTTAATCTATATGTTCTTACAATTGTTGTCTTAATTCACTTTTTCTATTTATCTTTGTACTAAAAAAAGTTTTAAAAAAAAAAATACCTAACCTGTGAACCCGCACAGGCCCGGCCTGATCCCCGAGCTAGGGCCAGGGTCCTGGTCCAGGTCCGGACCCCTCCTTCCCCTCCCTTGGCCCGACCCGCTTCTCCCCTCAACCTGGCCCGCCCTAGCCCGGGCCAGGGTCAAACCTGTGGGTTTTTTACCCCGCTCGGCCCGGGTGAACCGGATACCATTCCTAGAATTTTGTCTTGCTGCCTAACTCAAAAAACCAAAATTTGGAAGTATACTGTAAGCTGCTGTTAGAGTATCCACAATCGTTTGCTATATTTACATAATATGCAAATTTTAGCAATTCGATCGCCTCAGTCGTTTTCTATTTATGCATATTTTGCCAAAATCGTTACGGTAGATTGCTATATATGAGAGAGGATATAGCAATATGCATATTATACAGAATGAAACTTCAAGTTTCGTCCGATATATTTTATAATTGTTTTTATCCTTCGGACGAATCGTCCGATCAAAAATAGGAGCATTTTTAAAATTAATAAACCCTGAAAATGTGAAAAGCCATTTGTCCGTGAATTTAGAATATTTATTAAGTTAATTAATTAATTTAATAATTAATTAGTTAATTATACTTAGTATGTTAACTAGGTTATTTAATAAATAATTAGAGGATTAATTAATTATACTTAGGGGGGTCAAGTGTCGTCCATGGTGATTTTTTTTCCTTTTTCGCGAGACTAAGCTTCAAGTTTCGTCCAAGATTAAAAAAATAATAAAATATACTATTCAGCACAAAAAATTTATACAAAATTTAATTTATTTTAACTGACGAAACTTTCCGATCAATTTTTTTGTTACTGTGCTATATTTTAGCATTTGACGACTGCAGCAAAACTCCACTTTGCTATATATTTTTATGCAATTTGCTATTTTATGCTCTTAAGAGCATCTGTAGTCGTTGGCCAAATATCAAAAAATGGATAATTTGGCCAAAAATCCCCTGCAGTCGTTGGCCAAATACCTATTTTTTGGGTGCGCTGTGAACAGTAGTCTGCCAAATTTTGGGAAGAATACAGCATTATCCATATTTTAAAAATCGGAAGATGATTTGCCGTTTTACGTCGGACGAAAGATGATTTGTCGTCGATTTTTTTTTTAATGGAGAAACGGTAGGTTAGATGATCTACCGTTTCATCCAAAAAAACAAAAATTAGGCTAATAGTGAAGGACGGGATATCATCTCCCTTCCTTCACAG
This sequence comes from Hemerocallis citrina, assembly GCA_017893485.1. Lineage (NCBI taxonomy): Eukaryota > Viridiplantae > Streptophyta > Magnoliopsida > Asparagales > Asphodelaceae > Hemerocallis > Hemerocallis citrina. Next base: position 600,605 of record CM030360.1, on the reverse strand, counting down.
TTGGGAAATTTTTTTTTTTTTCCGGTAGATCATCTACCGTTTTTCAAAAAAAAATAATTAAAAAAAAAAATGTAGACGGAATATCATATCCCGTTTCGTCCAAAAACTACTCAATTTTTAATAATTGCTATTTTCAAAATTTTCGTATACTAAAACACGTACAAGGAGACTCAGAGAGGCGATTCGTTAGGCGATTCGAAATTCAAAAAAACCCTCCTTCCTCGGTAACTTCCGTCCCCAGATCCCGTCGATCCTCCAACTTTCTCGCGTTCGCCTCTTTACTAATATTGTTGAGCTCCCCAATCCCTTCAGACCCATCTCATCCATTCTCGATTTTGAGGCGGTGCCTTTCATCCTCTCTCCCCGCCGACCGCGCGCCTTGAGTCTCGCTGCCTTTTCGGCTCTTCGTCGACTCGCCTCCCTCTTGCCCTAAGCGGGGTTTTCTCCCCGTCTTTCTGCCAGTGTTCCCGTCTTTAGAGATCGTTGCTGCCTGGAGTGTCCCCTCCTCCCAGCTTCAACCCGTCTCCCCTTCTCGCCAGCCCTCTGTAAGTACTTCGTCGTCCCCATCTGGTGTATTTCTCTGGCTTGTCTTGATCTATTAGGTGGTTCCCTGGTTCCTTTTTCTTGCTTTGCTGCTTATTTATTGGGGATTATCTTGTAGTGATTTGAGCATTTCTTGCTTATTTGCAACTGTGTATCTTTCAAGAGTCGAGTATTATTCGAGAGACTCAGTCTTGCATTGTTGCTTTTTATTTGAGCTGTGTTGTGATCCATTAGCATTTACATCTCTCGGGCTTTCTGTTTATTTGTGCTGCTTTTGTGCTCCCCATTCCCTGGGGATTTTTGTGCTAGCGACTAATTCAGCTCATGTCGGTGAGCTGATTGAGTTTCTTCTAGCCCGCCCGTTCTATCTATCCTCTCCTCCTCTCTAATTTCTCCATTCTTATTTTTCCTGATTGGAGTGTGCGGCTTCTCTTATTTGAGAGTCACAGTTTAGTAAAGGCACTGGTTTGTTTTTACACTGATGTTGTTTTTCTTGTGGGAGTGTTTCCATTCTGTTAGTGGTACCTCTATTCTCTTCCTCTCTCTTGTTGGAGCTTTGTTTTAGTCCTTGCTTGGAAGGGTTCCTTCCATGGATCTTATCAAGGCTGTAGCTACCTCCGTTTGTTCTGTTTCGCTTCAGGATGCGCAAAGAGTTTTTTACTCTTCTTCGCCTTTGAGGCCCGATCTTCATCGGGTTTGCTTCAGGTGCTTCATCGCGGGGCATCTTAAGCGTGATTGTAAGAATAAAATGAAGTGTTTATTCTGTGATAAGCTCGGTCACTCTCGTAACCGATGCTTCTCCCTTCAAAAACTACTGGGGTGGCCCAGAGGTCACCCCTTACCTGCCAAGCTCCTAGCCTTCCTTAATTACCCCTTTTTAAAGCTCAAGCTTCTGAATAGCTCGGTTAGTAAACCCAGTAGGGTTGAGAGCCAGGGCCTCGACTTCTCTGTCTTGGCTGATAGTTCAGGGTCGAACTCCTCCCTATCTACTCCTTCTCATCGCGCATCTTCAGGCCCTCTTTATCGGCCTAATATTGCTCTCCTTTTTAAGGATCGCAAAGTTTTTTCGAACCTTGTTATCTACCCTCGCCGGGCCTCTATCAGGGCTCGCCCCCGACATGCCTCGGTGGCTCCGTCATTGTTCGGGAAGTTGGGTAACTATCCTGATTGTTTTAAGTCCAATTCTTCGTATCTCTCGTGTTATCGTAGTGCGAGGGAGACTGTTCCTCTCTCCAGCACTGCTGACCCCCCTATCCATCCAGACATAACTATTATTGAGCTTCAGACCCCTTCTCTGTTCTATAATTATCCTTGTGCTTTGAAGTTCTCTAATCCCTTATGTTCTGAGATCTCGTTTCATTATCCAGGATGTCTTTTCTCTTGGTATCAACTTTTAGGGGCTCAATCATGGCTCTATCAGGTTCTGAGGGATTTCAAACTCTTCTTGCTCTCCCTTCCCCGCAAGTATGCTATTAGACTTGACGTCACTTCTTCTCCCATTGAGGCCGGCACCACCAAGACCATCCCTTCCGTCTCCTCGGCTGCTCCCAGCAGTCCCAGTTCCCCCCTGCGTCCCATTTCTCTAGATTCTTCTTCTTCTGACCTTGAGGCGATCTCGGCCCCTTCTGCTTGGACTGCCCTGCACCCTGTCAAGCGCGGTTATAAAAAGAAAGTTTTCGATCGTTCCATGATTCGAGTTAGTGCTCGCCTTCTTGCGAGAAAAGCAGGATCCGTGTCTGCTTTTTAGCCAGTGTTCTGTAGTGCAGCGCCTGCTCGTTGTCATCCCCGGTGGTAGCTGTGTCTAACCGCCGTTGTGCCTCTAGAGTCGCTCGAGACTGCTAGTGGATTTTGACGTCGTCGTGGAGAGAGTTTTTCCCCCTCTTGTCTTCGGTCGGCTGCTCGTGTCTCCGGGCTGCTTGCGTCGCTCGCTGGTTTCTGGATGGTGTTTCTTGCCGTGTTTTTGCCCACTGGGCTGTTTATTGTTATTGTATTTCTTTTATTACTCTTTTAATTCTGTTTTACCTTTTGTAAAACCATTGATGCTTGTATGTATTATTACTGTTTTATTGATTAATATATTTTTGATGGCTGGAGCCTTTTGGCTCTATCCGATACATCAAAAAAAAAAAAAATTCGTATACCCAATTTTTGGACAAAACGGCTGCAGATGCTCTAAAGCAAATAAAGCAAGCGGTGTTAATTAACGGGCCTTCATAGGCCGTTACGTTATCGTGATTGGGTCCAAACGTTACGGCATTGTGACTAGTTTGTTTAACTCCCGTGAGTAACGTTAACGTCTGTCTCCTCCCGTCCCAAATTGTTTCCTCTCCGCCTGGTCCGCCGCCATCCACCCAATCTGACAGGAGTGAGTGAGTGGATGGCATCATCATTTTGTGACGATGAATTCGTTTTGCTTGGAGATGAAACGCATCATCACATTCAACATCATCACAATCATCATCATCACCATCACCATCCCCAACACCAACAGCAGCAGCAGCAGCTGCAGCAGACGCCAGTTCCCTTTGCTCTTCGATACGTAAATTCCAAAGCAGCAGCAGCAGGAGGTGGAGGAGGAGGAGGAGGAGGAGGAGGAGGAGGAGGTAGCGGAGGTGGAGTTTCGATTCATTCCCGCTCCCTTCATCCCCACCACCCTCTTCCTCCTCCTCTTAGCCCTAAAAACAACAGCAGACAAGTTGGGGAAAGCTATGGCGAAGCATTCGTCAATCCTCATCATCACTGCTTTGCTGCTGGAGATAATGACCATGATTTCGCCCTTCAATCACAAGAGCAGGATTTTGAAGAAGAAGTAGAAGACGACGACGACGATGGCGGTGGCGGCGGTGGTGGTGCTCATCATCATACCCCTTCAGTTTCAATTTCAATATCGTCAAGACAACAGCAGCAGCAACAACAGCATCTGGATCTCCCAAAACGAATGGATCGTGAGGAGGAGCAGATGAGCGATGGCGAATCCCCTTCCAGCTACTACAACAAGAAGGCGAGATCAAATTCTGTCATGGCCATCCTTCCTTCATCATCATCAGGAGGAGGAGGAGGAGGAGGAGGAGGAGACTACCGAAAGGATCGCGAGGAATGGAGTGATTCGGCTATCGCCTGCCTGCTCGATGCCTACACTGACAAATATGTTCAGCTCAACCGAGGGAATCTGAGAGGTAGGGATTGGGAAGATGTGGCTGCTATTGTTAGCGAGCGCTGTGACAATAAGTCTGGAAAGAGTGTGGAGCAGTGCAAGAACAAGGTCGATAATCTCAAGAAACGCTACAAGGTTGAGTGCCAGCGCCTCAGCAGTGGTAGCCATGCTGTCAGCCATTGGCCTTGGTTCAAGAAGATGGAGCAGATTGTTGGATCTTCCTCTTCCAAACCTATTGCCGACGATGACAAGCCTGTTATCCTCAGTGGCACTGGTACTACTTCCACGGCCAGGCAGCTCAAGAGGTTTGTATCTCCTGCTTACTTCTCTTATCACTTTTTAATATTACGCAATTCACTCTGTTACTGCAATTTTGTTGCTTCAATGCATTTCCCCCTTTTGCCAGTCACCACATGCATTCTTACATAGAGAAATTCGGGACGAATAACTTATTCAAAAATAAGCGTGACTGTAATAGAGAATTAGAGATGGATTGGTGGATGTGAAAATATGAAATGAAATGAGTGCATATGGAAGAAAGTAGAGGTTGCCCCAATTAGAACATAAAACACAGGAGAACCCATTGGGTTTGGTTTGGACACATACAACAGAGACTAAAGACATCCCAATTAGAAAAATTGATAGGATGGAAGTTAGGAGAGCAAAAAGGACTAGGGTTGAACCCAAACAAACTTGGATTGAAGCTACTAATAGGGATTTGAAAAATGTTAATTTGAAGGAGGAGGTAAGCCCTCGATAGGGTTGAGTGGAGGAGAAGGATTTACGTAGACTACCCTGAAAATTTGGGATAAGCTTGTTGTGCGGAATACAAATCAAACCAACAATCAAACCAACGCGGAAACAAAGAGAGAACCAGCGAGAGAAAAACAGAAAAACAAGCAACACAAGAACACAAGATTTACGTGGTTCGGCAAAACGATGCCTACATCCACAAGGGGCGGTTGGGGTTTCTTTACTATGATCTCCAATGGGCAAACAAAGCCTTTACAAGAGACGACGGCTTCAAAATCCGAATAAGGTGTTACAATTTACAAAACCCTAACGGGTGTATTTATAGGGAAACTATTGGGCCTTTCGAATTGGGCCGAATCTGGATCCAAAACCCGCCGACAGTCGACTGGTCTTCATACCAGTCGACTGATTCCTTCGGGACGGTCGACTGACTCCCACATACAGTCGACTGCTACTGCTGTATTCTCAGTCTTCGAAAACTCCTCTTTGGACAGTCGACTGCTCCTCCATCCAGTCGACTGAAACTCTGAAACTTTCGAACACTGCAGATACCAAATACCAGAATCGAGCCATTATCCTACAATCTCCACTTTGGCGAGATCTTCCAAGTATCCAACAATCTCCACCTTGGTGAAATCTTTCAAGTAGCCCAAGCAATCTCCACAAATACTTCAAAACAACTGCTCATCACCAAATGCAACAAACGAACCCAAACTCCACCTTAGTATGATATCACATACTAAACAAACTAATAGCAAAGTACTATCCCAATCACCCATGCCAAATTATCAAACATGCAAAATATTAGCCAGGTTCATGCAATGCTTGAACTTGGCTGTCCCAACAACTTTGGTCAACATATCAGCAGGATTATCAGCTGTTCCAATCTTCACCAAATGAATATCACCATCCTTTATCAAATCACGCACAAAGTGATAACGAACATCAATATGTTTGGTCCTCGAATGATGAACTTGGTTCTTCGCTAAATGAATAGCACTCTGACTGTCACAGTGTACCTCCACCTTCTCCCGATGAATTCCCAAGCTCTTCAAAAGTCCATGTATCCAAATGGCTTCCTTCATGGCCTCAGCAACCGCCATGTATTCAGCCTCAGTAGTAGACAACGCTACAGTGGACTGCAAATTTGACCTCCAACTTATAGGTGCCCTAGCCATAGTAAACAAATAGCCTGTAGTAGACCGCCTCTTATCTAGATCACCTGCATAGTCAGAATCAACATATCCAACCAATAACCTGCTAATATTGTCATCCCTTTCAAATTTCAAACCCACATCTGTGGTGCCACTTATGTACCTCAAAATCCATTTAGCTGCTTGCCAATGCTCTTTGCCTGGATCATGCATATATCGACTAACCATACTCACCGCCTGAGAGATGTCTGGTCGAGTACAAACCATGGCATACATCAAACTGCCAACCACACTAGTGTAAGGTACATTCGCCATATACTGTCTCTCTTCATCTGTACTTGGAGACTGAGAAGCACTAATTCTGAAATGACTGGCTAAGGGTGTGCTAACTGGTTTAGTTTTCTCATCTATACCGAACCGTTTCAGCACCTTCAAAAGATATTGCTTCTGTGTCAAACTCACTACGTCCTTTGCTCTGTCTCTAGCTATCTCCATCCCAAGTATCTTCTTGGCTTCACCAAGATCCTTCATCTCGAATTCAGAACTCAACTGATTCTTCAAATTTTGAATCTCCTTAGCATTTTTAGAGGCAATCAACATGTCATCCACATATAATAACAGATATATGAAAGAACCATCCTGCAATTTCCTGAAGTAGACACAATGATCAAACTCACTTCTGGAATATCTCTGCACCTTCATAAACTGGTCAAACCTCAAATACCACTGCCTTGGAGATTGCTTCAACCCATAGAGAGACTTCTTCAACCTGCAAACACAACTTTCCTTCCCAGCAATTTTGAACCCATCTGGCTGCGACATATAAATTTCTTCATCTAGATCCCCATGTAAGAACGCAGTCTTCACATCCATCTGTGTCAATTCAAGATCAAACTGTGCTACCAATGCCAACAAAATCCGAATAGAAGGATGCTTCACCACCGGAGAGAACACTTCATTGTAGTCAATTCCTTCCTGTTGAGCATACCCCTTTGCAACTAGTCTAGCCTTGAACCGAACACTGCCTTTTGGACCTTCTTTCTTCGTATACACCCACTTGCAACCAATTGCTTTCTTCCCCTTTGGTAGTTGCACTAAATCCCAAGTCTTATTCTTGTGAAGAGAGTTCATCTCTTCATCCATAGCAACTTTCCAATCTGCATTTTCTGAACTTCTAGTAGCTTCTTTGAAGTTGGAGGGAACTTCATCATCCACAATGGGAAGAGCAAATGCAACTGTATCTGTAAAACGAGACGGTCGTTTGATATCTCTTCTTTGCCTTCTTACTGCAATTGATTCTTCCTGCTGGATAGGAACTTCTTCATCATTCTCAGTATCAACCACATCATCTTCATCTTGGACAGGAACAGGATTTTCAACTGACAACTTTTCTAACTCCACCTGTTGGAGAACTCTCCTACCAGTCGACTAATTATTGCCAACAGTCGACTGTCCCGAGCTCCCACTCTTCTGCTGTTCTAGACCACCAGTCGACTGCTCCTGTACATCAGTCGACTGTCCCGAGATTCTGCTACTCACCTGTTGGAGAACTGTCCCACTCTTCTGCTGCTCACCAGTCGACTGTCCTATACCACCAGTCGACTGTCCCGAGCTAATCATGCTGGTCTCATCAAAAGTCACATCCCTGCTGATTACTAACTTCTTCTGTTCTGGACACCACAACCTGTAACCTTTGACACCAGTACTAAAACCAACAAATATAGCCTTTTTGGCTCTTGCATCAAGTTTAGTTTCAGTTACATGAAAATAAGCAGGACAACTAAATATATGCAAAAAACTATAATCAGATGCAGGTTTACCACTCCATACCTCAATAGGCGTCTTGCCTTCAAGTGCTGCTGATGGTAAACGGTTGACAATGTGGCTTGCATATATAACAGCTTCTGCCCAAAATGTCTTCTTCAATCCAGACTGTGCTAACATACATCTCACCTTCTCAAGTAAGGTTCTGTTCATCCTTTCTGCAACCCCATTTTGCTGTGGAGTCTTCCTAACTGTGAAGTGCCTCTGGATCCCTTCATCTTCACACAATTTCAGAAACGGATCGTTCTTGTATTCCCCTCCATTATCTGACCTCAGAACCTTAATCTTCCTACCAGTCTGATTTTCAACTTTCTTCTTCCAACTTGTGAACAATGTCAAAACTTCATCTTTGTGCTTCATGGTATATACCCAAACTCGTCTGGAGTAATCATCAACAAAAGTAACAAACCAGTGTCTACCACTCATAGAAGGTGTCTGAGTAGGGCCCCAAACATCTGTGTGAACATAATCGAGGATACCCTTTGTCTGATGTACAGCTGTACCAAATTTCACCCTAGTTTGCTTACCCAAAACACAATGTTCACAAAATTCCAACTTGCACCCTTTAGCATCTTTAAGCAACCCTTGCTTCACAAGCCCCTGCAAGGCCTTTTCTCCTGCATGCCCGAGTCGCATATGCCACAACCTGGTAGAGTCGGGAACAACCTGTTTAGGCTTCTCAGTTACACTGGCAGCCTGACCCAAATATGTTTTTCCCTGCAAGAAAAACAAGTTCCTCTTTCTTTGCCCTTTCATCACCACGAGTGATCCGCTAGTCACCTTCAGAATGCCACCTTCACTAGCAAATTTCAATCCACTGGCCTCCAAAGCACCAAGTGAAATCAGATTCTTTTTCAAATCTGGAACATACCATACATCTGAAAGCTCCCTAATAAGACCATCGTGCATTAGCAATTCAATCTTCCCGATTCCTACCTTCTTACAAGGTGCATCATTTCCCATCAAAACTACACCACCATCCATATACTCCAAAGAAGTAAACCACTCCTTTTTCCAAGACATATGATAGGAGGCTGCTGTATCAAGAAACCATACTTCTTGATAAAGTGAGGGACTAGAAGCCAGTGCAAAAGAAAAATCCTCCCCACTTTCTAAATTATCAACAGTCACATTTGCAGTCGAATTTTCCTTATTTCGTAGCTTTGGACAATCATTTTTCCAATGCCCCCTTTCATGACAGAAAGCACATTCATCTTTGGCCGGTATTTTCCTGTCCTTCGAAACTCCTCTCGATTTGGAACGAGATTTGTTTCCCTTTTTCCCAGATTTGGACTCAGATCTGGTCTCAGTCCTGCCCCTTACAATTAAAGCTTCAGAAGTTTCTCTATCAACCATTTTATCCCTTCTCCTAGTTTCATTATTCAACAGAGCATTTGCAACATCTTCATATTTCACAGTATCTTTTCCATATAATAAAGTAGTTGCTAAATGATCATAACTTTCAGGTAATGAATTCAACAGAATTAGGGCTTTATCCTCATCCTTAATTTGCTCATCCAAATTTAACAAATCAGCCAATAATTTATTAAATGATTCAACATGAGCATTCATAGACATACCTTCCGTATAGGTGAAGCGAAAAAGTCTCTTCTTCAAATATAGCCGATTCTCCAAACTTTTCCTCATGTATTTGTCTTCGAGCTTCTTCCACAACACCGCAGCAACGGTATCCCTCATCAAATCATACTTCTGAGCCTTCTCAATAAAGAGCCGAATAGTCCCACACGCAACTCGATTCAACTTCTTCCAATCTGCTTCGGACATATCCTTTGGTTTTTCTACCTCCAAAGCAACATCTTGTTCTTGTTGAACAAGAACATCCAACACCTCACATTGCCACATCCCGAAATTGTTTGTCCCATCAAATTTTTCAACTTCAAATTTTGCGTTGTGAATCGTTGTTCTTGACGAACTTGATCCCACAACATCCTTGGTTGCATCTGCATCACCCGCCATCTCCCTCTAGGTCGAACCAACAGCTCTGATACCACTTGTTGTGCGGAATACAAATCAAACCAACAATCAAACCAACGCGGAAACAAAGAGAGAACCAGCGAGAGAAAAACAGAAAAACAAGCAACACAAGAACACAAGATTTACGTGGTTCGGCAAAACGATGCCTACATCCACAAGGGGCGGTTGGGGTTTCTTTACTATGATCTCCAATGGGCAAACAAAGCCTTTACAAGAGACGACGGCTTCAAAATCCGAATAAGGTGTTACAATTTACAAAACCCTAACGGGTGTATTTATAGGGAAACTATTGGGCCTTTCGAATTGGGCCGAATCTGGATCCAAAACCCGCCGACTGGTCTTCATACCAGTCGACTGATTCCTTCGGGACGGTCGACTGACTCCCACCTACAGTCGACTGCTACTGCTGTATTCTCAGTCTTCGAAAACTCCTCTCTGGACAGTCGACTGCTCCTCCATCCAGTCGACTGAAACTCTGAAACTTTCGAACACTGCAGATACCAAATACCAGAATCGAGCCATTATCCTACAAAGCTTTGTTGTTGTTGTTGTTGTTGTTGTTCTATTTAGGTCTCACAAGTTCATAGTTTTTCTTGTCTTGTTGAGCAATGCAAACAGGAGAACATCAAGTCTTTGGCTTAATGATATTGCATGAGTTATCATCAAGATCCAAGTCAAGAAAAAAAGGTTGTGAATAGTTGGAAGGAAAGAAAAATAAACTTGCAAAAATTTATTAGCATTCGTGCAACATTAAATTCCATGAGATCAACCTGATTTGTTTAATTGTTCCCTTTGGATTGTATAAAATCCTTTAAAATGTGGTATCACCTATTTATCCTCGATCATTCTTTTCTAGAATAGATGTTTCTGATAGCTCCCATCATGTTTCTAGTGATGCCATATTGATCTGGACTGTCATCATCTGCAGCTTTTTATTTATATTAGATGAACAACCTTAATCATGAAGTGAATCTTGTTCTCCTTTGCTTGATTTAATCGACAACACTAGTATTATTTGTATTACGGTTTTCAGAAAGCTAAAATTTTTTCTGTCCACATTGAAAAAAAAAATCTTAAATTTTATTGACTGGATTCTTGTATTTTGTGGAAGAGTGAAACTGAAATCCTTGGTTGTCTCACTTATGTCATTGAGATGTACGCGATGTGGGGTTTTGATAACTTATAGCTGATGTCAAGTTATTCTTTTATTTTTCACTACTAGTTAATTGCTTGTGCAGATATTCGGTTGCAGCTCCTAGCTCTACTACCTTAGGGAATAATTTCAAGATGAAATCAGTGTCAAATCCAAGATGGAAGAGGGCGGTACTGAAAATCAGTGGTGCTGCATTAGCTGGCTCTGGCCCACATAACGTTGACAAGGTTGTTTACCTTTTTAATATTTGTTTATTTTAATTTTTTAAAATTGTGTCACTTTGGAAGAAAAGCCTTGTAAGCCTGTAAAATTTATATGATATCCTACACTTTATTTTCATCTAAAATTCCTACAGATATCCCTAGTTTAATTGGTTTCTCCCAGGTTATCATGCTAATTGCGAAGGAGGTTGCAAATTCGATTCGTTTTGGTGTAGAGGTATTTCACAAGTTCTTGAATGCAGTTCCTCTAGTTTGTTTGGCTTTTTAAAATTTGCTGATGTTGTAGTACGACTCTATTTGTTGGTCTGTTATTAGGTTGCTATTGTTGTTGGTGGTCGAAATTTCTTTTGTGGTGAGACTTGGGTAGCTGCAACATGCACTGACAGAGCTACAGCTTACCAAATTGGGTATTGTCATTCGTTCTTTACTGTTGTTTGTTCCTATATTGATTTTGTTATCAGAATCTAATCAATTTTCTTTCCAATATTATTATTTTTTTGACAATTCCAAATCTTATTGTAGTCAGACTGAAATATTAATTTCCTTAAAAGATATTATTGATTTTATTAATAATTTAACTATTGTAGAAGACCCTTATTACCAGCAAAAATTTAAAATAAGCAGTATCCAAATTTATAATATAGACCCTAATATTTAATTTCTTTTGCTGAAAACACCCAAGTGTCCCCAGAACTTCATTTATACTCTCATTTTCGTGCCTAGATATTCCTTCCTTGGGGACTAAATGATTTTTTAAGTAGTGTTCTGCCTTTTCTTCCCATCTGAGCATCCTGATGCCAAATTTTCTTGATTGACACCAATGCGCTCCTCCCTTGCCCAGACCATTTGATGCCAAATTTACAGGTTTTTAATTACTATAAAAATTGCAAAATTCGGGTTGGTTTCAGCTGGAACAGGTTGATCGCAATCAAATGAACGCCCTAGCTTTAACCAGCTTGTTATATTCTTAAATGTTTATGAGTTAGGATATATGAAATCCCAAGATAGTTGATAACTCAAAAACGAATTGTCCAGATTTGAACTATTATTATTAGTTAGTTGAAAGTGTTGGAAGTGCAGAATTATCTAAAATGTACGGTAAAGAGAGGAATTATGGTTCCTTTCAGATAAATTCATTACACTTTTTAGTTGGTTTTTGCAAGTAAGATCTAGCATTTAGAACTCCAAAATTGAACTTAAATTATACAACATTCAATTGGCTACCTCCCACATCAATTTTTCATTGTGTGCAATATCTTTCTCGTAAGTTTTGTGCTTGCAGAGCTGGATATCTTTGCTTTGTGAATCCATATATTGCATATGCTGCAATCTAAACAAAATGTGTATTAATCATCTAATTGAACATAGGTCTTTATCACTCAAATTGAACTTATTTTATTATAACTTATACGACAGAATGATGGCATCAGCAATGAACTCTCTTTTGCTTCAAGCGTCATTAGAGAAAATTGGTGTTGAGACCCGCGTACAAACTGCATTTATGATGCAAGAGATTGCTGAACCGTACATTAGGCGACGAGCTATTCGACATCTTGAAAAAGGAAGAGTTGTTATATTTGGTGGAATTGGTGCTGGAATGGGAAACCCTGTCTTAACTACTGACACAGCAGCTGCTTTGAGAGCCTCAGAAAGTATGTTCCATTTTTTAACATATCAAGCAAAATGGAATAAGCATTTTAAAAGATTTGTATAGCACACACACACAGTGTACCTACTCACAAAATACAGAAATGTTCAGTAAAAAGAAGGAAAACAAGCTTTGTTTTTTGTTTTTTGTTTTGGAAACATATTCCTTGAGTTTGTCTTAAAACAAGACATGGGTGATGAAATTCCTTGCACAACAACCTGTCCACCTCCCTCTAATACAACGTGTTCTGTCTTGCAGTTAATGCTGATGTTCTGCTTAAAGGCACCAACATGGACAGTAGTTTTGAATGTCATTCAAGACCTAATACTGTTGCATTTGAGCACATTTCATTTGGGGACACAATCTCGAGAGGCTTTACTGCAATGGATAGGACAGCTATATCATTCTGTGAAGAGAACAACATTCCCGGTTAGTTCTTTTCAGTTAGTTCTTTTCCTCTTTTTTCTAAAATTTTAGTGGCCACTCACCTTGACTGGGTTGGGTTAGTTGGTCATCATTTATTAAAGGATTGTTTATATCTGTCTGCAGTTGTTTTATTTGATTTACTTGAGCCTGGGAACATTTCAAGGGCACTCTGTGGAGACCAAGTTGGTGCTCTAATCGATCAGTCAGGAAGGATTAATTGAGCCGATCTTATGCTTTTCTGATTGACAAAGGTCCACCAGAAAGAGAAGGGGGGGGGGGGGGGGGGGGGGGATGCTAAGTCGTACAAAATTACAACTGTACATGTGTGATTTTTCAAGTGAAACCCTTTTGTTCCTGGGGTTTTGCTTCTTGCTTGAGATTTGGTGATTAATTTAGCTGATGCTCATGAGCACCGCCTTAGAGAGAATGGCAACTTCAAAGAGCTCCCGCCATGTGCAATATGATTTTGCCTCTTTGGGCTGCACTTCTGTAAAGCTTCATTGCTCAATGTTTCCGGATTCTTGCCCAATGTAATATTAGTTGTAAAGCTTCTAGATTTGCCTGTGGCCACATGCCTACGACTTGTCTTTAGAACGATATAGCATATGAAAAGCTTTGTAAACAGTAAATCAACAATTATGTAGCTGAATTTGAATAGTATGACAATAATTAGTTGTAAATAAAAGTCCATGTTTTCATTAGTATATGGTGAAAAATAATTATAAATTGGAGTATAAAAGTCTATGTTTGTATGTGTATACTAGGTTTGCCCGTTGACACGTGCCTACGGCACGTCTTCGGAACGGTGCAACTTATTTGATCATATAAAATAGTTTTGGAGGTCGAGCAAATTAATTGAATTAGCAAACATATTATATGAGAAATTTTTGGGGTCCAGCAAAAAACATATTATATGACTTTTTTTGATTTTTTTGAACTATTTTTAAAGCTTCTAAAATTTTAATTTTTTTAGTTTTAAAATTTTTTATTTTAAAAAAATTTTTAAAAATTTATTTTCTTAATTTTTTGAATAGAAGAGGGAGGGAGAGAGAGAAAAAAAAAAAAAAATAAATAAATATAGGAGTTGTTTTGGGTGGGGATTCGAATTTGAGTTTTGGAGGGAACTTTTGGGGGGAAAATATGTTTTGTGAGGTTGAATCTGGGCCTTTGATTTTTGAGGGGATCGAAGGAGAACCACTTGATAGCTTTCTTTGTGTTTTATTATATAGATATTTATATGAGTAAAAGGGATATGAGCAACTTGCTCATTTAGTAAATGAGCAATTGATTATGTGACATGCATGTGATACATTGTACAATTAATCATTTTAAGGATTTTCCAATCACATGTATGCCACATCATCAATTGCTTATTTACTAAATGAGCAAGTTGCTCATACCCCTTTTCCCCTATATATATATATATATATATATATATATATATATAGAGAGAGAGAGAGAGAGAGAGAGAGAGAGAGAGAGAGAGAGAGAGAATTAAATAAATAAAATGAGTTGTTTTGGGGGGATTTGAAATCGAGTTTTGGGGGGAAACTTTTTTTTTGGGTGGGGGGGGGGGGGGGGGGGGGGGGGGGTTTGTGATATTAGATCTGGGCCATTAAAGGAGAGCCACTTGATAGCTTTCTTTGTAATTTATTATATAGACTAGATTTGCCCGTGGCTATGTGCCTACGACACGACTTCAGAACGATACAGCACATGAAAAATATTGTAAACAGTAAATCCATAATTATATAGCTCAAGTTAGAATAGTATGACAATAATTAGTTGTAAATAAAAATTTATGTTTTCATTAATATATGTTGAAAATATATATATAAATTAGGGTATAAAAGTCTTATTTTTCCATAAGTGTGTGTGTGTGTGTCTATATATATATATATATATATATATATATATATATATATATATATATATATATATCAAATCAAGACTACATAAAATTTTTTATTTTAAAAAACTATATTTATTTAAACGTGCAACGCACGTGTAAAGGAGTGAGAGAGAGAGAGAGAGAGAGAGAGAGAGAGAGAAAATTAAATAAATAAAGGAGTTGTTTTGGGATTTGAATTTGAGTTTTGGGGAGAAACTTTTGGGGAGAAAATGTGTTTTGTAAGGATAGATCTAGGCCTTTGATTTTAGGCGGATTGAATGAGAGCTACTTGATAGCTTTCTGTCTTTTATTATATATATATATATATATATATATAGAGAGAGAGAGAGAGAGAGAGAGAGAGAGAGAGAGAGAGAGGAGTAATCCAATGAGAAACATCTTAAAATGAGAAAATGAGAAACATTAATTCTAACTATTGGATTTGAGAGGATTGAGATGAATGACTCTAATTCATTTGGACTAGTAATTAAAAAAACCGGTTTATTTTAACTAATCTATCAAAAAAATAAACCAAAAATAAAATAAAATAAAATAAAAAAAAATAAAAAAAAAATAAAACCTAACTAAAAACAAACCACAAAAGGAATCCTTGATATTGAATTTATTGTCGGGATGGGTTGGGGGTGGGCGGAAATTGATGGCTGATTTTGGTTTTTGATTTAAATGTACATTGGGCCAGTATGGTTTACTCAACTTGGCAATTTCTTCTTATATTTGGATTTAGAAGCATTAAATAGATATAAACTTCTGTCATGAATCAGTCATCGTAAAGAGGGATAGAGATGGAAGAGATTGAAAAAATTACGGTTCTATAATATAATCTCAATTTGAATATGAAAAACCACCAAAATTGTTAAAAGGGAGATCAATGATTTTGCAAATGATTTTAAACCTTGTTCAGAGGTATGATTTCCTTACCTATCCAGTCGAATCAGTTTCACACTTCTCCATTTCTTAAAGAATAAATTCAATATCAAGAATTGCTTTTTGTGGTTTGTTTTTAGTTATATGAACTATTGGAATAATGCAACTCAAGTGATCAACCCTAATTTGAGGAGTTAAAATAAACCGGTTTTTTATTGCTAGAATTTTTTTTTTTTTGGGTTTATTTTTTTGATAGATTAGTTAAAATAAATTAACCAATTTTTTTAATTACTAGTCCAAATGAATTAGAGCCATTCATCTCAATCCTCTTAAATCCAATAGTTAGAATTAATGTTTCTCATTTTCTCATTTTAAGATGTTTCTCATTGGATCACTCCTCATATATATATATATATATATATATATATATATATATATATATATATATATATGGGAAAAAGGGGTATGAGCAACTTGCTCATTTAGTATATAAGCAATTGATGATGCGGCATGCATGTGATTGGTAAATTCTTAAAATGGTTAGTTGTCCAATGTATCACATGCATGCCACATAATCACTTGCTCATTTACTAAATGAGCAAGTTGCTCATATCCCTTTTACCCTATATATATATATATATATATATATATATATATATATATATATATATGTTTCTCATTTTCTCATTTTAAGATGTTTCTCATTGGATCACTCCTCATATATATATATATATATGATATGGCTAAAAATGGGGTTAAATCGGAACCGTCCAGATGGGGCACGAATCTTAAAGCTCAGGGGTAAAACGGTAATTTCACCTACCGACGGGTCTGAAGCGGGTACTGGTTATCTTCCCCGAAGATCCACTTACCCGCAAACGGATCCACCTCAACCGGGTGCGGGTTTCAACCCGCAGCAAACCCGGTCCAGAAGGGAAAGAATTAGGGTTTCTGATTAATATTAATCAACGGCCCTGATTCATGTCTATCCTTTCACTGGGGATTAGGGATCACATTCCTTATCTGTATACACAGGAATTACATGCCTAATCTGTTCCCTGAGACGCCTATAAATACCCCCCATCCATCTCCATTAAGAGGTAATCAATTTTTCACCAGTTTTTACGCTCATTCATAGTCTTCCTAGATTACTGACTTGAGCGTTGGAGGGTGCGTCGCTGGGAACAACCCCGGTGTCTCGCACTTTTTGCAGGTCTACGGCGGGATCGACGACCAAAGCCCGACGGAACAGGTATACAGGTTTACTATTCAGTTTCCCTAAGAATCCACAAATTCATCTATTTGCCCCCACACCAAATTTAGCGGCAACAGATTGGCGCCGTCTGTGGGAAACTAACGAATAGAGACCTCTCCTCTTCCCGGTGAACAGGTTTTCTCCAGCCATGCCGCCTCGCAAAGTTAGGTCAAGAGGGTCTAATCGAGTGCCCAACCCTGACCAGCAAGAAGTCCTTCCTGATCCCGCTCAGCAACAAGGGCAACTCCCCCTACCATGGAAGAGCCGCTCCAGCGGAACCTTCCACCTCCTGATCCAAAGGGTCCTAACCCTCAGAAACAGCCTCTTCACCAAGAGAACCTCACCATCCACAATGCCTCCAGTGCCTCCATGGCCTCCCATCATCCCCGAGCCTCTGGTCGCCACAATGCCCCTCCCAAACGCCCGGAAGATGCTGACCTCCGTCGTCATCTGGATGAAAAGCGGGCTCGGGAGGAAGCCTCCCGCCAGCAAGAGCGATCCCCCCGTCGCCGAGAGTATAGGAGGTCCCCCATCCAAAGAGGGAGGAAGGACTCCCCCGATCATTACCGAAGGAGGCACTCTCCCGCAGGTCGGCAGCAGCCTAGGAACAATGAGGCACCAATCACCCGTGCCGAGTTCCAGCAGTTCCAAGCGACCGTCCTGCAGGCCCTCAACCTCCGTCAGAATCCTATTGAGCCGAAGCTCCCATCCCCTCCCCCGGTCCGAAGCCCTCGCCGACGGTCCCCTTCTCCTCGACCCGCTCCTACCAACTCCAGGCGCACCCCAAGTCCTCGTCGTTCTCGAAGTTACCATCGCCGCAGCCCTCGCTCCCCCTCATACGAAGATGAGTCCCGTGGCTCGGCAGATTACCGTCGGAGAGACGACACCATGAATCGCCGTCTAAACGAGGTGGAAAAACTCTTGGGTCAGATAAACCGAGAAGAGGAGCTTAGGGGGAGGACCCTACGTCCTAGCTGACCCCCATTCTCCCGGACCATAGTAGATGCCCCTGTGCTGTTCGGTTTCAAACCTCCCCAGTTCGAGAATTACACTGGGGAGACCGATCCAGTTGATCACATCGAAAGCTTTAACACTTTGATGCTCCTCCATCAAGCTTCCGATGCCCTCCTCTGCAAAACATTCCCTGCAACTCTCAAAGGCCCAGCTCGAGAATGGTACTCTCGCCTTGCCCCAGCGTCGATATTCTCCTTCGAGCAGTTCGAAACCCTGTTCATCACCCATTTTGTCAGCAGCCAAAGGGCCGAGAAGACCAGCATCTCACTATTGCAGCTCCGTCAACAGAAGGGGGAGAAATTGAGGGACTACGTGAAGAGGTTCACAGCTGAAGCCAGAACCATCACATCCCTCGACCAATCGGTTGCTACCGCGGCGTTCCAATCCAATATCCTCAATTCCAACCTCCGCTCCTCCCTCGCCAAAAAGCCACCACAGGATTTTTCCGACCTCCTCCTTCGCACAGAAAAATACATCGGGCCGAAGAGGCCGAGGAGCGACCCAACTGGGAGGTGCCTGCCTCCGGGTTTAAGAGGAAGGGAACGGAAGAAGAAGGAGCCAAGAAGCTCCAGAAAGATAACGCCGGCCAGCGCCGACCTCCCCCTAGATTTGAGAAGTTCACTCCCCTCACCACTAACATCTCCGCTATTTTCATGGAAGTCGAAAAAGAAGGGGTCTTACCTCCGGCTCCGAAGATGAACACCCCTGCCAAGAGAAGAGATAGAGAAAAATGGTGCCGCTATCACCGGGACCATGGGCACGACACCAACGATTGCCGTGCACTAAGAAACGAGTTCGAAGCCCTTATCCAGAGGGGGCAGTTGGCAAAATTCGTGAGAAAGGACCAAGTTGAGCTTCCTCCCCAGCCTCGGGGGGCTAACAAACGTCCGGAACGAGAAGAGACACCAGAGTTTGAGGAAGAACGAGTCCTCCACCTCATCCATGGGGGTCCAATGGGGGGCTCCTCGAACTCTTCTCGGAAAGCTTTTATTAGAGAAGTGAACTCGGTCCGAACCACCCCTCCTCCCAAAGGTCTCGGAGTGCCCGTCACCTTCTCTGACGAAGATCTCGAGGGTGTCCGCACCCCTCATTGTGATGCACTCGTCATCAGTCTTCACATGGCCAATTTCAAAGTCGAGAGAATCTTAGTGGATAACGGTAGCTCCGTTAACATCCTCTTTCTCGACGCCTTCAAGGGGCTGAAGCTCTCCCGAGACAGACTCAAGCCCGCCGGCTACACGCTCCATGGGTTCACGGGAGTGCCGGTGACTATTGAAGGGGTAATCACCCTCGATGTCACAGCCCGCAAAACTCCTACTACCCGCACGGAGTCGATGGATTTCATAGTCGTAGATGTCCCAGCAGCCTACAACGTCATTTTGGGTCGGCCCGGCCTAGCCGCCCTTGAAGCCGTCCCTTCTGCCTATCATCTCAAAATGAAATTCCCCACCCGGGCCGGAGTAGGGGAAGTGAGAGGCAATCAGGAGCAGGCCCGAAAGTGTTATATGACCTCCACCCTCGGGCCCGTTCTCTCATTAGAAACACTGGAAATTCCCCAAAATGCCGCTCGGCCGACCTCCGAGCCGGTGGACGAATTGGAGGAGGTACTCTTCTCGGAGCAAGAGCCGACCCACAAGTTCTTCGTTAGCAAGACCCTCCCGTCCGCCCTATACTCGGATATCGTAAAGTGCATCCGGGCCAACCAAGACCTCTTCGCATGGTCAGCTGCAGACATGCCCGGTATCTCCGAAGAACTCTTGGTCCATCGCCTGAGTGTTGATCCGGGGTCCAAACCGGTTCAGCAGAAGAGGCGCAAGTTTGCCCCCGAGCGTCAGCTCGCTATCAAAGAAGAGGTAGACAAACTGTTGAAGGCCCGATTCATACAGGAGGTAAACTATCCTGAGTGGTTGTCAAACGTAGTAATGGTGAAGAAGTCCAACGGGACATGGAGAATTTGTATTGATTTCACCGACCTCAACAAGGCCTGCCCCAAAGATCCCTTCCCTCTGCCGAGCATCGACACTCTGATTGACGCAACCTCGAGACATGAGCTCCTCAGCTTCATGGACGCTTTCTCGGGTTACAATCAGATAAGAATGTTCCCCCCGGATATCCCTAAGACATCCTTTGTAACCGATCAAGGCCTTTATTGCTACAGAGTCATGCCATTCGGCCTAAAGAATGCGGGGGCAACGTACCAACGCCTCGTCAACAAAGTATTCCAGGCCCAGATTGGCCGGAACATGGAAGTGTACGTGGATGACATGCTTGTGAAAAGCATCCGAGGCATTGATCATGTGGCCGACCTCCAAGAAGCATTTGATGTTTTGAGAAAGCACAATATGAGACTCAACCCGAACAAGTGTGCGTTCGGCGTCTCATCAGGGAAGTTCCTCGGCTTCATGGTTAGCCAACGAGGAATAGAGGCAAACTCAGAAAAGATCAAGGCCATATTGGACATGGCCCCCCTAGAAATGTCAAGGAAGTTCAAAGATTGACTGGTCGCCTGGCCGCCATTGGGCGCTTTCTGTCGAAGTCCGGGGAGAAGTGCCTCCCGTTCTTCAAAGCCCTCAGGGGGGCTAAAGGATTCGAGTGGGGGCAGCAACAACAGGACTCCTTCGACCAGCTTAAGGCTTACCTCGTCAATCCACCTCTTCTCAGCAAACCCATACCGGGCGAACCACTCTACCTCTACTTGGCAGCTTCCGAACAGACGCTTAGTGCGGTCTTAGTCAGAGAAGAAGAAAGGGCTCAGAAGCCCATTTACTACGTCAGCAAAGTGCTCCGGGATGCCGAGCTCCGGTACCCGAAAATTGAGAAAATAGCCTACGCCCTGATAATGGCTGCGAGAAAGCTTCGGCCCTACTTCCAGTCCCATTCGATGGTCGTTCTTACCGACCAGCCGCTGAAACAGATCCTTCACAAGCCAGAGACTTCCGGCCGCCTCATGAAGTGGTCGATCGAGCTGAGCCAACATGATATAACTTACCAGCCTCGGACCGCAATCAAGGCGCAGGCGCTGGCCGAATTCATAGTTGAAACAACTATTCCCGACTCCGAGCAAACAATGAAGGGACCGCCCGTCTGGTCGGTCTATGTCGATGGATCCTCTTGCAACGAGGGAAGCGGGGCAGGGGTCATCCTTGCGGGCCCAGACGACTTTGTCCTCCAATATTCCCTCCGTATAAACTTCAAAGCCTCGAACAACGAAGCCGAATACGAGGCACTCATAGCCGGCCTTGGAATGGCCCGAAATGCAGGGGTGCGACGCCTGCGGATCTTCAGCGACTCTCAGTTGGTCGTCAACCAGGTCCTCGGCGAATATGAAGCCCGTGATGACAGGATGGTAAAGTACTTGGCTAAAGTGAAGAGCCTCATGGCGCTCTTCGAGGAGGCCCTCATCCGTAGAATCCCCAGAGAAGAAAATGCCCAGGCCGACGCCCTGTCCAAATTAGCTTCCTCATCCCTTCAAGGCCTCGAACAAACTGTTCTGATAGAAGTCCTCCTAAAGCCGAGCATAGAGGACGAGGCTCTCGACTCCGTTGAAACACTGCCAGTCCTCCTCGCAGACAATTGGATGAAGCCCCTCGTCGAGTTTTTAAGAGACGGACTCCTCCCTCAGGATCCGAAGGAAGCCCGAAGGATAAGGACCCGAGCCGAGCGTTACATATTAGTCGAAGGCATTCTATATAAGCGCTCCTTCACCTAGGTGGATGGTCGGCCCTACCTAAGGTGCCTCTCCCCCGGACAAGCCGACTACGCCTTGCAAGAACTCCATGAGGGCATCGGCGGAGCCCACTCCGGCTCCAGAGCCTTAGCGCGCAAAGTGTTGAACTACGGGTATTACTGGCCCACTCTCCTACGGGACGCCGAACGACACGTTCGGCAATGCACCTCCTGCCAGAAGTATTCCGACATCCGACGCCTTCCACAAGCACCACTCTCCTCCCTATCAAGTCCGATCCCCTTCGCAATGTGGGGGATGGATTTACTGGGACCATTTCCACCAGCCCCTGGACAATTGAAGTTCCTAGTCGTGGCAGTCGACTATTTCTCGAAATGGATAGAGGCCGAGCCCCTGGCTACAATCACCGAGCATAGAGTTGTTCAATTCTTTTGGAAAAATGTAATCTGCCGATTTGGCGTTCCTCGGGTCATAGTTACAGATAACGGCACGCAGTTCGCTGGGGCTGCCTTCCGAGCCTTATGTGAAGACCTGGCCATACAACACCGCTTCTCCTCTGTCTCTCATCCCCAGTCAAATGGCCAGGCCGAGAATGCCAACCGACAGATCCTCTCCGGCATCAAGAAGAGACTGGACAAGTGCTCCAAGGGCTTGTGGGTCGATCAGCTGCCCAATGTGTTATGGAATTACCGCACCACGAAGCGGACCCCAACAGGCGAGAGTCCGTTTAATCTCACCTATGGGTCCGAGGCCCTCATCCCGCTAGAAGTTGGGATACCCTCTTCTCGTCTGATAGCTTTTGAAGAAGAACAGAATGCCAGAGAGCTCAGAGCAAGCCTAGACTTGATAGACGAAATCCGGGAAAGAGCGGCCATACGGCAACAAAGTTACCGGAGAAGAATCGAATTCTCCTACAACAAACGGGTCCGCCCAACAGACCTCAAAGAAGGGGATCTGGTCCTCCGAAAATTGGCCATCTCGTTCCCCGGACAGAAAAGCAAACTGGCCCCGAATTGGGAGGGACCATACAAAATCTCCAAAGTGATCCGCCCCGGTGCGTACAAGCTAGAAGATCTTGAAGGCAGAGAAATTCCCAGGACTTGGAACGCCGACCATCTTTTGAAATACCAAGAAAAGGCAGCTACGCCTATCTAAGTAACTCGAGACGTCGGACCACTCCTCTCCTGCTACTAGTAGTAATTTTTCCTTTGTTTTTTTCATTGTAATAACGGCTAGCAACTTTAGAAGCAGCCGACCATTAGATATTAATAAATAAAGCTTTTCATATTTTTGATACTATCGCATACCTCTGCCTTTAATTCTCTAACCACACGATGGTTCGGAGTCCAGTACTCGGCTCGACACTTTTTCCTCGGCTCGCCTATAGACGAGCCGGGAGTAGATCGCCGTTCGAAATTGCTCCTGCAGCCGTTGAATGGATCGGAGTCCAACACTTGGCTCAATTCTGCTTCGCAAGTTCGCTCCTAAGCGGACTAGAAGTAGCTCGCCATTCGAAACTGCTCCTGCATCCCTTAAACTACCCACACGATGGTTCGGAGTCCAGCACTCGGCTCGACACTTCTTCCTCGGCTCGCCTATAGACGAGCCGGGAGTAGATCGCCGTTCGAAATTGCTCCTGCAGCCGTTGAATGGATCGGAGTCCAACACTTGGCTCGATTTTGCTTCGCAAGTTCGCTCCTAAGCGGACTAGAAGTAGCTCGCCATTCGAAACTGCTCCTACATCCCTTAAACTACCCACACGATGGTTCGGAGTCCAGCACTCGGCTCGACACTTCTTCCTCGGCTCGCTTATAGACGAGCCGGGAGTAGATTGCCGTTCGAAATTGCTCCTGCAGCCGTTGAATGGATCGGAGTCCAACACTTGGCTCGATTTTGCTTCGCAAGTTCGCTCCTAAGCGGACTAGAAGTAGCTCGCCATTCGAAACTGCTCCTGCATCCCTTAAACTAATCTAACGATCGGATCTCTCCCACGCCTCGACCCAATCTTTCTGACTCACCCTCAGTCGGGCCGGAATTAGGTACAAATCACGGCCCTCACGCGCTGAGCCGAGGTACCGGGGTACCGACCCTCGTATATGGCAAAAAATCACTCCGAGGCAAAGCCACCGTCAGATCGTCTCAGAAAGTGCGCTAGGGCGTGATGAGCGGATCTCATTCAGCCACGTGTCCACAAAACGACAAGATAGTATTTTCTTGGGAACTGGACCCGCCTCGAGATCCGTGCAAACATCAGACGTCCCTGATCAGGCCACGTGGGCGCAGTCGAGAAGCAACTACGCCTTAACAGCCAAACCAAGCCTATGGCTCAGAAGCGCAGCAAAAAAGGAAAATTCGAGGCCAAGGAGTTCGGCGAAGCGAACACCAGCCTCGTGGTTCGTCTCAAGCCTACTCTAGTTGACACAACAATAGCACAAATAAGGAGACAGCCGAGGATAGTTCGGATAAAACAACTCCAATTCCATTAATAAGTTGGATAAAGTTACAAAGCGGATTACAACAGCAAAAACTTGCAAGTAGGTTACAACACAAAGACACGACCCGTCCGCTACTTCCGAGGAAGGGGAATACTCCGGTTTAGAGACACTTTGGGTCGACGCTTCTTAACCTCCGAGCTCGAATCCAGGCCGACGAACCGAGACGCCTCCTCACCACTAACCCTGACGGTTGCTCCTACCGAAGCACCGCTTGAAGACACCGCCACACCGCTTTGGGCATCAGCGGCTGACCTGCCTACGATAGGAGTCCGACTCGCCGCTTGATAGAACGTGATCCCTCGCTCGATCTCTTCGCGGGTGCACGAGGTGCTCCGGACGTTAGCCCTCACCGGCTGAGGCTTGAGCCGAGCAACTTCTTCCTCCAGTTCGACGATGCGATCCTTCAAAGTGTCATCCTTTACTATCACCTTAAATTGAGGAAGTTTCGCCGAACCGGGGTATTCGGCGCTGTCGGAGATAACGCGACACAAGTGGGTCACTTCGATACTCTTGTCGACCGTCACCTTCTGCAACTCTTCCACCTTCTTCGCTAAGCCATCCCGTTCGGCTGAAATTCGTGCCAGTTCCTCTTCCCTAGCGGATAGCTCGGCCTCGACTATCCGTAGGTGGTGCAGTTCAACTAAAGCATCGCTATGCCTAATCTCCAAGTTATGAAGTATTCTCCTCGTCAGGTGAACCTCACCCTCGAGACGATCCTCCCGAGATCGCTTAAACAACTCGGCTCGGCGCTGTTCAGCCGAGGTGTTACGAGTCAGCTCGGCAACCTGAAATAAGAAAGAGATAGCATTGAAATACCACACTACCGAGCCAAACACTTAGACAAATTCCGAAGTCAAAATACTTTTCATTCATTGAAAGGCGGTGGCCAGTCCGCAAAAGGCATTACAATGATTGGAAGAAAAAACAACAAAAAACTACAAAAACTTAGTGAGGGGATCAAGGGTCCACCTTCGTCGCCGCATCGGCCACGGGCGCATCGGCGGTGGGCCCCTTGACCTGGCCGTCCGCCACAGTCTCTCCATCCCGTCCTTCCTCGCCTTCGCCTTCGGCCTCGTCATCTTCGCCTTCCTCCCCTTCATCGTCCGAGGTCGGCGTTGGAAACAATTGGTAGCCGACCCGCTCGAAGCCGGGGACACGTTCCTGAACGTGGTCGAGGGCCATCTGATAGGACTTCTCCATGTTTTCGGCCATGTGCTTCTTCGCCTCTTCCTCGACCTCCTTCTCCACCTCGGCCCGGATCTTCGTCGCCAGGGCCTCCTTCTCCGCCTTCTCTCCGGCCAAGGACTTCAGCGCTGCAGCTAAGTCCTCGGCGGCCTTGGCGGCCTTGGCAGACTCCGCGTCGAGCCGCTCCTTAGCCTTTTCCAAGTCCGACCCAAGATCTGCGACCCGGACTTCCAAGGCCTCAGCCCGCCTCTGCTCGGCCTCAAGTTCTTTGACCGCCCTGACCTTCGCCAACCTGTCCTTGTCACTGGCGGATCTCAGCTCCTTCTCCTGCTCGGCAAATGTCTCGAGGAGGTGGCCGAAGTGGCAAGTGGCCTACAGAAACAACAATCAGTAATGCACAAGCCGAGTTGCAGACTTAAAGAAATTTGCAATACACTTACCGAAACGAGTGACCGGGCGACTTCATAGGTGTCGTCGCCGACCGTCCCCGCCTTCAGCGCGGCCCTGTCCTTCGGGGTCGCCAAGTGTTTGACGACCTGCACTGACATCTGCGAATTGCCGAGGAACCCGTCATGGTTCTTCACTCGCTAATTCGGCACGAACAGCTGCTTGTGCTGCTCTGTCAGAATCTCTTCGGCAGCCTGGGTTAGCGGTGGTGCCTCGATCGACAGTGCCGCGTTCACGTCAAAGGTCCCCTCGATCACGCCAGGGACCGCAGAAGACGCGGGCTCCTCAGCGACGACAACTTCCGAGGGCGCCTCAACGGCCGGAGGGGGCGGAGAGATGGTCGAGGCAACGGCAGGTGTCGGAGTCGACGAGACAGTCGCGGCCGCCCTCTTCCTCTTCTTCCCCCCGGCCAACTTAGACCTGTCGGCCATCATGGAGTTGAAGTCAATCTTCATTGCTTCTGCAACGAGCCACAAAAAAAAAGACGAGTTAGCAGCCCGAACCAAAAACTTAGAAGAAAAATGAAAAACGAGATGTCAGGAGCATACTCGGGTCGATGGGGCTTAGGCCGGACCCAAACAACACCTCCTCCGTCAAATCCCTCCAACTCAGTATCGGAAGGGCCATTATCTTCCTCGCCACCTCTTCCTCGGCCTCAGACAAAACAGGGTCGGCGCGCGCGAAATTCGGCACCTCCACCTTCCAACGGGTCGGAATGGGCCGAATCGCCTCGCCCCTTACTATAAAATACTTTTCCTTCCAACCCTTAATCGAGTCAGGGTTTTCTATAATCTTAACACCCTTCCTCGGCCCCAAGTAGTATCGATACTCCGTCTTGTGCTGCCGGTTTACTCGATACAACCCTCGGAAGACCGTGAGATCCGGCTCCACCTCGGCTCGGTAGCACTGAAGCATAAAGGCGTTCACATGGCGCCATGTGTTCGGCATGAACTGGGTCGGCGCGAGACAATACCAGCCGAGGATCTCGAGGATGAATGGGTGCAGAGGGAAACGTAACCCGGCATGAAAGGAGTCGACGTCGAACATGCACATGTCCGACGACGGCAGCTTGGAATTCGCTCGTATCCCTGGACCTGGGAGAATCAGTTTGTACTCCGGAGGGATAGCGAAAGCCCTTCTAACCCGGAGTAGGTCCTCCTCGGATACCAACGTGATGAGCTCATCGGCTTCGGTGGCAAGGGCCGGGTTAGGTTCTTCGACGATCTTAGACTTCCCATAGATCGCCTTCTCCAGCAAGTCGCCCTGGTACTGCCTGACCCCCGAATGACCGGACAGGACGGAAGGATACCGTCCTATCTCGGGTGTTTGCTTCGGATTCTCCACAATCACCTCCACTATGGGGGATTGGGCCTCCACCCTCCTCTTCTTCTTCCCCTTCTTCGTCTCGACTACAGACGGTCCAGCAGCTTGCTTACCCTTCCTCCTAATCTCTGACCTCCTCCTCTCCTCGGCACTCTCGTCGCCCGAAGACGAGGCCCCACTCCCCGAGTCTACTCGAGACATCTCTAGAAAAATTATTCAGACTAAGTGAACTGACCTTTTGAAGTGACGTCCATGGTCGGAGTGCTCTCGCCGGAAATCGCCTAGCCCACGCGACAGCTAACGGAAACACCTTAGAGAAGAAATCGCCGCTAGCAGAGAACTTAGAGATCGAAAATAAAAAACTTGAGTAAAAAGTGAGAAATGAGCTTTGAGAGTAAGGGTGAGAGCTTTTAACCCCTAGCAAGTTGGGCCTCCTTGGGAAACGCAAAAAGCCCACTAGGGAGCCAAAGCGACAGGCGGAAAAGATACGAAGGTTACTCAAAGCAAGACTCTTCAAAATACCAAGTTAACGTCTCGGCCACCTACGAGAAAACCATAGGACACCCCGGCTAGGCAACCGAACCACGGCCACCCTTTGGAACAAACAGCTCGGCTCCGCCGAGATACCGGGGTACCGACCTTCGTATATGGCAAAAAATCGCTCCGAGGCAAAGTCACCGTCGGATCTCCTTAAAATTCGCGACAGAATCTGATGGACGGTTCAGATCGTGCCACGCCCACAAAACGACAAGATAGCGTTTTCTCGTGATCTGAACCCCATCCTCGAGATGCGCGCCATGATGGACCGCTCAGATCCAGCCACGCGTCTCTCCTTGCTGCCTGCCATCGGCTCGCCCAGTCGAGCTACCGAACGGCTCAGCCGAGCCACCGAGCTACTAGGCACAGAGGAGGGGAGCCCTCACGAGGCACTTCCCCCAAAACACCCAACTCAGTACCTCGGCCAAACAGCCCTGATGCGCCGAGCCGAGATACCGGGGTACCGACCCTCGTATATGGCGAAAAATCGCTCCGACCCATATCAGCCGTTGGATCTTGTGAAAAAACGTGCTCGTCATGATGGACGGCCCAGATTTGGCCACGTCCACTAAACGACAAGATAGCGTTTTATGGGGATCCGCGCTGAGATGGACGACCTAGATGATGCCACGTACCTCGGAATCATCGAGCCGAGGCACTGACCTCCCGAACCGAGGCACCGACCCTCCGAGCCGGGGTACCGGGGTACCGACCCTCACATACGGCGAAAAAACGAGCCGAAGAACAGGGACCACACGATCTTTCCGAAAATCGCGCTCCGCTCTGATCGAGGGCTCGGATGACGCCACGTCATAAGTAAGTATTAAAATTCAATTTTTATTTATTTTAATCATTTTATTTATTTAAAAATTGCGAAAAAATTACTAAAAATTCGGGAAAATTCACTAGAAATTCTAGAAGGTAATTATGAATTCGGGGTAGTATTTTTGAACCCCTGGACGAACAATTACTGCCTAGAATGTATTGTGAAGGCCCCCGAACGACTGGTTAACACATCGCAAAATTAAAATAACTAATCCGAAAAAATAGATAAAGACCGTCGGATATTCAGAGAAGCTTAAGAATAGCTTACAGCTCCAAAAATCACCTCACTACCCCCTTCAAGATTCAAAACCCTCCATCCGGACTCTGATACAACTCCGCTAGCCACCAAAACAGTTGAACTACTCCTCAAAGGCTGATCAAACCCAGTCTTTAGGAGTGGGGGGCTCGTGATATGGCTAAAAATAGGGTTAAATCGGAACCATCCAGATGGGGCACGAATCTTGAAGCTCAGGGGTAAAACGGTAATTTCACCTACCGACGGGTCTGAAGCGGGTACTGGTTATCTTCCCCGAAGATCCACTTACCCGCAAACGGATCCACCTCAACCGGGTGCGGGTTTCAACCCGCAGCAAACCCGGTCCAGAAGGGATAGAATTAGGGTTTCTGATTAATATTAATCAACGGCCCTGATTCATGTCTATCCTTTCACTGGGGATTAGGGATCACATTCCTTATCTGTATACACAGGAATTACATGCCTAATCTGTTCCCTGAGACGCCTATAAATACCCCCCATCCATCTCCATTAAGAGGTAATCAATTTTTCACCAGTTTTTACGCTCATTCATAGTCTTCCTAGATTACTGACTTGAGCGTCGGAGGGTGCATCGCTGGGAACAACCCCGGTGTCTCGCACTTTTTGCAGGTCTACGGCGGGATCGACGACCAAAGCCCGACGGAACAGGTATACAGGTTTACTATTCAGTTTCCCTAAGAATCCACAAATTCATCTGTTTGCCCCCATACCAAATTTAGCGGCAACAAAATATATATATATATATATATATATATATATATATATATATATTGTTTTGGGATTTGAATTTGAGTTTTGGAGGGAAACTTTGGAGAGAAAATGTGTTTTGTAAGGTTAGATCTAGGCCTTTAATTTTAGGTGGATTGAATGAGAGCCACTTGATAGCTTTCTTTGTATTTTATTATATTATATAGATGTCCTGTAGATTGCTTGTGTAATTAATTAATTAATTATGAACCTCCTGGCCTGTGTATAGTTTATTAATTAATGGCCTCTGTTAATGTATGAAAATATATGGTAGAAAGTAATTACCATGGATGAGCTTATCTTCTAAGTACTAATTGTGTATGCGTGAAGTGCTTGTTGTCTAAAATAACTCCATATTCTTAGCAGTATGATTTTGTTGTTTGTACTACGAAAAGGGTATGCATTAGAGCATCCACAGTCGTTAGCTAAATATGCATATTATGCATATTTGAGAGAAAAGACTGCTGCAGTCGTTAGCTTAATATGCATAGTATGCATATTTTGACACAGTAGATTGCTATATGTGAGAATCGATATAGAAATATGCATAAAATAAAGGAGGAAATATGCATAATATAAAGGACGAAATATAAAGAATCGATAAAGCAATAAGCATATTTCGATACAGTAGATTGCTATATGAGAGAATCGATACAAAATTGCAGCAACAGAGTGAATTGCGTAATAATTAAAAAGTGATAAGAGAAGTAAGAAGGAGATACAAACCTCTTAAGCTGCCTGGCCGTGGAAGTAGTACTAGTGCCACTGAGGATAACAACCTTGTCATCGTAATAGGCTTATGATATGTGTAAAAATATAACTAAATCGTGACCGTTGAAATCGGGCACAATTCTTAAATCTCTTAGGGGTAAACGGTAATTTCTCATATAAACGGGTCCATAAATACAAATTTGGTATCTTTCAAGCCAAATAACCCAAAATTGGAACTATCTTATTGGGTTGTTATAACAGCCCCATGCAAATGAGTCTGAATCATTTAAAAATGATTTAAACTCATGATTATCTATAAAAGATGGTTCAAAAACCATATCTCTTATCTAGGAGAGATTTTAAAAATCAAATCCTCTCAACCACTCTTATCTCTTCATGAAGAAGAGATAGCTGATTCAATCCCGAATATTGGGATCAGCGTCTTGGTGTCGAACTTGAGGAGATTTATCCCAGGTACTGGGATCTGAAATTTCTCCCTAGTTTCGAGGGCCGAAGCCGAATGAACTATCCTTTGAAGGGATCATTGATCCATTTTGCTATTTTGGTACTTCTCCTTTTTGCGAAGCTCTTTCAGCTTCCTTCTTGAATTAGTCGGTCTGCACCTCGTCTTCGATGCTCACCTATGATGCTTCTTCTACACGTTGGTGGTCGGTAAGAACTGGTGTTTCGAAACACGAGAGGTTACTTTTAGGAGTGTTTAGGCGTATCTTTCTTGCACATTCATTTTGTGTTGATTTTCTAATTGCGGACAGACCACCGCCTATCTTGTAATTGTTAGGTTTCAATGGCAAACACAGATTGAATACACAGTGATTTTTTTTTACAAAATATTGAAACCTAGCCATGGATCCATGCGAAAATTATAAAACGTTAGGAGTTATACCTTAAGGATGAATCTGTTGTCTCCAAGATATGTGATCACAGCACTGCAATGTTGCGGTGCCTCTATGATATCCACACAAATGGATCAAAACCAAGCTTTCTTCACGCCGCGGTGCTAGCTGCGGGATGGAGCTGTTCCTCACGATATCTCTCTCACAATTTCTGTGACGGCTAGGGTTTTCTCATATATGACTTTTTCACAGATATGTATCATATATATAGCTACAGTAAATCAACTCTAAGAGAGTAACGAGCTTGTTGGGCTCATAATCCGACCTGGGTCAGATTCGTGTGTGTGCCTCTAAACTTTAGTCAGTCCATTTAATCTAATTAAATTTTCAACCAATGTCAGGAGTCCAAGTCTTACTTGGATTTCCAAATATATTGATCTTATGAATTTAAATTCTAATTTCGATCCATTCTATGTGTGTAACCCTGTAGGTTCGCATTACGTTGACAGTGAAACTAAAATTATATTCTAGTATTACAAACGGTGAGCGGTATCTAGCAATACATCACTACTACTCAAGTAGTGGGAATGTCAGTGACTTGACATAACCTATCCGTGATCAATGTTACCATGTAGTCTAGTCCCTTTATCCAAATATCTTAATTAACCACAAGGCATAGAGCGTATCACCCTTGTATAGTTCAATGTTTGGTTTCTTGATCTCCGAGTAGACTTACTAAAACAAATGAGCTCAATATCTCATATTGACTCATTTGAGCATGGTCATGCACTTTGTAGTCTCATTCAATCAAGGGGCTCATAGATATCGGTCGTGTTATGTAAGAGAGATAAATTCTATCTAAGTCACTAACATCTCTCCGCATGATTTGTAGTATATCCAACAGTGGACTTTATAATCACTTTATTACAAGCAATGTTTGACGACATTAAAACATATAACTTCTCATGTAGGGAACCGTAGTGATTTCAAGTCAAATGACAACATACACCATGGTCACTGTGAGAACCGCTTATGACACTCACCTAACGATCCATACAACGTTCTCATGGTGGGTCAGTCCAGTACATTATTACTTTAATATGTAACCATGTGAAGACTTGATATCTCATATCCATGACCCGTGAGATATGGTCATCAATCTACGCACATACTAATCTCTATGCATTATTATTGTCCCGATTCACAATAATACTTGACTAGGGACATTTAAGAATAGTGTTTTGATTATAATCAATAGGATCTCACAATCAAGTCATGCACTTGATATCCCAAGGTCTTGAACCTACTATTCTAAAGACTTTATTAAGCTCATTTAATCACAATAAATAACACAATAAATAAAATGCCTCATGAAATAAATGTCATAATGCAATGTAAACTAGTAATGTCAATACACAACTGGCCTCTAGGACATACACCAACAGTAATTATCTTTACTTGATAAAAGATTTTCACTTTACAATTGTCTGAATGAGCTTTTCTCGAATAAGTTGGTCGAGGTCAGAAGGGGCTGGCTGAATTGTCTTGTTGTAGTGATGAGTGAGCTGCTCGGAATGTCTCGTCAAGGAACGAGGCACGGGTGATAGCTCCTAGTAGAAAGAAAACGTGAATAGGGGGCCTAGTTGTGGAGGAATCCGCGAGTGGCTCAGTGTTGGAGTGTCGTCCTGACAGGCAAAGCATGAGGTGGGAACCTATTGCGGAAGAGTCAACAAGTGGCTTAGAGTCGAAGTGCCATGCCGAGAGGCAAGACACTAGGGGGAGCCTTGTTGCAGAAAAGACCGCGAGTGGCTCAGAGTTGGAGATCCATGCCGAGGGGCAAGACACTAGGCGAAAGACTTAATTGCGGGAAAGTCATTGAGTGGCTCAGAGTAGGAGTGTCATGCCAAGGGGAAAGACACTAGGCGGGAGCTTGGTTGCGGAAAAGTCCGTGAGTGGCACGGAGTCGGAGTGCCATACCGAGAGGAAAGGCACTAGGTGGGAGTCTTGTTGTGGAAAAGTCTGCGAGAGGATCGGAGCTAGAATGACACACCGAGGAATGTGGTCCTGTGACCCATGCCTTAGCGAGAAAAACTCACTGGCTACCTGGAGTAATACGCCGAGGGGCGAAGTCTAGGGACCTGTAACTTTAGCCATAATATGCAAACTTGTTGAATTGAAATGAAGTTTATTTATTAGCTGCCGATAGCCGAGACCTTATTACATTCGCCGGCTTTTGGGGCCTCGTTATGAGTATAGACTGCTAGGGGCCTTCATGGAACTTCATCAAGTTTTTGGCATTCTAAGTTCTCCTGATACCCATACCCCCGGGATCTTTAAGTCGGCAAGTCTCTGGGCGTACAACTTTGAAGACTCTGTATGGGCCTTCCCAGTTGGAAGCCAGCTTTCCTTCTTGCTTGGTTCAGAGATATCGAGCCTTCTTAGCACCAGGTCACCTTCTTTGATATTAGTTGGCAGAATCTTCCTGTTGTAAAATTTCTCTAGATTTCTTTTTTTTTTCCTTCCAGTTTTGACGCACCACAATAGCCGGAAGTTTTTATTCTTTTAACTTGTTATAATTCTCTATTTTTAATCTCCACAATAAAGTTTCAAGATCCTCTTCCAAATAGATAAATGGTCAACTCGTGATTAAATAAAAAATTGGGGTTATACTATACTAGTAAATTTCACGTGCGATGCACGTCTTAATAAATATATTTTTATTAAAAGTAAAAACTTCAACATAGTCTATCCTTGAATCTAATACGTCCTTTATATTAGATATGCACGGTTAATACATGGATTTGTTTATCTACAAATGTTTGCATTTGTTGAATTTAATTTGAACGTGTATTATACGTGTTTGTTTAGTCACAAAGTTAAAGTTTGTTTGGTTACAAACCCAACTCTTCCATTAAAATAGAAGAGATGTATAATTTGTTAATTCCTTTTCTCCTGGTTTGTGGAAGTTGCAGAATAGGGCGAAAGATTTTTTTCTTTCTCCTCGCCTCCCTTTCACTGTCTCTCTCCTACACTACCATCACAATTACCTCCCATGATCCGCTTCCCACTTCTCCTCTACTCCCCACTGTCAACTTGACCACCTCTACCAACACACTCTACGCCTCTCTTTCACATCCTCCTCCTTCTTTGATTTGCTAAGATGCAATCAACTCTGGAGTTCGTGGCGTTGAAAATGCAAAATGGAAGAAAAGTTAATACGGAATTGACAAAACAAAAACGGAAGTGTAAAAGAATGTGATAAATGTTAAATTCTGTGAGGAAATTAGCAATTGGGAATTAGGGTTTTATCTCTAGATCTAAGTTGCTTGAGATATTCACCGTATCAAAATTGGAATACCTAGACTGCTATCACAAGCCAGTATTTATAGATAAATACTGGTTTGGGTATCGGGTTATAAGCCCATAGACCCGCGTTCCAATATCCAATCAATTGTACGTTCATTACACGTGTTACACATATGCACGTGCTTTATTTATATAGAGAGAATATACCAATATATCCAACAATCTCCTTTTATATTCTCAATATATAAAGTACAGGATTATCTCATCAGATCAGCATACAACTGACTGGCTGATAGCAGTCCATAAAGGAAAAGCATCATAAAGGTATAGTTTCATAAAAACCGAAATAATTATAAAATTGAATAGTTCAATCAAGACTAAACCAATATAATTAAATAGTTCGAAACCATATCCAATTCAGAATAGTTCACAAAGACTAAACCAATAGATAAAT
The DNA here is from genome assembly GCA_017893485.1 of Hemerocallis citrina. Taxonomy (NCBI): domain Eukaryota; kingdom Viridiplantae; phylum Streptophyta; class Magnoliopsida; order Asparagales; family Asphodelaceae; genus Hemerocallis; species Hemerocallis citrina. The sequence continues at coordinate 565,843 of CM030360.1, read as the reverse complement.
AAACCATAGTCTCAAACTAAATAAAGCAAATAAACTTCAAACCAAACAAAAGAGTTTTAAGCTCCAAAAGCAGTCTTAAACTCAAAAGAAGTTTTATTAAGTAAGTGATTGACAAAAGAAAATCCTTGCATGTTGGTTCATGATTACTCCTCCATATCGAGCAAGTCATCATCTTTAAAATCGAGATCTAAGATTCCACCTCCATTATCTTTGCTAGCACCTGTTGCTCAACATTGCAAATAAGAATTTCATGAGTCATTTCTCTTTGAATTCAAACAAATTGCATAAAAGTATCTAGTTCAAACAAAAGAACTTAGTATAATTCAAATTGGCTAGCAAGATTTTAACACAAGCATCACAATCAAGTATCTTTAACAAATAAAGTACATGAACTTTATAGTTTCTACACAAGAACCATACTATGTTTCATATTGGAATGAAAAACTGCCGTTTCACTCATGGTTTAACATTGAATCATCAAAATTGGAATGAAACATGCATCCATAAGAGACATCATCAAAATTGGAATGATATTTAGGACAATTTAATCATCGGAAACATATCGACAAATTTTCATGTTTCGTATTGGAATAATATGATTATTCTAAGTAAATTCTATAGATATATGATATCATCAAAATTGGAATGATATTATATGTCTGTGGAATTTATGTGGAATCATCATGATTATCTGAAACACGTTAACTGTCAAATTGATGCTTAAGTTTGAACTTCTCTATGGTTGTTCTAATTATCAAAATAACTAGGGTGTTAAGGCCTTTGTGACTTAATGGCTCTTAACCCCATTTTCCCCACAGTTTTGACAATTAGACCTCTTTGTAATCCCTTGATAAGGGCATCAGCCACATTCTGTTTTGACCTCACATCAATAAGGGTAATAATCCCTTGCTTAATGAGATAGTTCAACTTTGCCTGTCGAAGACCGACAGTTCTTCTCTTACCATTGTAAAGAGAATTGGTTGCTACAGTTTTTGTAGCTTGGTTGTCGCAAAACAAGCTAAGAGTGGTTACTTTAAACCTTCTCAATGGAATATCTAGCAACAGGTCTCTCATCCATTCCGCTTCTTCACCAGCACAAGATAGCACAAAGAGTTCAGACTCTATAGATGAGAATGCAATGCCTGGTTGCCTTTTAGATTTCTATGACACAGCTTCTTCTCCTAGTGTAAACACATAACCACTAGTGGATCGACTTTCACCATGTTCTGTGCACCATGATGCATCAGAATATCCTTCCAAAACTAAAGGATGTCCAGAGTAGCACAAAGCTAACTCTTGAGTACCACATAGGTAACCCATTAGCCTCTCAAGGACATTCCAATGTGTCTTACCGGGATTACTAGTAAATCTGCTAAGCATGCCTACCGCAAAGGCTATGTCTGGTCTAGTGCAGATCATTGCATACATGAGACTTCCAATCAGTTTGGAATAATCCAACTGTCTCACTGTTGCACCAACGTTAGGTGTCAACTTTTTGTTGTAATCATAAGGTATTTCAAACCTTTTGCAATTACTGTATCCCCACTTTTGTAACACATTATTGATATAGTGAGATTGACTAAGGAGTATGCCTTGCCTACCAAAACTCACTCTCATACCTAGTATAGTGTCCACAACACCTAGGTCCTTCATGCTGAATTCTTTGGATAGCATTGTTTTAACTTCAACCACAGTTGAGAGGTCGCTTCCAACAACAAGCATGTCATCAACATACAAGCAAATTATAGCAATTTTATTTGATAGATCACGGAAATAAAGGCATTTGTCAGAATTGCTAGATTCAAAACCTAAGCTCTTTATTGTTGTATCAAATTTTTCGTGCCATAGTTTTGGTGCTTGTTTTAATCCATACAAAGATTTTACCAATTTGCAAACTTTGTTCTCTAAACCTTTAAGTACAAAACCTTCAGGTTGTTTCATATAGATTTCTTCATTAAGATCTCCATTTAGGAAAGCAGTTTTAATATCCATTTGGTGAATAACAAAATTTTCAATGGATGCAAGGGCAAGAAGAATCCTTATTGTAGCAATATGACAAACATGTGAGTAAACATCAAAATAGTCTACCCCACTTTGCTGAGTATAACCTTTAGCTACTAGTCGTGCTTTATACTTTGCTACAGTCCCATCTGGATTAAGTTTCTTCTTCAAAACCCACTTATTTCCTATGGTTTTAGTCCCTTTTGGCAGATCAACTAATTTCCAAGTTTTATTTTGTAATAAAGAATCCATTTCATCATCAATAGCCTCTTTCCAAAGTAAACCATCCCTAGACCAAAGAGCTTCATTCACACTAAGTGGATCAGCCAACAGTGCATAAGTTACAAAATCATCACCATAGGTTCTAGGTGTCTTATCTCTGGTGGAGGTTCTTCTAGGCTCAATTTCTTTTGTAGTTTCGGTGTCAGTTATGCTAGGTCTAGATTCTGTTTATGAATCATTGACTAAGTCTGTGTGGCCAGATAGTGTTATGCCTTTGTCTTTGATGAACACATCTTCAAAGAATTCTGCATCTCTAGATTCAATTATCTTATTGAGAGATAGGTCATAAAATCTGTATGCCGCACTATCAACTGCATTTTCTAGATACACACAGGTATTTGTACGAGGTCCTACTTTAGGCCTTCTTGGGTCTGGTGTGTGTTTATGCCATAACTCATAAGGTGTTTTAGTCAATTTAGAGTGTGGTAACAAATTAAGAATATTATTAGCAGTCAATGCAGTCTCTCTCCAAAAATTCGAAGACAATCCAGCAGTCAATAACATAGAATTCAACATTTCAGTAAGTGTTCGATTCTTTCTTTCGGCTATACCGTTTGACTGTGGTGAGTAGGGTGATGTTGTTTCAGAGATAATGCCATGTGAAGTGCAAAATTCTTTAAAACCCATTGACACATATTCCCCACCTCTATCAGATCTGAACCTTTTTATTTTAGCATTTAACTGATTTTCGACACGGTCTTTAAATTCTTTGAATTTATTAAGTGCTTCATCCTTTGATTTTAACAGATAGATATGACAATATCTAGAACAATCATCTATAAAGGTGATCAAATACTTCCGACCTCCTTGCGTCACAAAGTTTTTAAAATCGCATATGTCAGAATGAATTAGTTCAAGAAGTTGTGTACTCCTAGAAACAGAACTAAAGGGTTTTCTAGTGATCTTTGTCTGAGCACACACTTCACACTTGTCATATCTTAAGGATGTATCAATTGGCAGATTAAAAGTTTTAGCAACAGCAAGTAATTTAATATAGTTTACATGTCCCAATCTGTTGTGCCAAGTAGAAGGGCTACACAGTTTTGAGCTAACAGCATTAATCACTTCATTTGCTAAACTAAGTCTATACATGCCATTGACTAAATAAGCACAACCAAAGTAGTATGAGTTAACAGATAATATTGCTCTACCACTTATCATAGAAACTACCATGCCAGCATTATTCAGTAAGCTAATAGAAATTAAATTCTTTGCTAAAGCAGGAACAAATTTAACATTACGCAAAATTAAATTCTTACCTGATGAGAGACTGAGATTTGCAGTTCCAACCTGGAGCACCTTGACTGATTCTCCATTCACCATAGAGACAGACTCATTTGCATCTTTGAGATCAGTTAGCAGGTTCTTATTGTTGCAAGCATGACATGTAGCCCCCGAGTCCAACAACCAACTCGTAGAGGCACTGACCTTATCGTCACCAACAACACACAGAAAGTTGGTGGGTTCAGTGTTGTCCTCTAATAAGTTCACCGTTTCATTGTTAGGTTGTTCTCTTTTGGGTAGCCTACATTCGGTAGCATGGTGACCCCATTTCCTACAGTTGTAGCACTTCCCTTTCTTTTTCACAATCTTTTTATTGGCTTCCAACTTGGACGGTTCACCCTTAACTTTATTAAGCTTGTTCTTCTTAAACTTAGGAACATATTTAGAACTGGTTAGCACATTAGCATGAGAAATTTGTTTCTTAGCCAACTCCAAATTTATCCTAGTTCTTGTCTCATCCTCTACTTTAATACATCGTTTGAGTTGTGCAAGCTTAATTTGTTCTGGCAGTCTATACATTTCAGTCTTAAATGTGAGCCATGATGCAGGTAATTTAAAGATTATTGCTCCAGTGAGAAAGGCATCACACACAGTGATATCTTCAGTTTTCAATTTAGCTACTAAGTTTTCAAGATCAGTTACCTGAGGGAGAATTGTAACGCCCCGAATCCCAAATACACTGAATTCGAGATGTTCTACAGGATCTTTTCACTTTCTTTATCACACTTTTACAGGGAAATTAAAACTTTGCATCATACATCAGAGTTTACATCATAATTACATCTTTCTTTTGCACAGCGGAAGTAAAATACAACAATTAAATACAAGTACAACAGCTTGATAAAATCTTTAAGCATCCAAATCCTCTTTAATCTTTAGCATGACATTTACCTGCATGTTAGACTGTGGGTACGTCAGTTTATTCAACCAACGATCATTATACACGGCCGTCCTCGCTTGCCGGAGATAGTATAACTTAACATTTCATATTTAGCAAACACAAACTTGTCACATTCAAACTAAAGGGACTACCCTATTGATGTCGTGTTGTGATTGTGCACTTAGTCCTTAATGCAGTTAATTAAGTTACATGACACTAATGCACACTTGTTCGGATTCTATGCATCCCATACTACATAGGTCCGAGGGCAAGCCCTTATTCGTTCTTCATCTTTATAGGGTTCAATCCCCCGTTATGTCTTAAACTACTACTGTAACTACGGTAGTGTCTTAGATGTCCTATGATCTATGAGCCCATGTCCAGGCAGCCTGGAGGGGAATCCCACGCACTGTCACGACGCATCGAGCAGGCAACCTATGGACAATTCAGCCTCCGCCATGGAACAATGGCACCACCCATAGCCACTCGAACATCCCACGAGCGTCGCCACCGGGATGATAATTCCGGAGTAGCGCCCACGCACTGTCTTGACGCATCAAGCAGGCAACCTGTGAATCGCTCTCACACCGCTATCCGTTGGCCCTCATACTCATGTTTTTCTTCTACTTTCATCACATCTCTACTATGTACTAGTCCTTAGTTTTATATAAAAATCATGAACAAAATAATCACTAGAGTTAGCCTCTCCATCATCCGGACTTATTCATTCATTTTACCATGACCAACCTTGGTCTAATTTCAATTCAATTCTTATTTCTCAATGCCGGGGAGACTTAGCTACTCTATTTCAAATTTCATTTCACAATCTTTAAGTCATAACCACTTCCATGTCACAATTTCATATTCCTTCTTATTCATGATTGCTCTTTGTTCACAAGTCCATAGTGAATACTTATAACTCATAAAAATTCATATACATGGCCAACAATTTCATCAACATGATTACTAAATTCCATAATCATACAATGCACTTCATAATTAACCACTCATACTTCACATTTTGCACAATAACCTCAAATGAAAATGAAATAATATCATGCCACACCACTAAATTCTTTGTGTCAATTACTTCTTAATAAACCCATTTCATTATATATCTTTATGAATTGGAAATTCCCATAAGTGTCTTAGAACCATAGCTTTAATTATACTATTTGTTCTCAAACTACTTTATATTTTCTTCAAATAATACTCAACTCAACCCCATAAAATTCCTTGTATTTTTATGAAAATTACCATATTTTTCTCATATTTTTTGGACATCAAAATCTCACAAAAAAAATATTTTTCCCTAAGTGCTAAAGGAAGGATTCGATCCCAGCACAGTAGAGAAGAAGGCCAGAGCACCCGCCGTCAGGCCAACCCGTGCTAGCGATTAGAAGAAGGCGAATTAGGTATAGGTGCTGTCATTTCGCAGTCTCATATTCATATATATACAGTTGGGATAAAAGATGGTGAGGCCGGGTTTCGAACCACGCCGCTCAGGGAAACCGAACACAGTCACCGACCGCCTGAGCCACTGGCTCAGGTTGTCACAACACTGGGTTTAAGTCTATTAGTTTCATATTCACACTGTTTTAGAAAACAACTCGATGTTCAAATCGATTAGGTTCATATTGCCTCTATACAAACTACAGAAAAATTCCAGATTTATTCTCCTTTATTTAATCTTCAAAACAGCAAGTATAAAAATAAATTTTGTACTAAAAACATAATTTTTCCACCCAACTAATAATTTGTTTATTAAAGCTAGCAAATCTTTTATTTTCGACATTGAAAAAAAGAATCGATTGATCTTCTAATCTCTCTTTTATCTCCAAATTTTCCATGATAATTACTCTATATTCATCTATATTCACACCACCTACAACTTTTGGATTTTTCCATACTCATATTAGCACAAGAATTCATGTAACACATGAATAGGTGAAGCTCAAAAATTACTAAGTTTGGTACATTTTTAATTTGATGACAACAAGCAATTCTTTGGTTCAATTATGCCACTTCTACACATGAATGTAACATACTCATAACTCAAGCATACCTTATACCTTCTATCCAAATTTCATAGTGTCAATATCTTAATCAATTGTCATGTTTCAACCATGTAATTTACAAGCAATTGATAAAGATTTTCACACATCATACTAACCACATTGCATCATTATTCAATTAAACTAAATAATCATAGAAAGTGCTTCATATAGTTTAATTTCATGCTAGCATTTCACAAACACAATTTATCACATCATTCCAAACCATTCACATACTAACTTTTTAATTAGAGTGGACTCTTATTAGTATTTTCCATGTATAGTGTTGTCAATATAACTAACATGAGTCCTATATTAGAAACATGAATTGTTTTACCCACCTTAATGGAGAGAACACAAAAGCAATAAGTCCTAGTAGATGAGAACACCTCCTCCTAGCCAAAGAGTGCACCACTCCAAGCTCCCAAGCCTAGCCGAATGCTTCTCCAATCCAACCGAATGCTCTCCCAAGCCCTTGACCGAAATGCTCCAAGCAACCCAAGGAACCACACACTCTCTTATCTTTTATAACTCACAATTATAATACTATTAGCTTTAGAAATTACACTTTGCATATCAAAAATTTGCCATGAGAAGGGGGGTATTTATACTAAAAAATGAGGGGAATGGAGGGCTAAGATCATCTTGGTGGTTGCAAAATGAAAGGCTTAGATCAAAGTAGGAGTTAGGAAAACTACCCACCTCCTTGAAACTACCCCCATGTTCTCCACACCAAAATTCAATTTCCCTCCAAAAAGAATGCTACCGGCCCAAAAAATAGAGTGTGCAATGCACGTGTACGTGTAGTGCACGTGCATGCAACTAGGCCAAATTTTGTACATTCTAAAATTGTATAAAAATAATTTTGTTTAAAAAAAGTCTTCTACATGACAAGTTTAATTAAAAATAACTTAATTCATGGGCTTTCTTTTTGGGCCAAAATAATTTTATAAAAATAATTAAAATAAAAAATGCTTTTGGGCTTTTTAAGAAAAGGCTTTTTAATTAAATCAAATAAGGCTTTTAAAGAAGGCTTTTGTACTAAAATAATTTGAGAAAAATATATTAAATAATTATACACATCATGATAAAATAATTCAACAAAAATATTGCACGTGCACAACACGTGCAAAATAAATAATTTCTCATTAATTGAAAAATCAGGGTATTACAAGAATGGCTTTCTCCTCTCTGAATTCAAATCTCATGAACTTATCAACCAAGTGAGTCTTGGAGACCTTCTCCTCATTTTTGAATTCATCCAGCAGATTGTCCCAAATCTCCTTAGCTGTTCCATACTTCATGTACTCATCTGCTAACCGATCTGAAATACTGTTTAGCAAAAACTCCCTGCACAGGTCCTCATCTCTGATCCAAGTGGCATCATCCACATCTTCGGTACAGTCATCATAAGTCGTTTGACAAGTGTAAAAGATCTTCATGAATTTCATCCCATACTGTGCTTTCCTCTTCCAACTATTGAATTCAGAACTACTAAACGCCTCTAGTTTAGGAACCTCATACGGTCGATCATGTTTTTCCATCTCAAGGAATAAACTATGATTTCCTAAAATTCGAGAGTATGTTCTGAATTATTACTACACAAGTAATTTATAGGGAGAAGATGATCTGCTAACTAATAACAGAATAGATGGATTAGATAAATTGCACGAATCTTAGGGATTTAGAAATACCAGATCTTGATCAGATGCAAAGGATCTTCACTGTCTTCTTCTTCAATTAGGGTTTCAACAGATCTTGAAGAAGAGAGAAGAGGGATTGGAGTTGGCGCCTGAGACTGCCGTCGACAGCGAACGGAAGAGGGGGGTTCGGCGCCCGACGACCTCGCGACGCGATCTACGAGCAAACGAACGGACGGCGACCGAGGGAACGAGCTGTCGGCTTCGCAGCAGATCGGCGAGCGGAACGAACAGCAACCGATCGGCTTCGCGAGAGATTGCGATTAGGGTTCCGGCGTCGCCTTCAATGTCTCCGATGAGATCTGGCGGCTGCGGCTCCAGAGGATTCCGACGGGTTTGAACAGACGATGGTAATCCCCTTAATTAATCTCACAAAATTAACTCAATATCTCAAGATTGTTAAATTCTGTGAGGAAATTAGCAATTGGGAATTAGGGTTTTATCTCTAGATCTAAGTTGCTTAAGATATTCACCCTAGCTATCAAAATTGGAATACCTAGACTGCTATCACAAGCTAGTATTTATAGATAAATACTGGTTTGGGTATCGGGTTATAAGCCCATAGACCCGCGTTCCAATATCCAATCAATTGTACGTTCATTACACGTGTTACACATATGCACGTGCTTTATTTATATAGAGAGAATATACCAATATATCCAACAATAAATTTGAGTATTGAGGCCGGGGCGGCGTCAGATAGATGAACTCAATCTTTCACTTTTTTTTATTTTTATTTTATTTTTTAAAATTTTTTTTTTTAAGGGTAGGTTTTTCAATAAAAAGTTCGAGTTCAGTGTATTTTTTTGTATCATGGCCCATGAGTGCAAGTTCAAGATTATTTCTTAAACAAAATTTTAGTGGATCAAATTAAAAGAAATTTTTTAATTGAAGTTTTTAATTTATATTACTAGTAATTTACACATGCGGTGCATGTATATATATATATATATATATATATATATATATATTAAAAAAAATCTATCGTTGTCTGACATCGAACATAAGATATTCTTTATATAGTTATGCATGTGCATTGCACGTGTTTGTTTGGTTACAAATATAGTTTGTTTGGTGACAAACTCTCCCATTAAATAGTAGAGAAGATATGTGTGTGTGTGTGTGTGTGTATGTGTGTAATGCATGTCTTAATAAACCTTTTTTTATAAAAAAGTAAAAACTCCTATATAGTCCAGTCTTGAACCAACGACCTACTTCATATCTCTAATATTATAATGGGAGAAGGCCTTAGTGTCATTTGTAAATATTTTGTCATTCTACCAACCCGTGCAACGCACGTGCATAACTATTATAAAGGATGTTCTAGGTTCAAATCAAGCACGTGCATAACTATTATAAAGGAGGTCCTATATTCAAATCAAGACTACGTCTAAATTTTTATTTTAAAAAACTATATTTATTAAAACGTACATCGCACGTGTAAACTACTAGTTAGTTATATACGTAAACATAAATTGGTATGTTAATGACAACGCTAACTCTTCCATTCTAATATTAGAAATACTAGTAATTTTCACGTGTGATGCATATATATATGTGTGTGTGTGTAATGCATGTCTTAATAAACCTTTTTTTTTTATAAAAAAGTAAAAACTCCTATATAGTTCAGTCTTGAACCAACGGCCTACTTCATATTAGTTAAATGCGTAAACATAAGTTGGTATGTTAATGACAATGCTAACTCTTCCATTCTAATATTAGAAATACTAGTAATTTTCACGTGTGATGCACATCTTAATAAATATATTTTGATTAAAAGTAAAAACTTCAACGTAGTCTAGCCTTGAATCTAATACCTCCTTTATATTAGATATGCACGGACAATACACGGATTTGTTTGTCTACAAATATTTGTATTTATTGAAATTAATTTGGGCATGTATTACACGTGTTTGTTTAGTGACAAAGTTAGGCTTTGTTTGGTTACAAATCCCAACTCTCCCATTAAAATAGTAGAGATATTAGATTTTATTGCACTTTGTTTTATTTTAATTTTCTAAACATGGTAATGGACGATTCTGGAATTGCAGTGTCCTGTTCAAAATGTAGTAAGAAAATCATTCATTTGCATTAATCCTCCATTTTTTGATTTTTTTACCAAACTGATATGGCTAAAAATAGGGGTTTAATCGAGACCGTCCAAATTGGGCACGAATCCTGAAGTTCGGGGGTAAGACAGTAATTTCACCTATAAACGGGACAGAAGCGGGTGTTGGGTTTCCTTCTCACAAATCCGATAACCCGCGAACGGATCCACCTCAACTGGGTGCGGATTTCAACCCGCAACAAACCCGGTCCAGCAGGATAGAATTAGGGTTTCTGGTTAATATTAATCAACCGCCGAAACCCTAATGAGCCGAAGGCCCCATCTCCTCCTCCGATCCGAAGCCCTCACCGGCGGTCCCCATCTCCTCGTCCTGCTCCTAGCAACTCCCGACATACCCCAAGTCCTCGTCGCTCCCGAAGTTACCATCGATGTAGCCCTCGCTCTCCCTCATACGAAGATGAATCTAGGGGCTCGGCTGGTTACCGTCGGAGGGATGACACCATGTACCGCCGTCTTCATGAAGTAGAGAGGCGCCTGGGCCGAATAGACCGAGAAGAGGAGCTTAGGGGGAGGACCCTACGTCCTAGCCGACCCCCTTTCTCCCAAACCATAGTGGATGCGCCTGTGCCGTTCGGTTTCAAACCTCCCCAATTTAAGACTTACACCGGGGAGACCGATCCAGTTGATCACGTCGAAAGCTTTAAGACCCTGATGCTCCTCCATCAAGCTTCCGACGCCCTCCTCTGCAAGACCTTCCCTGCAACTCTCAAGGGCCCAGCTCGAGAATGGTACTCTCGCCTTGCTCCCTCCTCAATTTTCTCCTTCGAGCAGTTCGAGACCCTTTTCGTCACCCATTTCGTAAGCAGTCGTAGGGCTGAGAAGACCAGCATATCCCTATTACACCTCCGCCAGAAGAAAGGGAAAAAATTGAGGGACTATGTGAAGAGGTTCACAGCCGAAGCCAGATCCATAGCATCCCTCGACCAGTCGGTCGCTGCCGCGGCATTTCAATCTAATGTCCTCAATTCCCACCTCCGCTCCTCCCTCGCCAAGAAGCCTCCACAGAACTTTTCCAACCTTCTCCTTCGCAGCGAAAAATACATTCGGGCCGAAGAGGCCGAGCACCAACCCAACTGGGAGGGGTCTTCCTCTGGGTTTAAGAGAAAAGGAACAGAAGAGGAAGGGGCTAAGAAGCTCCAGAAGGATAATGACGGCCAGCGCCGACCTCCCCCCAGATTCGAGAAGTTCACTCCCCTCACCACTAACGTCTCAACTATTCTGATGGAAGTCGAAAAGGAGGGAATCTTGCCTCCTGCTCCGAGGATGAACACCCCCGCCAAGAGGAGGGATAAAGAAAAATGGTGCCGTTATCACTGGGACCATGGGCATGACACCAACGATTGTCGTGCTCTGAAGAACGAGATCGAAGCCCTTATCCAGAGGGGGCAGCTGACAAAGTTTGTAAGGAAAGACCGAGCCGAACTTCCTCCCCAGCCTCAGGGGGCTAACAAGCATCCGGAACGAGAAGAGACGCCAGACTTTGAGGAAGAGCGAGTCCTCCACCTCATTCATGGGGGCCCAATGGGGGGCTCCTCGAACTCCTCTCGGAAAGCATTTATAAGAGAAGTCAACTCGGTCCGAACCACCCCTCCTCCCAAAGGCCTCGGCGTGCCCGTCACATTCTCAGACGAAGATCTCGAAGGTGTCCGCACCCCTCATTGTGACGCACTCGTCATCAGTCTCCACATGGCAAATTTCAAAGTGGAGAGGATCTTAGTAGACAACGGCAGCTCCGTCAACATCCTCTTCCTCGCCGCTTTTAAAGGCCTAAAGCTCTCCCGGGACAGACTCAAGCCCGCCGGTTACACGCTCCACGGGTTCACGGGAGTGCCAGTGACTATTGAAGGGGTGATTACCCTCGACGTAACCGCTGGCAAAACTCCTACTACCCGAACGGAGTCGATGGACTTCATGGTCGTAGATGTCCCAGTGGCCTACAATGTCATCTTGGGACGGCCAGGCCTGGCTGCCCTTGAAGCCGTCCCTTCTGCCTATCATCTCAAAATGAAATTTCCCACTCGGGCCGGAGTAGGGGAAGTAAGGGGCAATCAGGAGCAGGCCCGCAAGTGCTATATGACATCTACCCCCGGACCGGTCCTCTCCTTAGAAACTCTGGAAATCCCCCAAGATGTTGCTCGACCAACGTCCGAGCCGGTGGACGAATTGGAGGAAGTGCTCTTCTCTGAGCAGGAGCCGACCCGCAAATTCTTTGTTAGCAAGACCCTTCCGTCCGCCCTATACTCAGACATTGTAAAATGCATCCGAGACAATCAAGACCTCTTCGCATGGTCAGCGGCAGATATGCCCGGTATCTCCGAAGAACTCTTGGTCCACCGCCTGAGCGTTGATCCGGGGTCCAAACCAGTTCAGCAGAAGAGGCGCAAGTTCGCCCCCGAGCGTCAGCTCGCTATTAAAGAGGAGGTAGACAAGCTGCTGAAGGCCCGGTTCATACAGGAGGTGAACTATCCTGAGTGGTTGTCGAATGTAGTAATGGTGAAAAAGTCCAATGGGACTTGGAGAATTTGCATTGATTTCACCGACCTCAACAAGGCTTGCCCCAAGGATCCATTCCCACTTCTGAGTATTGACACCCTGATTGATGCAACTTCGGGACATGAGCTCCTCAGCTTTATGGATGCCTTTTCAGGCTACAATCAGATCCGGATGTTCCCCCCGATATCCCGAAGACTTCATTTGTGACCGACCAAGGCCACTATTGCTACCGAGTCATGCCGTTCGGTCTTAAGAATGTAGGTACAACATACCAATGCCTCGTCAACAAGGTTTTCCAGGCTCAGATCGGCTGGAACATGGAGGTGTACGTTGACGACATGCTTGTTAAAAGCATCCGAGGCATTGATCATGTGACCGACCTCCAAGAGGCGTTTGATGTCTTGAGGAAGCACAATATGAGACTCAACCCGAACAAGTGTGCATTCGGCGTCTCATCGGAGAAGTTCCTCGGCTTCATGGTTAGCCAAAGAGGAATTGAGGCAAATCCGGAGAAGATCAAGGCCATATTGGACATGGCCCCTCCTAGAAATGTTAAAGAAGTTCAAAGACTAACAGGCCGCCTCGCCGCCATAGGGCGCTTTCTCTCAAAGTCCGGGGGGAAATGCCTCTTCAAGGCCCTCAGGGGGGCTAAAGGGTTCGAATGGGGGCAGCAGCAACAGGAGTCCTTCGACCAGCTCAAGGCTTACCTCGTCAATCCCCCTCTCCTCAGCAAACCGATCCTTGGTGAGCCCCTCTACCTCTACCTGGCAGCCTCCGAGCAGACCCTCAGTGCGGTTTTAGTCAGAGAAGAAGACAGGGCTCAGAAGCCCATCTATTATGTCAGCAAAGTGCTTCGAGACGCGGAACTCCGATATTCGAGGATAGAGAAAATGGCCTATGCCCTGGTGGTGGCTGCGAGAAAGCTTCGCCCATACTTCCAGTCCCATTCGGTTGTCGTTCTCACCAACCAGCCGTTGAAGCAGATTCTCCACAAGCCCGAAACTTCGGGTCGTCTTATGAAATGGTCGATCGAGCTGAACCAACACGATATAAATTATCAGCCTCGGACCGCGATCAAGGCTCAGGCGCTGGCCGAATTCATAGTTGAGAGTACCATCCCCGAGCCCAGCCAAACAGTGAAGGGACCACCAGTCTGGTCGGTTTATGTTGACGGATCCTCCTGCAATGAGGGAAGCAGGGCAGGAGTCATTCTGGCAGGCCCAGATGACTTCATCCTTCAATACTCCCTCTGTATAAACTTCAAAGCCTCGAACAACGAAGCCGAATACGAGGCGCTAATAGCCGGTCTTGGAATGGCCCGAAATGCTGGGGCACAACGCCTACGGATCTTCAGCGACTCCCAGTTGGTCGTCAATCAGGTCATCGGCGAATATGAAGCCCGCGATGACAGAATGGTCAAATACTTAGCCAAAGTCAAGAGCCTCATGGTGCTGTTTGAAGAGGCCCTCATCCAAAGGATCCCCCGAGAAGAAAATGCTCAGGCCAACGCTCTATCCAAATTAGCCTCCTCTTCCCTTCAAGGTCTTGAGCAGACCATGCTGATAGAAGTCCTCCTGAAGCCAAGCATAGAGGACGAAACACTTGACTCCGTAGAAATATTGCCTGTCCTCCTCGAAGACAATTGGATGAAACCCCTCGTCGAATTCTTAAGGGACGGACTCCTCCCTGAGGATCCGAAGGAAGCAAGAAGAGTCAGAACCCGAGCCGAGCGTTATACATTAATCGGAGGCATCCTATATAAACGCTCCTTCACCCAGGTAGATGGTCGGCCTTACCTAAGTGCCTTTCCCCCGGGCAAGCCGACTACGCCCTGCAAGAACTCCATGAGGGCATCGGCAGGGCCCATTCTGGGTCCAGGGCTCTAGCACGCAAAGTGTTGAACTACGGGTATTTTTGGCCCACTCTCCTACGGGACGCCGAACGACACGTTCGGCAATGCAGCTCCTGTCAAAAGTATTCCGACATCAGACGCCTTCCACAGGCACCACTCACCTCCCTATCAAGTCCGATCTCCTTCGCCATGTGGGGGATGGATTTACTAGGGCTGTTTCCACCAACCCCCGGACAGCTTAAGTTCCTAGTCGTGGCAGTCGACTATTTCTCGAAGTGGATAGAGGCCGAGCCCCTGGCCACAATCACCGAACATAAGGTCGTTCGGTTCTTTTGGAAAAGTGTGATCTGCCGATTTGGCATTCCCAGGGTCCT
Source organism: Hemerocallis citrina (assembly GCA_017893485.1). Taxonomy (NCBI): domain Eukaryota; kingdom Viridiplantae; phylum Streptophyta; class Magnoliopsida; order Asparagales; family Asphodelaceae; genus Hemerocallis; species Hemerocallis citrina. Next base: position 550,795 of record CM030360.1, on the reverse strand, counting down.
GGTTACGGACAACGGAACGCAATTCACCGGGGCAGCCTTTCGGACTTTATGCGAAGACCTCGCCATACAACACCGTTTCTCCTCCGTCTCTCATCCTCAGTCAAATGGCCAGGCCGAAAATGCCAACCGACAGATCCTCTCGGGCATTAAGAAGAGGTTAGACAAGTGTTCCAAGGGACTATGGGTCGATCAGCTGCCCAACGTGCTGTGGAACTACCGCACCACAAAGCGGACCCCAACGGGCGAGAGCCCGTTCAATCTCACCTATGGGTCCGAGGCCATCATCCCCCTAGAAGTCGGGATACCCTCTCCTCGTCTGATAGCTTATGAAGAAGAGCAGAACGCTAGAGAACTCAGAGCAAGTCTAGATCTGATAGATGAAATCCGAGAGAAAGCTGCCATACGCCAGCAAACTTACCGAAGAAGGATCGAGCTAGCATACAACAAGAAAGTTCGCCCAACGGACCTCAAAGAAGGGGACCTAGTCCTCCGAAAATTGGCCATCTCGTTCCCCGGACAGAAAAGCAAATTGGCCCCGAATTGGGAGGGACCCTACAAAATCTCAAAAGTGATCCGCCCCGGTGCATACAAACTAGAAGATCTTGCAGGCAGGGAGATACCCCGGGCTTGGAATGCCGACCATCTCTTAAAATACCAAGAGAGGGCAACTACACCTTTCTAAGTAATTCGAGATGACGAACCATTCCTTTCCAATTACTTGTAGTACTTTTCTTTTATTTTTTCTTGTAATAACGGCTAGCAACTTTAGAAGCAGCTGATCATTGGATATTAATAAATAAAGTCTTTTTTGTAATACCCTGATTTTTCAATTAATGGAAAATTATTTATTTTGCACGTGTTGTGCACGTGCAATATTTTGTTTGAATTATTTTATCATAATGTGTATAATTATTTAATATATTTTTTTCAAAATTATTTTAGTACAAAAGCCTTTTTTTAAAAGCCTTCTTTGATTTAATTAAAAAGCCTTTTCTTTAAAAGCCCAAAAGTATTTTATTCTATTTTATTTTTTAAACTAGTTTTGGCCCACAAAGAGAGCCCATGAATTAAGTTATTTTAATTAAACTTGTCATGTAGAAGACTTTTTTAAACAAATATATTTTTATACAATTTTAGAATGTACAAATTTGGCCTAGTTGCATGCACGTGCACTATACGTACACGTGCATTGCACACTTCATTTTGTGAGGCCGGGTAGCATTCTTTGGAGGGAAATTTGGATTTTTGGGTGTGGAGAACATGGGGGTAGTTTCAAGGAGGTGGGTAGTTTTTCTAACTCCTACTTTGATCTAAGCCCTTCATTTTACAACCACCTAGACAATCTAGGCCCTCCATTTCACTCATCTTTGAGTATAAATACCCCCCTTCTCATGGCTAATTTTTCATATGCAAAGTATAATTTCTAAAGCTATAGTATTATAATTGTGTGAGTTATAAAAGATAAGAGAGTGTGTGGTTTCTTTTGATTGCTTGGAGTGGCCGGCATCAAGGATTGGGAAGCATTCGGCTTGGGAAGCATTCGGCTAAGGGCTTGGGAAGCATTCGGCTAGGACTTGGAAGCTTGGAGTGGTGCACTCTTTTGGCTAGGAGGAGGTGTTCTTATCTACTAGGACTTGTTGCCTTTTGTGTTTCTCTCCATTAAGGTGGGTAAAATATTTCATATTTCTAATGTAGGATCCATGCTAATTTTATTGTCAACACTATACATGGAAAATACTAATAAGAGTCCACTCTAATTAAAAAGTTAGTATATGAATGGATTGGAATGATGTGATTAATTTTGTATGTGAAATTCTAGCATGAAATTAAACTATATGTAGCACTTTCTATGATTGTTAGTTTTGATGCAATATGGCTAGTATGATGTGTGAAAATCTCCATTAATTGCTTGTAAATTGTATGGTTGAAACATGACAATTGACTAAGATAATGACACTATGAAATTTGAATAGAAAGTATATTGAATGCTTGAGTTATGAGTATGTTAAATTCATGAGTAGAAGTGGCATAAATGAACCAATTAAATTGCTTGTTGCCATCAAAATAGAAATACCCAAACTTAGTATTTTTGAGTTTGACCTATTCATATGCTACATGAATTATTTTGCTAATATGAGTATGGGAAAATCCAAAGATGTATGTGGTGTGAATATAGATTAATAAACAGTAAATTATCATAGGAAATTTGGGAATAAAAGAGATTAGAAGACCAATTGATTTTTCAATGTCGAAAATAAAAGTTATTATAGTCTTTATGAACCAATTATTAGTTGGGTGGAAAAATTATGTTTTAGTACAAAAAATTATTTTTTATACTTACTGTTATGAAGATCAGTCAAGGGAGATTAAATCTGGAATTTTTCAGTGGGTTGTATAAAGGCAATATGAACCAAATTGATTTGAACATCGAGTTGTTTTCTAAAACAGTGCGAATATGAAACATATAGATTTTAATTGAGTACTGTGACAACCTGAGCCAGTGGCTCAGGCGGTCTTTGACTGCGTTCGGTTTCCCTGAGCGGCGCGGTTCGAAACCCGGCCTTCACCATCTTTTACCCAAACTGTATATATGTATATATATGACTGCGAATTGACAGCACATATACCTATTTCGCCCTCTTCTAATCGCTAGCACATGTTGGCCTATTGGCGGGTGCTCTGGGCTCCTTCTCTACCGTGCTGGTTTCGAATCCTTCCCTTAGCACTTTAGAAAAAATATTTTTTTGTGAGTTTGTGATGTCCAAAAAATGTGAGAAAAATATGGTAATTTTCATAAAAATACAAGGAATTTTATGGGATTGAGTTGGGTATTATTTGAAAGAAATATAATGTAGTTTGTGAACAAATAGTATAATTAAAGCTATGGTTCTAAGACACATACTTAGGGAAATGTTCAGTTTATAAAGAGATATTGAAATGGATTTATTAGGAAGTAATTGACAAAGAATTTTGTGGTGTGACATGATGTTATTAATTCTCACTTGAGGATATTGTGTAAAATGTGAAGTATGAGTGTTTAATTATAAAGTGCATGAGTCCATTGTATGATATTTGAATTTAGAAATCATGTTGATGAAATTGTTGGCCATGAATATGAATTTTTATGAGCTATAAGTATTCACTATGGACTTGTGAACAAAGTGTAACCATGAATAAGAAAGAATATGAAAATGTGACATGGAAAGTGGTTATGAGTTAAATATTGTGAAATGAAATTTGAAATAGAGTAGCTAAGTCTTCCCGGCACCGAGAAATGAAATAAAATGAAATTAGACCAAGGTTGGTCGTGATGAAACATATGAATAAGTCCGGTTGATGGAGAGGCTAACTCTAGTGATTATTTTGTTCATGATTTTTAATAAAACTAAGGACTAGTGCATAGTGAAGACGTGATGAAAGTAAGAGAAAAACACTGAGTATGAGGGCCCTGGGTAGCGGCGAGAGCGTATCCCAGGAATTCCCATGACGAGTCTGGGTGAGGATACTGTTCCAGAGTACCGTCCCAGTGGCGACGCTCGTGGGATGTTTGAAGACTACGGGTGGTGTCATGTTTATGGTGAGAGCGTATCCCAGGAATTCCCATGATGCGTCTGGGTGAGGATACTACTCCAGAGTGCCTAAACATGAGTTCGTAGGTCAGATAACATCTAGGATACTTACCGTAATTACAGAAGTAGATTAGATCATAACGGGGGATTGAACCCTATAAAGATGAAGAACGAATAAGGGCTTGCCCTCGGACCTATGTAGTATGGGATGCATAGAATTCGAACAAGTGTGCATTAGTGTCATGTAACATAATTAACTGCATTAAGGACTAAGTGCACAATCACAACACGACATCAATAGGGTAGTCCCTTTAGTTTAATGTGACAAGTTTGTGGTTGCTAAATATGAAATGTTAAGTTATACTATTTCCGGCATAGAGAGGATGGCCGTGTATAATGATCGTCGGTTGAATAAACTGACGTACCCACAGTCTAACATGCAAGTAAATGTTATGCTAAAGATTAAAGAGGATTTGGATGCTTAAAGATTATATCAAGCTGTTGTACTTGTATTTATTTGTTGTATTTTACTTCCGCTGTGCAAAAGAAAGATGTAATTATGATGTAATCTCTGATGTATGATGAAAAGTTTTAATTTCCCTGTAAAAGTGTACTAAGAAAGTGAAAAGATCCTGTAGAACATCTCGAATTCAGTGTATTTGGGATTCGGGGCGTTACATTTTCATACTTTTGCTACTATTTACTTCTCTGCTTTTAACTCTTTATTTTAACAATGGTTCGGAGTCCAACACTCGGCTCGACTTTACTTCCTTGGCTCGCCCTAGGCGAACCAGGAGTATATCGCCGTTCGGAATTGCTCCCGCAGCCGTTGAATGGTTCGGAGTCCAACACTTGGCTCGATTCTACTTCGCAAGTTCGCTCCTAAGCGAGCTAGAGGTGGTTCGCCATTCGGAATTGCTCCCACAACCCTTGAACTAACGATGGTTCGGAGTCCAACACTCGGCTCGACTTTACTTCCTCGGCTCGCCCTAGGCGAACCAGGAGTATATCGCCATTCGGAATTGCTCCTCCAGCCGTTGAATGGTTCGGAGTCCAACACTTGGCTCGATTCTACTTCGCAAGTTCGCTCCTAAGCGAGCTAGAGGTGGTTCGCCATTCGGAATTGCTCCCACAACCCTTGAACTAACGATGGCTGGACTTTACTTCCTCGGCTCGCCCTAGGCGAACCAGGAGTATATCGCCGTTCGGAATTGCTCCCGCAGCCGTTGAATGGTTCGGAGTCCAACACTTGGCTCGATTCTACTTCGCAAGTTCGCTCCTAAGCGAGCTAGAGGTGGTTCGCCATTCGGAATTGCTCCCACAACCCTTGAACTAACGATGGTTCGGAGTCCAACACTCGGCTCGACTTTACTTCCTCGGCTCGCCCTAGGCGAACCAGGAGTATATCGTCGTTCGGAATTGCTCCCACAGCCGTTGAATGGTTCGGAGTCTAACACTTGGCTCGATTCTACTTCGCAAGTTCGCTCCTAAGCGAGCTAGAGGTGGTTCGCCATTCGGAATTGCTCCCACAACCCTTGAACTAACGATGGTTCGGAGTCCAACACTCGGCTCGACTTTACTTCCTCGGCTCACCCTAGGCGAACCAGGAGTATATCACCGTTCGGAATTGCTCCCACAGCCGTTGAAAGGTTCGGAGTCCAACACTTGGCTCGATTCTACTTCGCAAGTTCGCTCCTAAGCGAGCTGGAAGTAGTTCGCCATTCGGAACTGCTCCCACAACCTTTAAAACTAACCTAGCGGTGGTCGAGGTCCTACGGCTCGTCTTCACTGCACCGGCTCGTCCCCTAGCGGTCCGAGGTAGATGGTCATTCCGGCTCACCCCACGACCACCGAGCCGAGATGACGAGGAACCGACCCTCGTATATGGCGAAAAAACCTTCGGAGGCGAAGTCGCCGTTAGATCTTCTCAAATTGTGTGCTAGAATGTGATGAACGGATCTGATTATGCCACGTGTCCACAAAACGACAAGATAATGTTTTCTTGGGAACTGGACCCGGCTCAAGATTCGTGCCACCATCCAACGGCTCTGATCGCCTCACTTCACTCGACCACAAACGCCGAACGACAGGCCGCCAGAACCAACTTTCGGCGAAAGTCACCCCGGTTACCGAGCTACGAAAGTCCACCGCCTGTAGGCACCGAGCAAGATTCAGAACCGCGGCAAAAGTTTGAGTTTCGAGGCCAAGATGCTAGACGAAGCAAACACTTGGATAAATCTACAAAAAGTTTGAGTTTCGCGGATCATTTTGAGCCTACCCTAGCTAGCGCGATCACAGCACAATAAGAAGCCAGCGGATAACAGTTCGGATAAATCAACTCCAATTTTATTAATATAACTTGGATAAATCTACAAAAAGATTACAACAAAAGAGTTCGAAAAACAGTCCGAAGGACGGTTCTGAAAACATCCGAAGATAAGACACGACCTGTTTACTGCCTCCGAGGAAGTGGTACGCTTCGGTTCAGCGATACCTTGGGTCGGCGCTTCTTGACCTCCGAGCTCGTCTCCAGACCAACAAATCGAGATGCCTCCTCGCCGCTGGCCCTGACAGTCGCTCCAACCGAAGCACCACTTGAAGACACCGCTACGCCGCTTTGGGCGTCGGCTGCTGACCTGCCTATGATAGGAGTCCAGCTCGCGGCTTGATAGAACGTGATCCCTCGCTCAATCTCTTCGCGAGTGCACGAGGTGCTCCGGACGTTAGCCTTCAACGGCTGGGGCTTGAGCCGAGCAACCTCTTCCTCCAGTTCGACGATCCGATCCTTCAACGTGTCGTCCTTCACAATCACCTTGAATCGAGGAAGCTTCACCGAACCAGGATACTCGGCGCTATCAGATATGACGCGGTGCAAATGGGTCACCTCGTTGCTCTTATCGACCGTCACCCTTTGCAGCTGCTCAACCTTCCTTGCGAAGTCATCTCGTTCAGCCGAGACCCGGACCAACTCTTCCTCCTTAGCAGATAGTTCGGCCTCGACTATCCGCAGATGGTGCAGCTCGGCCAACGCCTCACTGTGCCTAATCTCTAAGTTGTAAAGTATCCTCCTCGTCAGATGAACCTCCCCCTCGAGACGATCCTCCCGAGACCGCTGAAATAATTCGGCTCGGCGCCGATCCGCTGGAGTGATGAGCGTCGGTTCGACTATCTGAAATAAGAAATGGGCAACATTGAAGTACTGAACGGCCGAACCAGACACTTAGACAGAAATCCAAAATCAAAACAACACTTTCATTCATTTTCAAAAGCGGTGGCCAGTCCGCAAAAGGCATTACACTGATTGAAAGAAAAAACAAAACTACAAAGTTGCGAGGGGATCAGGGGTCCACCTGCGTCGCCGCGTCGACCTCGGGCGCATCGTTAGATGGCCCCTCGATCCTCCCCTCGACCTGGGCGTTCGCCACAGGTGGGTCGGTCTCCTCCTCCTCGTCATCGCCTTCGGCCTCGTCGCCTTCGCCTTCCTCCTCCTCGTCGCCTGAAGGCGACCTTGGCCACAGTCGGTAGCCGACCCGCTCGAAGCCAGGGATCCGTTCTTGGACATGGTCGAGATCCCTTTGATAAGACAGCTCCATGTTCTTGGACATGTGCTTCTTCGCCTCGGCCTCGGCCTCCTTCTCCATCTCGGCCCTGATCTTCGTTGCCAAGGCCTCCTTCTCTGCCTTCTCTTCGGCCAAGGACTTCATCGCCGCAGCCAGCTCCTCAGCGGCCTTGGCGGCCTTGGCAGACTCCGCTTCGAGGCGCCCCTTGGCTTTCTCCAGGTCGGCAACAAGGTCGGCCACCCGGACTTCCAAGGCCTCGGCTCGCCTCTGCTCGGCCTCGAGTTCCTTGACCGCCCTGACCTTTGCCGTCCTGTCTTTGTGGCTAGCGGCCCTCAGCTCCTTCTCCTGCATGGCGAACGTCTCGAGGAGGTGGCCGAAGTGGCAGGTGGCCTGCAAAGACAACTATCAGTGATGCGCAAGCCGAGCAACAAACTTAAAGAAATTCGCAAGAAGACACTTACCGACACGAGTGACCGAGCGACTTCATAGGTGTCGTCGCCGACCGTCCCTGCCTTCAGCGCGGCTCTGTCCTTCGGGGTCGCCAAGTGCTTGACGACCTGCACTGACATCTGCGAGTTGCTGAGGAATCCGTCATGATTCCTCACCCGCCAGTTTGGCACAAACAACTGCTTGTGCTGCTCGGTCAGGATTTCCTCGGCCGCCTTGGTCAATGGCGGAGCCTCGAGCGCCAGAGCCGCGTTAACATCAAAGGCCCCCTCTATCACGGTCGGGACCACAGGGACCGAGGCCTCCTCGACAACAGCCACCTCCGAAGGCACCTTGGTAGGCGGAGGAGGCGGGGTGGTGGTAGAGGCGACAGTGGGCTGCGGAGTTGACGAGGCAGCCTCGGTCGCCCTCTTCCTCTTTCTGCCCTCGGCCAACTTGGACCTATCGGCCATCATAGCGTTGAAATCAATCTTCATCGCTTCTGCATCGGACAACAAAAGACAAATCAGCAAGACGAACTAAAAACTTGAAAAACGAAAATAAATGAGATGTCAGGAGCATACTCGGGTCGATGGGGCTTAGGCCGGACCCGAACAGCACCTCTTCCGTCAACTCCCTCCAACTCAACATCGGAAGGGCCACGATCTTCCTCGCCACTTCCTCCCCGGCCTCAGACAGTACGGGGTCGGCTCGCGCAAATTTCGGCACCTCCACCTTCCACCGGGTCGGAATGTGCCGTATCGCCTCACCCCTTATTATAAAATACTTCTCTTTCCAACCCTTAATTGAGTCGGGGTTTTCTACGATCCGTACACCCTTCCTCGGCCCCAGGTAGTACTGATACTCCGTCTTGTGCTGCCTGTTTATCCGATACAGGCCTCGGAAGACTGTTAAGTCCGGCACTACTTCAGCTTTGCGGCACTGAAGCAGGAAAGCATTTACGTGATGCCATGTGTTCGGCATGAATTGGGTCGGCGCGAGGTAGAACCAGCCGAGGATCTCGAGGATGAAAGGATGCAGCAGAAAGCGCAGTCCGGCATTCAAGGAGTCGAAGTCAAACATGCACATATTCGACAATGACAGCTTGGAATTCGCTCGCATCCCGGGGCCGGGGAGCATCAGCTTGTACTCCGGAGGGATGGCGAATCCCTTTCTGATCCGAAGGAGATCCCTCTCGGACAGCACCAAAATAAGCTCGTCGGCCACGGTTGGAAGGGCCGGGTTAGGTTCTTCGACGATTTTCGACTTTCCGTAGATCGCCTTCTCCAAAAGCTCGCCCTCGTACTGCCTGACCCCCGAATGCCCGGACAGAACCGAGGGATATCGCCCCATCTCGGGGGCTTGCTTCGGGTTTTCCACAATCACCGCCACCACGGGAGATTGAGTCGCCACCCTCCTCTTCTTCTTCTCCTGCCTTGCCTCGGCTATAGACGATTCGGCAACCTGTTTACCCTTTCTCCGGATCTCCGACCTCCTCCTCTCCTCGGCACCATCATCGCCCGAGGACGAGGCCCCACTCCCCGAGTTCACTCGTGACATCTCTAGAAAAAAGGCTAAGGCAAAGTAGACTGACCTTTGAAGTGACGTTCACGGTCGGAATGCGCTCGCCGGAAATCGCCTGGCCCATGCGACAGCTAACGTCACCGCCTTGGAGCAAAAGTCGCCGCTAGCAGAGAACTTAGAGAACCAAAGTGAAGTCTTGAGAGTAAAGAGTAAGAAATGAGCTTGGGAGTGGGGGTGAAAACTTATAACCCCTAAAATGTTGGGCCTCCTTGGGAAATGCAAAAAGCCCACGAAGCTTAAGCGCCAAGCGGAGAGTTGCGACGTTTCAATGAACGGAAGGGCTCCCCAAATCACCAAGTAAATGACTCGGCCACCGGTCTGCCAAACCGAGCTACTGGGCGCGGAAAGGGTGGAACCTTCAAGAAAACACTTCCATCCAAGTATACAACTCAGCACCTCAGCCATAAGCGCTAAAATGCCGAGCCGAGATGACGAGGTACCGACCCTCGTATATAGAGAAAAATCATCCCGAGGCGAAGTCACCGTCGGATCTCTCCAAAATTCGCGACAGAATCTGATGGACGGTCCAGATTGCGCCACGCCCACAAAACGACAAGATAACGTTTTCTCGTGATCTGAACCCCATCCTCGTGATGCGCACCATGATGAACGGCCCAGATCCGGCCACGTGTGCCTTCCGAACTGCCTGCCATCGGCCTGCTCGGCCGAGCTACCGAACAGCTCAGCCGAGCAGCCGAGCTAGTGGGCACGAAAAGGGTGGAACCATCAAAAGATGCTTCCATCAAAGTATAACTCAGCACCTCGGCCAACGGCGCTACGATGCCGAGCCGAGATGACGAGGTACAGACCCTCGTATATGGAGAAAAATCATCCCGAGGCGAAGTCACCGTCGGATCTCTCCAAAATTCGCGACAGAATCTGATGGACAGTCCAGATTGCGCCACGCCCACAAAACGACAAGATAACGTTTTCTCTTGATCTGAACCCCATCCTCGTGATGCACGCCATGATGAACGGCCCAGATCCGGCCACGTGTGCATTCCGAACTGCCTGCCATCGGCCTACTCAGCCGAGCTACCGAACAGCTCAGCCGAGCAGTCCAGCTACTGGGCTCGGAAAGGTGGAACCATCAAAAGACGCTTCCATCAAAGTATAACTCAGCACCTCGGCCAACGGCGCTACGATGCCGAGCCGAGATGACGAGGTACCGACCCTCGTATATGGAGAAAAATCATCCCGAGGCGAAGTGTAACTCCTGTTTCCCCGTATTTATATTTTATACTGTATTTTGCTCAATTGTACTCTCTCGTCTATTTGAGATGCTGTAATTTGTTCAGATTGAATAAAATCATTATTTTCGTCTCAACTCAAATTCTTGGTCCTTTTATCGAATTCATTTGTGTACTATTTGTGTCGTTATTCATGAAGAATTTACCATTCCTTCTCATTTATATCTTTAATCTCCATTTTAGTGCATTTTGACCATTTCTCCTATTGGGCTCTTTTTGAAACGGATCCCCAAAACCCACGAACCCGCAAACCCACAAACCCTACTATTTAAACCTACCCTAACCCTAATCCCAACATATTACTGTTAAACCCTAAATCTAACCCAGCCGCTAATCATCTTCTTCACCCCGTTTCCTTCTCCGTCTCTTTCGCACGCCATCAACCCATCCCCTGATCTCCTTCCGATCGCTTCGCACCTCCGACCTCCGCCTCGTCGACCCCCACAGCATCACCACCGTAGAACCCCCACCGTCGTCCTCAAACCTCCGAACCCATCACTCCGAACCCATCCCCAACTCGCCTGCACCAACTCGACATCTCCCTCACCCTCACTTTCGACTTCGACCGTATCCCCATCACCTCGCCGCCTCCAACACCATCCCCATCGCTCGCCACACACCGCCGAACACCTCCCCTGTTTCGAACCCACGAACAGAGGAGCACGCCACCGTCGTCGCCTCCCGTCGCACTCGCGCCTCCGCCGTGCCGCCGTCGCTGCGTCGCTTCACGACATAGTGCCGCCGTCGAAGAACCCCTGCCGTCGCCGCTGCATCCCCCTCTCTCTTGCCCTGTTTTCGAAGAAGCGAACGATCGAAGAAGAAGGAGGGAAAGGCGGGATCGAATCTCAGCCATCAGATCGCGCCAAGATCCGCACCGTGATTGCTGTTCGCTGTTCGTCCACACCAGATCCAGATCCGTTGCACGCTGTTCTGGCGCAGATCCGCTGCGTTAGAGCCCTCTAATTCGCTGCCGTTGCTGTCCCGTGTTCGTGCCGCACCAGATCCGCTCGCTGTTCGCTGTTTTGGACCGATCGTGTGTGTGGGGAAAACTCGATCTCCGATCAATTTTTGCACGCGCTTTTTGAGGACATCTTCAGGGATTTTTCTTCTCAAATTGCTTCAACAAGCGGAGTTTATAATCGTCGATTTAAGGCAAGTATTCATCTTGTACATTTTATTGCTCTAGTACAAGTTTTCTTGAAAATACCATATATAGTTAGATTGTGACTCCCTTTGAAATATCATTGTAAATCAATTTTGAACCTTCAAACCCACAAATCTAAGAGTCACAAAACTTCCTCGTATTAAATAATAATCAATTGGACTCTTTTATCCCCTTGAACACATGAATCACATGGACATATGAATTGAGGAGCCCTAAAATTTGTAGATACATATATATTTAGTATTTTGACGAATTTGCAACTATTATGACTTGAAAAATATTTATTAGTTGCTGTTTTGATCTCCATGATTATGTATTTATGCTACTTAACAACTTAGACACCAAATTACATATTTCCATGAAACCTACATTAGTAAATAAATTCTGAGTGTTGCTGTCTGAATATTCTTTTGCGGTTTCGACCCTTTTATCATTGGAATTTGGGCCCGAGCCCTGAATATAAAATGTAGATCTGGATGTGTAGATATCGATAGACTCCAAGTTGATCGAATTTGGAGCTACGGTCTAGGAGTTATGGCAGTTACACTGCAGCTGTGTCAGTAGACGCAGTTTTGCAAAAACTGCTGTAATTATTTACTTTGCGAATTATTTTAGCTGTGTAAACAGCGAGCGTTTGACCCCAGATTTTATATGTAGCTGCTGGACACTATATAGGACATCCCCAAATTTTCCTAGAATTAAATCACAATATATTACACTTGTATGCTTGCTTGATAAGAGTTAATAAAAGTAACAAGCCGGGGTTTTGGGAAAGATTATAGAGTGGACAATATAGATAAGTGTACTCGGAAGGGGGCCCGTGTTTCCCAATACTTGGTTCATGAACTTGTTGTATCTTGTTCGATTCATGGAGTCGGTTACTCGGCTCATGAACTTGTTTGATTCATGAACGCATTGTGCGGTTCTTGAACTTGCTTGTGGATTCGCGAACTTGCTTCGTGAACTTGTTATTTAATTTTCGATTCATGAACCATGGCTTGCTTGATACTTGATACCTGAGTACGCCGCCCTATAAAACCCATTACTAGGTCTAAACGAAATTGTTTGACTGTAGCAACCATGTAGTAAAAGAATGGATGCATGTCGTGCTACCTAGATAGTAATCACCACTAGACTTGCACTTGATAATTTGAACTAGATAACTTGATACTTGAGACTAGATAACTTGATAACTTGAGCTAGACAACTTGATACTTAGACTTGACATTTGAGACCTGACATTCAAAATAACATATGACACTAGACTTGAGGTTGTCGCTTGATATTAAATACCCTTATAGGTGTGCCTGACATGTGTTTCACCACTAGCAGTTGTTATCCAATCTAGTTATTAAGATGTTCCCTCTTGCTAGCTAGTCTTTGAATTTGCCTACTACTTCTTATAACTCTGCTTATTCTTGATTCCAATTCTTGTTTTCCCTTACTTGTACTTGCTTTCACTATTTGTGGCCCTAGCTTGCACTAAGGGCATTTTCTCTTGTTTCCCCTCTTGTTTTCCTGTTTATATTTATTAAACAGACTTCGGAGACGAGCTACCTGCTGGGATTGGCGAGCAGATATTTCAGTATTTGCTTGGAGCAAGGACTTGTTTGAATAGTTGCTTTTCTTAAGGTATTTATTTCTCCTGTTGTATAAGACTTGCTTCCGAGTTTACACTTGATCCAGGCATGGGGAACTATTTGAATATTATCACTTGTTTAAATTGTTTTCTGTTGCTTAATAAATTATTCATGCATGATTGGTTATATATAAATCTGGTTATATTCTTGTTATGATGCTGAGTCGATCCTACAGCTTATGGATGATGTAAAAATCATTCGCTGGGCTTTCGTCATGAGCTCGTATTCCATATTTTTGGGAAGCGGGGCGTGACACGAAGTCACCGTCGGATCTCTCCAAAATTCACGACAGAATCTGATGGACAGTCCAGATTGCGCCACGCCCACAAAACGACAAGATAACGTTTTCTCGTGATCTGAAACCCATCCTCGTGATGCGCGCCATGATGAACGGCCCAGATCCGGCCACGTGTGCATTCCGAACTGCTTGCCATCGGCCTACTCAACTGAGCTACCGAACAGCTCAGCCGAGCAGCCGAGCTACTGGGCTCGGAAAGGTGGAACCATCAAAAGACGCTTCCTCCAAAGTATAACTCAGCACCTCGGCCAACGGCGCTACGATGCCGAACCGAGATGACGAGGTACCGACCCTCGTATATGAAGAAAAATCATCCCGAGGCGAAGTCACCATCGGATCTCTCCAAAATTCGCGACAGAATCTGATGGACGGTCCGGATTGCGCCACGCCCACAAAACGACAAGATAACGTTTTCTCGTGATATGAACCCCATCCTCGTGATGCGCACCACGATGAACGGCCCAGATCCGGCCACGTGTGCCTTCCGAACTGCCTGCCATCGGCCTACTCAGCCGAGCTACCGAACAGCTCAGCCGAGCAGCCGAGCTACTGGGCTCGGAAAGGTGGAACCATCAAAAGACGCTTCCTCCAAAGTATAACTCAGCACCTCGGCCAACAGTGCTACGACGCCGAACCGAGATGACGAGGTACCGATCCTCGTATATGAAGAAAAATCATCCCGAGGCGAAGTCACCGTCGGATCTCTCCAAAATTCGCGACAGAATCTGATGGACGGTCCGGATTGCGCCACACCCACAAAACGACAAGATAACGTTTTCTCGTGATCTGAACCCCATCCTCGTGATGCGCACCACGATGAACGGCCCAGATCCGGCCACGTGTGCCTTCCGAACTGCCTGCCATCGGCCTACTCAGCAGAGCTACCGAACAGCTCAGCCGAGCAGCCGAGCTACTGGGCTCGGAAAGGTGGAACCATCAAAAGACGCTTCCTCCAAAGTATAACTCAGCACCTCGGCCAACAGCGCTACGATGCCGAACCGAGATGACGAGGTACCGACCCTCGTATATGAAGAAAAATCATCCCAAGGCGAAGTCACCATCGGATCTCTCCAAAATTCGCGACAGAATCTGATGGACGGTCCGGATTGCGCCACGCCCACAAAACGACAAGATAACGTTTTCTCGTGATCTGAACCCCATCCTCGTGATGCGCACCACGATGAACGGCCCAGATCCGGCCACGTGTGCCTTCCGAACTGCCTGCCATCGGCCTACTCAGCCGAGCTACCGAACAGCTCAGCCGAGCAGCCGAGCTACTGGGCTCGGAAAGGTGGAACCATCAAAAGACGCTTCCTCCAAAGTATAACTCAGCACCTCGGCCAACGGCGCTACGATGCCGAACCGAGATGACGAGGTACCGACCCTCGTATATGGCGAAAAAACACGCCAACCCATATCAACCGTTGGATCTTGTCAAAAAACGTGCTCGTCATGATGGACGGCCCAGATTCTGCCACGTCCACTAAACGACAAGATAGCGTTTTATGGGGATCCACGCTGAGATGGACGGCCCAGATGATGCCACGTACCTCGGATCCTCCAAGCCGAGGCACTGACCTTCCGAGCCGAAGCGCTGATCCTCCGAGCCGAGATAACGAGGTACCGACCCTCGTATATGGCAAAAAAATACGCCGACCCATATCAACCGTTGGATCTTGTCAAAAAACATGCTCATCATGATGGACGGCCCAGATTCTGCCACGTCCACTAAACGACAAGATAACGTTTTATGGGGATCCACGATGAGATGGACAGCCCAGATGATGCCACGTACCTCGGATCCTCCAAGCCGAGGCACTGACCTTCCGAGCCGAAGCGCTGATCCTCCGAGCCGAGATGACGAGGTACCGACCCTCGTATATGGCGAAAAAACACGCCGACCCATATCAACCGTTGGATCTTGTAAAAAAATGTGCTCATCATGATGGACGGCCCAGATTCTGCCACGTCCACTAAACGACAAGATAGCGTTTTACGGGGATCCACACTGAGATGGACGGCCCAGATGATGCCACGTCCCTCGGATCCTCCGAACCGAGGCAACGACCCATCGAGCCGGGGAGTTGATCTGCCGAGCTGAGGTGCCGAGGTGCCGACCCTCGTATACGGCGAAAAAAGTTTGCCGAGGAACAAGGATCGTCTGATCGTTCAGAAATTCGCGCTCCGCGTTGATCGAAGGCCCAGATGACGCCACGTCATAAATCAGTATTTAAAAATCAATTTTTATTTATTTAAATCGTTTTATTTATTTAAAAATTGCAAAAAAATTGCTAAAAATCCGGGAAAATTAGCTAAAAATCCTAGACAATAATTAAAAATTCGGGGGGATATTTTTGAGCCCCCGAGCGAACGATTATTGCCTAGAATGTACTGATAAGCCCCCCGGACATTTAGTCAACACATCGCAAAATTAAATAAATAGTCCGAAAAAATAAACTCGACACATCATATGGCTTCCAAAAAAAGAAGGAGTTACCTTACCACCCACTTCGGGATTCAAAATCGCCCATTCGGACTCCGATACAACTCCACTAGCCACTAAAACAGTCAAACTACTCCTCAAAGACTGATCGCCCTCAGCCTTTAGGAGTGGGGGGCTCGTGATATGGCTAAAAATAGGGGTTTGATCGAGACCGTCCAAATTAGGGCACGAATCCTGAAGTCCGGGGGTAAGACAGTAATTTCACCTATAAACGGGACAGAAGCGGGTGTTGGGTTTCCTTCTCACAGATCCGATAACCCGCGAACGGATCCACCTCAACTGGGTGCGGATTTCAACCCGCAACAAACCCGGTCCAGCAGGACAGAATTAGGGTTTCTGGTTAATATTAATCAACGGCCCTGATTCATATCTATCCTTTCACTGGGGATTAGGGATTACATTCCTTATCTGTACACAGGAATTACATGCCTAATCTGTTTCCTAAGACGCCTATAAATACCCCCCACCCATCTCCATTAAGAGGTAATCAATCTTTCACCAGTCTTTGCGCTCTTTCATAATCTCTCTGATTACTGACTTGAGCGTCGGAGGGTGCATCGCCGGGAACAACCCCGGTGTCTCGCACTTTTTGCAGGTGCACGGCGGGAACGACGATCAAAGCCCGACGGAACAGGTATACAGGTTTGCTATTCAGTTTCCCTAAGAATCCACAAATTCTATCTGTTTGCCCCCACACCAAAATTAGCGGCAACACAAACTATCCCACTTTTTGTAAGTATGTACGAAATTATCCCTGTTTGAAAATTTAATACCAAAACATCCATGTCGCTAACTGAGTTAGCGCGCCTAGTATTTTCCTTTGCGCTAACTCAGTTAGCGTGTTGTAGGGGATACAATTTTCCCCACTTGTTTGGGTGTGTGGCAAAAAACTCACCCAATATAGACACACTAACCCCGTTAGCGCGACTTTTTATACCAAGACCGTTAACTAGGTTAGCGTGTGTCGATTATTAGTCTGTTTGTGAAGATAGGCATACACGTTAACTTAGTTAACGACCTTGGTAAAACAATGCGCGTTAACTGAGTTAACGTGTGTGAGTATCTCAAATTTTCAAAAAGTTTCAACTTCCTGGAAACTTGAAATCTTCATAGTCGTTAACTCAGTTAACGACATTGGTAATAATAGGCACGTTAACTGAGTTAACGTGTCTATACTTAGTGATTTTTACCCACACCCCTCTTTGAGGTAGTGCCCCATACTGTCTCATCTACGAACGCTAACCCCGTTAGCGCGAGTGGTTTAAACACGCACGCTAACGGAGTTAGCGTATCTATATTGGGTGAGTTTTTTCGCACACCCAAACTAGAGGGAAAATGTTGTATCCCCTACAGCACGCTAACTGAGTTAGCACGTAGAAAAATACTAGACATGCTAACCCAGTTAGCGACAGAAATGTTTTGGTATTAGATTTTCAAACAGGAATAGTTTCGTACATACTTATAAAAAGTGGGATAGTTTGGTAAAAAATTCCCATTTCTGAGAATCTAATAACTTTGTTTTC
This sequence comes from Hemerocallis citrina, assembly GCA_017893485.1. Taxonomy (NCBI): domain Eukaryota; kingdom Viridiplantae; phylum Streptophyta; class Magnoliopsida; order Asparagales; family Asphodelaceae; genus Hemerocallis; species Hemerocallis citrina. Next base: position 533,277 of record CM030360.1, on the reverse strand, counting down.
AATCAAATACCTACAATTACTTCAGCTTGTTCCCAAAAAGGCCTAGTTGTAAACCTACTTCCCTAAAAAATATCTTAGAAATATAAAAAATTCAACTCTTTTTCCTCATAAAAAAAAATTCACTGAACCCCCTGTATTTTTGGGGAGTGACACTCCACACAATTGAGGAATTTTCAGTAACACTCCAGATTAGACAAGCGCAAAAGAGTCATACTAACTTAAACCAAATGGCGTTTTGTGAGAGCATTCACAGTTGTTTGCTATTTATCCATTAAATGCATGTTGTAGCAAACGATATGTTGTAGTCGTTTGCTATTTATGTATTTTCTGATAAATACGTAACAGTAGATTGCGATAAATGAGAGACGATATAAGAAAAATGCATATTATAAAGGACGAATCTTCACAGATCCGTCCCAATATAAAAAAAAAACATTTTTTTATCAGACGAAACTTCAATTTCCGTCCCGATTAAAATTGTAACACCTCGAATTTCAAAACATACTGAATTCGAAGTTCCACAGGATCTTTACACTTCGCTTCGTACAATTTTACAAGGAAATTAAAAAATTTGTTACATCGAGTTACATTAAAACAACGGAAGCAAATTTACATCAATTACATGAATGAAATAAAACAACACTTGAATAATTCTTTAAACATCAATTCCTCCTTAGTCTTTTTCATTCACTTTGTCCTGTATGGAAACTGTGGGCTCGTCAGTTCATTCAATTGACGGAAGGATAAAATACATTAATTTTCTCTTACTTAGAAAGCACACACTTGTCACACACAAAATTACATGGACTATCCTATTGATGTCGTGTTGTGTTGTGCCCTTAGTCCTTAATGCAGTTATTTATATTACACGGCACTAATGCGCACTTGTTCGGATTCTATGCATCCCATACTACATAGGTCCGAGGGCAAGCCCTTAATCGTACTTCATCTTGTAGGGTTCAATCCCTCGCCATGACTTAAACTATTACGGTAACTACGATAAGTATCCTAGATGTTCTCTGAGTTATGAGCCCATGTCCAGACAGTCTGGAGAGGAATTCCACGCACTGACATAACGCATTATGCAGGCAGACTATGGACAATTCAACCTCCGTCATGGAACGATGGCACAACCCGTAGTCACTAAACACCCCACAAGTATCGCCACCGGGACGATAATTCCGAAGTAGTGCTCACGCCATGTCACGACGCATCAAGCAGGCAGCCTGTGAATCACTCTCACACCGCCAATCCGATGACCCTCATACTCGTATTTTTCTCTTACTTTCATCACATCTCCACTATGTATCCAGTCCTTAATTTATTTGAATCATGAATAAAATCAATCCCCTAGAGTTAGCACTTCCTCTATATCGATCTTAACTATTAATTCAACAATACGATCCAAACTTGGTTTTTTCTTTTCAATATCTCATCTCAAAAAATATCTTTCAATGCCGGTATAAGGCTTAACTACCCTCTAGCTTTCAATTCCATTTCATGTTCATAGCATTTGTGTATTCATATTCATAAGACCTTTCATAATTCACCATGATATTTGATTTCACTTTTATGTACAATCTCATGCATAGAATAAATTTCATTTGTCACATTCATAATTCATTCTTTCCACATGATTCCTCTTATTCTTATTTCATCAATACTAAATCTAAAATTCACACTTTCGATTTTCCATTATCAAAAATCTCTTTTTAATACATTTATTTTTTTCTATATCTAAAGACATTTAAACTTGAAACCCAACAGTCAGGGTAGTCAACTGTTAAAGCATAGTCGGTCGACTGTTCTGCGAGGATTTAAACTTGGAAATCAAATAGACAGGGCATTCGACTGTTAAAACATAGTCAGTCGACTGTTCTGCGAGGATTTAAACTCGAAAACTAAATAGTCAGTACAGTCGACTGTTAATGCATAGTCGGTCGACTGTTTTGCTAGTAAAATCCGAAATTTAGAATTTATACAGTAACTTAAGATTTTAAAAACCATTTAACTCTCATTTTTCATATAAAAGACTATTCTTTTATTTGTACGAAAATGGTCACAAAAGCTTTATGTCCTCTTAATTTGTCTCTTTTCAAAGAGAAAATTCTAATTTGATAATTCTCAAATGGGTTACTCTTCATTAAACTAATAATTTCCTCATTTTCTTCTTTTATCAATAAAAGTCCAATCTTTCGCTTAACTTAGTCCAAATTAAAAAATGTTCATTTTTCTTTCTTTCCAACTTGTAAATTAGGGAATTTTTTGTATCAATCTTACTAACAATAAACATATATGATTTGTTAATCAATCTACTTACATAGCATGGAGACTTCTCATAGTTCACATCTTATAAACAATACATTTCTTCATATTGCTTTTTTTCACATACATGAACATTTCGACATAGAGATTCATATTTTCTTAATTAACAAATAAGTATATTATCAAGTTATCACGACAATATTTTCCTCAAAAAAAAGTTATCACAACAATATTTCTATTCCCATCATTCAATCAATTTTACTACTTATTTCACGTAATTCCACATGGGTTCATTTTCTCCTTAAACATGGCACTAACATAAGGTAATATTTCATTTTCTTGTTTATTCTAACATGATCATAAACATAAACCTAGCATGGTAACAAGTCAGAAGTTGGAGAAAATTGCCCACCTTATTTGGAGAGAAAAAATAAACAAAAGAACTCCTAAAATGAACAAATGAAGCCTTCTTCTCCTAGTTTGAGCCACCAAGAATGCGCCTTCTCCTCCTAGCTTGAATGGTGTTTGTACTCCTCCTTGCTCCTTGGAATGTAGGTCGGTCAACTTGGAATGGGGGAACATACAAAACTCAAGCTCTCAATCTTTTAAACTCACAACTCTCTTAATCCTTTAACTTACTAATTTTTCTTCTTATCTCTTTCAATAATTTAGGTGCAAGAATGAAAGTGGGTGGGGGGGGGGGAGTGGGGGGGGGGGGGGGGGGGTATTTATATAATTTTTGAGTGCAAATGGAAGGCTAGGATTAGTCCAAATAGTTAAGGATCTAAGGCCAAGATGAATTAGGGAGTTCTAACAACTACCCATGACGAGATAACCACCTCACCACTACTCCCATCTCTCCCTCTCTCCTTGGTACAATCCGGCCTAGGTCAAAAGGTGTACAATGCACGTGCTAGTGCAATGCACATGCAAACTAGTACCCCCTACCAAAAGTTTGTTCATGTGTTTTAATTAATTGTTTACTAAATTGGTCCACACTATAAGTTAGGCTAATTAAAAGAGGGATTAAATTAAATGGGCTCACTAATGGGCCAAATGACCATGGGCTCTAGTAAATTAATTAATTAATTAATTATAGTGGGCTAGAAAGATATAATTAGGCATCGGATTTAATTAGGCTTTTAAAAATAGGCTTTTTTAGAAAATAAAGAGAATAATTGCTTGTTCATGCTAAAAAGAAATATTTCTCTAGAAAAAAAATGCATATGAAATTATACGTGCAAAACACGTAAAATCACAAGCTCTTATAAATAAAATTCAGTGTAACCCCTATTTCCGTTAATACGTATTTTTTCAAATTTTTTTCTGTATTTTAAATTCTTAGTATCAATTAACTATTCTTTCTTAATTGATTATATTATTCAAACTATTTTATGAAGCCCAATATACAATTATTCAATTGTTCAACTATTTATTATAAACCCAATACCCTAATTGATTTATTTAAATATTTTGAAGTCCAAAGTTTAGCCCAAATCAAGTCCTATTCTAAATCACCTAATATATATATTATTTATTAAGCCCAATCTATTCTATGATTTGATTAACTATTTAATTTGTCAGCTCATTTCTCTAATACAATTTCTAGCCCAACTCATCTAAACCGAGACCCAAATAAATAAAAAGAAATATGTCAGCACAATCCCTTCTCATTCTGATAACCTACCCCATTAAACAAATTAATCACCCCACTAATCAACCCCTCACATTCCCCCACTCTTCACATCCCGTAACCCAATAACCCCCCACTCACAATAACTACCCATTACTATAATATTATTATATATTTATTTTTCTATTTAAATCCCCTTACCCATTCTCTCCCTCTCCCCTTACCTGTTCTCTCTCTCCCATCTCATTCTTTCTCCCCCTCCCCCACCTTCTCTGTTCGATACCCAACGGAACCCCCCCCCCCAATCCCCTTCGTCTTCCTCCTCACCCCGCCCCCTGTGCACACTGTCGACACCCAAAACCCACGCGACGCCTGCCTCCGTCGCACCGCCCCTTCGACCTCTCGTTGAGCTGTCAACCACCCTTGAACCCAAATCCCTCACCGCCAACGTCCCCAAGCTCTCCTTGTCCTCCCACCGAACCACCGCAGTCCACCCCATTGAGCCGCTCGTCATCCCCAACCTCCGAAGCACCCCTCATCATCACCTTCCACCATTGCCGACTGCATCTCTCGCTCGAGCCTCCGTCGCCATCGCATCCCGACCGCATCGCACAACACCGCCCCCTTTGCCCTGCAGCGCAGCTTCCCTATGCCGTCGACTCCACCATCTTCCTTCCCCTCGCCTCATCAATCTCCAGTCTCGCTCTCCGTTACACCGATCGCCTTGCTTCCCTTCGCCGTCTAGCGCCTCCTTCCCCTCGCCACTCGACCCCCTTCACAACGCTAGACACCCTCGTCCTCGCCTGCCTCCGCTTGAGCCTTCCGTTCGACCCAAATGTCTTCATCCCCTTTGAGCCCCGACCTCCTCTGTTTTTCTTCCGAAAACAGAGTTCTCCACCGTCTGCAGCGCCACTCGATGACCTTGCACCTCTTCATCCCTGCGCCGCACAGCCTCCCTGCACTGCCTGCAGCCCCTGCACCGCGCTAGTCATCGCCCGTAGTTGTCACCGCTCTCTCTCTCTCTATCGAAAGGAAGAGAAGGAGTGTGAGTGGTTGTGGTTGCCGTTTGGTGTTAGGGCACAGTAGATCCCGATCCGGTGTGTTGGTGTTCTGTGTGTGTATGCTTGGAGATCCGGTGTGCTGCTGTGGTAGTTGTTTGCTGTTTGGTCTTGTGGTTGCCGTTTGGTATTTTGTACGTGTCTCGCACTTATTATTGGAGCGTCGCTCAGGATTCTGATCTCATTATTTTTGTAGTCGATATCATCGTCTTCGATTATCAGGCAAGTATCATCTTGTACAATTCGTTTGTTCTCGTACAAGCTTCCTTTGAAAAATACCGCAAGTATATTCTTTGACTCTAATTCATATTCAATGATCGAATTGAAAAATGTTGCTATACATAATCTGTTGATCCCGTATTCGTACATGATCACGAATACTTTGTTGCCATATACATTACATGAACACGATTGATACACACATATGTAATCTTAGGATTATACATGATATGTGCATGATTTTTTACCCGTGATAGTAGTTTAAATATGATATCTTGTTATTGTTGATTAAAATTAATAAAAGTAACAAGCCGGGGTATAAGGGTAAAGATCTAGTAGTGGGCAATATAGAAGAGTGTACTCGGATGGGAGCTCGTAGTTTTCTGATGCAAGTTGCAAGTTTACAAATTGCAAGTTTGCAAATTACAAGTTTACATGTTTCACGCTACAAGTTTACACTCTATATGTTTCACGTTACAAGTTTGCACGTATCTCGAACAAGATACAATTGACATATTTTTCTCGAGTATGTGACCTATAGAATCTACCACTAGGCCTAAACGTAACTGATTGTATGTAGCAACCATGTAGTAAAAGGATGGATGCATGAACGTGCTGCCTAGATAGAATTAATAAAAGTCATAAGATTAACAGGTGCACTTGCACAATCCGATTACATGTTACATGTTCTTATTGACTTGTTTGATTACTTGTTTACATGCCACTTGTTTCATGATGTCTTATTTACATGTTGTATTTCTCCTATTACGTGATTCTTGGTTCCTTGTTCTCTTTCCTGCTTCTTATTTTGTTTTTATACTTGTCCCGTTAGCTTGTACCACTTGCAGTCTGTGACTTGTATTAACAGGTATTTTCTTGTTTCTTCCTTTTGTAATAATGTACTTGCAGGTCCGGATGGAGAGTTACCAGAAGGTTTTCTTGATAAAGTGTTTTAGTCTTGTTAATTATCATGTTATCTTTAGTTTATATTTTATTCCTGCTGCTCTTTATTGTATTTTGGACGTATTTGGCCCGTATCTACTTTGTATTTTCCAGTTGTTGGTTATGTTATGGACTATGTCATGTACTTTTATTATCCTATTGTGATTTTACATGCCTGCGTGGTTTTGTTGTTATCTTGTTGTTGAGTTACCTGTCCAGCTTATGAATGGTGCATTCGCATCATTCGCTGAGCCTCAGTCACGTGCTCGTATTTTCGTATTTTGGGAAGCGAGGCATGACATTCAGGATGTTACAACACTTCTCCTTAGAATAGTTCCGTTTCCGGAACTACATTTAAAGAGTGAGAAAAACAAAAATACAACAAGAAGATAAGAAAAGAAAAGGAAAGAAGATACAAATCAAACAAAGAGCTCAGGATGATCTTTCATCATCCTCTCCTCAGATTCCCAAGTAGCCTCTTCAACCAACTGGTTTCTTCAAACTACTCTGACCATCGGTATCGTCTTGTTCCTCAAGACTTTATCCCGACAATCGACAATCTCAACCGGGGGCTCAATGTAACTCAGATCCAACTGCAAACCCTCCGGCATTTCGGGCAGATGATTACTTGGATCTGGAATGTACCCTCTCAGCATAGACACATGGAAGACATTATGCACCTGAGACAACTCTTCCGAAAACTCCAACTGGTCAGCAGTTTTTCCAATCTGCTTCAATATCTTGTACGGGCCTATAAACCTTGGGCTAACTTTCCACCTCTGCCGAAGCGAATCACACCCTTGCTAGGTGAAACCTTCAGAAAGACAAAGTCACCAACCTCAAACTCAAGGTCCCTCCTCCGGTTGTCTTCATAGCTCTTCTGCCTACTCTGAGCATCCACCAACCTCTTCCTGATCAGATCGATCTTTCAGAGGTCTGCTACGCAATCTCAGGCCCAAACATCTGTCGTTCCCCAACTTCAAACCAACAAACTGGTGTTCTACACTTCCTGCCATATAGAGCTTCGTACGACACCATCCCGATACTAGTATGAAAACTGTTATTGTAGGAAAACTCCACCAGAGCTAGATGCCTTTCCCAACTGCCTCCAAAATCTAGAACACAACACCGAAGCATATCCTCAAGAATACGGTTGACTCTCTCGGTCTGCCCATCGGTCTGAGGATGAAGTGCAGTGCTGAAATCCGTCTTGGTACCCAGAGCTGTCTGAAGACTCATCTAGAAATGCGAAGTAAACCTCGCATCTCGATCAGACACAATGGTTAACGGAACACCATGAAGCCTGACGATCTCCCTAACATACAGCTCGGCCAACATGTCCATAGACGAAGTGAGTTTCATCGTCAAGAAGTGACTGAACTTGGTTAGTCGATAAACTATGACCCAAATCGCATCATTGCCCTTTGAACTCTTGGGCAAACCCGTGGTGAAATCCATGCTAATGTTATCCCACTTACATTCCAGAATAGGTAACGGTTGCAATAAACCTCCGGGCTTTTGATTCTTGGCTTTGACCTGCTGACAGATCTCACACTTCGCCACAAACTCGGCCACATCCCGCTTCAAACCTAACCACCAGAAATGTTGCTTGATGTCCTTATACATCTTGGCACTCCCAGGATGTACAGACAAAAGAGTAGCATGTGCCTCTTGAAGAATGATCTCCTGCAATTCTGCTTGATCCAGAACACATAGCCTCTCTCCGAGCCACAACACTCCATCTCTGATCTGAAACTCTGACAACTTGCTTGCACCAACCTGCTTCTTCATCTTCTGAATCTCTGCATCTTCCTTCTGACTTGCGATAATCCTTTCATTCAGCGTTGGTTGGAGCCTCAACTGAGCTAAAGATGTTCCCAAGCCTTGCAGAACAACTTCAATACCAGCCCGATCCAACTCCTCTGCAAGTTGCCTCTGAGTTGTAATCAAACTAGCCAGACTGCTTTTGCTGCTAAGTACAGCAGCAACAACATTAGCCTTCCCAGGATGGTACTTAATCTCTGGACGAATGTCCTGAAGTACTTCCAGCCATTTCCACTGCCTCAGATTCAGGTCCTTCTGCATGTATTTCAAGCTTTAATGGTCCGTGTATATGTTCAGCTTCTCACCATATACGTAATGTCTTCATTGCTTTAAGGCGAAGATAATTGCAGCCAACTTTAGATCATGAGTCGGATAATTCTTCTCATGCGGTCTTAGTTGCCTAGACCTATAAGCGATTACTTTCCCTTCTTGCATTAAGACACAACCAAGCCTACGATGTGAAGTTCACATTCTTCTTGGTCAGACCAGTGAGTGGCACGGCTATCTGAGCATAGCCCTGAATGAACCTCCTGTAGTATCCAGTTAGCCCAAGGAAACTCCTGATTTCCTTCATTGTAGTAGGCCTTGTCCAATCCTTCACCGCTTCTATCTTCTGCGGATCAGTTGTCACTCCCTCCTTAGAAAGGATGTAACCCAGGAATGCCACTTCAGATTTCCAGAAATCGTACTTGGACAACTTGGCATACAACTTATGCTCCTGGAGCTTCTTCAAAACTGCCACCAGATACTCTGTGTGCTCCTCCTCCGACTTGGAGTGCACAAGAATATCGTCGATAAACACCACGATGAAAGAATCAATAAACGGCCTCACAACTCTGCTCATCATATCCATGAAGATTGCAGGTGCATTCGTCACTCCAAATGGCATAACTAAGAATTCGTAATGCTCATGTCGAGTTCTGAATGCAGTCTTATGCATATCTTCAGCTTTCACTCGAACTTGATGGTATCCCGATCGAAGATCTATTTTGGAGAAAACAGCTGCTCCTTGCAGACGGTCGAACGGGTCATCAATTCGGGGAATAGGATACTTGTTCAGAATAGTGACCTTATTCTGCTCTCGGTAATCGATACACATCCTCATCGAACCATCCGTCTTCTTTACCAACAGCACCGGCGCTCCCCAAGGCGATGCACTCGGTTGAATAAAGCCTTTCTCCAACAGTTCCTCAATCTGCCTGTTTGATCTCATCCTGCTCCACAGGTGCCATCCTATACGGTGCCTTGAAAATGGGTGCACTCCCTGGCTTAATAGTGATGCTGAACTCTACATCACGATACGGGGGTAACCCAGGAAAATCTTCCAAGAACACAGTCAGATAATCCCGAACCACAGGGATTTGCTGCACCTCCACAGGAATCACCCTCTTACTGACGGCTGCAACCAAACCTAAACATCTTTTCTTCCCTTGGAAAGTGACCTCAGGACCACCTGGGGCCTTCACTATTACTTCTTTGGTCTTGCACCCGATGCTTGCACTGTACACCGACATCCAATCAATTCCAATGATAACATCGACTCCCAAGACATTCATCTCGATCAGTTCAATCCCAAAAATTCTGTCCCTAATCTCAATCTCGCAGTCCGCATAGTACCGATCAGTGCTTAAAGTCTCCCCTGATGGAGTAACTACTGCTAAGACCTTGCCTGGAAAGACTTTCGGTTCGACTCCCAAAACTTTAGCAAACTTAGGTGATACAAAAGTGAGAGAGGACCCAGTATCGAACAAAACAGCAACATTTTTTCCATTCAAATAAAGTTCTCCTATTATATAACACACACTCGTTACATAACAGTTTACTAAATAAAGCAGGAAAAGAGAACAACAGAAAAACACTTTTAAACATCCTCCCTCGTACCAGTGATGACGTGATCCACTTCATCAGCGTCAGCTTCAGTCAAGGCAAATACTCGCCCCTGCTGTTACGGCTTCTTCCCGACCTGCTGAGTTGGTCCCTTACAGATGAAGTCTTGCAGCTTAGGGCACTGGGATCGGTAATGACATGTCTCCCCACAATTGTAACAAGTCACCACATTAACAGCGTTCGCCCCCGTCGGTTTGAACCTTTGGGCCGGTGTCTGTCCTCTGACAATACCAGAAACTGCGGGCCTCTCCCCCACATTCCAGTTATTCCTCCAGTTCTGAACAGCATGGAACTGCTCCATATCTGCCTCAGTGGCTGCAGCGCTCTTGACCAACTTGTCAAACCTCCTGTTACCGAGGGGTATCATTCTGGATCTCAGACTTGGCCTAAAACCATGCTCGAATTTTCGAGCCTTCTTTGCCTCGTCCATCACCAGTTCGGATGCTTACGTTGAGAGCTGAGTGAACCTTGTCTCATATTCCTAACCGACATGCCGCCCTGCCGCAGCACCAGAAATTCCATGGCCTTCTTCTCCTGGACGTCTGATGGCAAATAATGACTGCGGAATTCCTCCCAGCCAAGGAAAATATCTCCCATCATTTGCTTCATCGAATGCCACCACACAGCCGCAACCTTCTCGAACTGCAGTGCACCCAACTTCACCTTGCTGCCATCTGGAGTCTCTAAAACTTCGAAGCTAGTCCTCGATCTGTCAGATCCAACTGTCAGTCGCGTCAGGGTCTGACTTCCCCTCAAACACGGGTGGTTTCATCCTTTTGAATGATTCCACTAGTTTGATTGCTTCGGGTACTGGATTCACAGGGACCCTCTCTTGGTTCTGATTCATGGCAACGGCATTGAGTGTCTGATAGACCCTCGCTAACTCCGTTTCCAAGTCCAGACCTTTTCCACCTCTAGCTCTTCTTCTAGCCATAATCTGATGCAAAAGATCCATAAATTTCGAAGTAGAAAACATGGATCAACTCTTCATTTCATTGAATTTTAAACTTGATACATTCGAATTTAAAATATTTTTGACATCAAATGAAAGCAGTAAGAAGATACAACATTCTAGTTCCTACGGTTTCTCTTGGCTTCTCGAAGCTCTTCCCGTAGTTCCGCCACTTCTTCCTTCAGTACATCGTACATGTTTTTCCTCTTCTCGAGTTCCCAAATGTTGATTCTTGATTTTGATGATCACAACACACTGCACATGTATCTATGCTAAACTTACAGGTGCTATACACAAAGGACCTACTTTTGTACAGCTGAACAAATGATCAAGCACAAAAGCTCCAAATAAAAGACAATGGCCAAAGCTTCACTCAAGACTCAAGACTCAAGACTCAAGACTCAAGCTCAAATGTGTCAAATTGTCATGTCTTGTAAACATTGTATTTTTTCTCTTTTGTTGAGTCTTAGTATGATTGTAAAGCCTTGTCACACACATATACACTCACTATCTTATAATGTGTGTTTTTCAAAAACATCAAAAAGAGTCAAAACAGTTTGAAGTAATTTAACTGTTGAGTACCAGCCGACTGATACCTCTGGCAGTCGACTGGCAGTACAAAACTATTTAAATTTATTCAAACTCTGACCAGTCGACTCATTATGGCAACCCAGTCGACTGTTCGAGTGCTTTTGACCATTTTCTGTTTTCAAAATTGATTTTTCAAAATCAAAATCTTTAAGATCCGTTGGTTAACAGTTGGAATAACTGTCTCCCAACGTCCAGGAGATCTAACTTTATAAATAGAGTTCAGATCTCACTGAAAAAGATCTTAACATACTTTCTAATATATCCGAGCATTCTTTGAGAAATTCTAAGTGAAAAGTGAGAAAAAGCTTTCAAGTTTAAAATCTCTGGTTCTCTACACTCAGTCCAGTATAACAACGATTTCGTTCTGGACTGGGTATAGAAGTCGACCTTGTTTTAGCCACATTCTACAACACATAACACTAACAAGGCTATAGGTTGACTTGTTTGTTGTCTCGGGTACAGGATCCAACACTTGGTATCAGAGCAAGGTGACAGGCTATGGCAACTACTTCAAATGCTAATCAGTACCATGAAGGCCAATCTACACAACGGCCACTGCTATTCGATGGAACTAACTACAATTATTGGAAATGCCGAATGAGAATCTACCTCCAATCAATCAACTACGAAATATGGCAAATGACGGAGACAGAATACACTGCTCCTACTATTCCATATGCACAATGGAATGATGATCAAAAGAACCAAACTATGAACAATGCCAAAGCAATGAATGCATTATTTTGTGCACTCACAAAGGAAGAGTTCAACCGTGTATCAAATGCTACAACCGCATATCAAATCTGGCATACACTCGAGGTAACACATGAAGGAACAAATAAAGTTAAAGAGTCTAAAATCTCTGTTCTTGTTCACAGGTTTGAGATGTTCCGAATGAAGGACAATGAGACTGTGTCCGAGATGATCACCAGATTCACTGATATTACAAACTCTCTTGTGGCACTTGGAAAGACATACACTCAAGCAGAGATAGTTAGAAAAGTCCTTCGTGCACTCACTCCAGAATGGGAAAAGAAGACCACGGCAATAGAAGAAGCAAATGATTTGTCACAACTTTCTCTTGAGAATCTTGTGGAAAATCTCATGGCATACGAGGTTCAACTTGAAGATCGAAAGAAGGATGCAGAATCACACCAAGCAAAGAAGAACTCATTGGCTTTTAAAGTCATGACAGATTTAGAAGATGAGGAAGAAGATGAAGTGGAGATAGCAATGTTCACTCGACGATTCAAAAAATTCTTAAAGAAGGATAAGTTTAACTCCAAAAATAGAGATTCTAATGACCCTCCTACTTGTTTCAGGTGCAATAAAACAGGTCACATGAAGAAGGATTGTCCCCTAGAAAATGCAAAGAACAAGGGAAAAACCATCTAACTTCAAGAAGGACAAATATTCAAAGAATAAGTTTGCCAAGAATAAGAAGGCCTATTAAGCAACATGGGATGATAGTGATTCGTCTTCCGAAGAAGAAACGGATGAAAACAATGAAGTGGCAAACATGTGCTTTATGGCTTCACAAGACCATGTAAGTAATGATTTCGAATCAGAAGATTTACTTGATGCCTTTAATGAAATATTTCAAGAATTGAAAAAGGGAAAGATTAGAGTTAAGAGTCTAGAGAAAGTTAATCAAACACTTTCTCAAGAAAATCTTAACCTTGATAAGGAAGTGAAATCTTTAAATTCTCGCATTGCAAGTTTAGATACTGATCTTGAATCTCTCAAAAAGAATTACGAAGAGATATCAAAGAACGTATCTAAGTTTAACAAAGGCAAAGAGAATTTAAATGATGTCCTTCATCATCAAGTTAAATCTAGTCAAAAATACGGTCTTGGTTTTAAAAATTCTTCTGTAAAAGAATCTTCTGCTAAAAACACTAGTAGAAATAAATCAGCATCTATTTCTAGTGTTACACACAAATTATATGAATTTTTTGAAAAGCCTAAGGCTGTAAATGTTAGTGATAAAAGCAAGTCTAATGTTCGGTTAAGTCGACTGAGCCAATATACCAGTCGTCTGTCCAGAGGAATTGAATCTTATTCAACAAGATCAAAACCTCATATAAGTCGACCTAGTGTATCATCCAGTCGACTGACTCATACTAGAAGTCGACTGAAGGACACTATTAAGTCGACTGGACAGAACAAGTTTGTATGGGTTCCAGTCAGCTTAAATTAGAATGATAGAATTGCGTATATTAATTCCTATGTTTTAAATGTGTGTAATTCTATTAACTATATTCCTGCTTATGGAGGAAAATCAAACTCTTCATGGATTTGGTTTTCCCCAAACTAATATGTTTTGGACCCAATAAAAAAGGTACCGTATCTACCTTGAATTTTTTATAGGTACCCAAGAAAGATCGCTGGATACTTGACAGCGGATGTTCAAAACATATGACAGGACATGCCAACCTTCTATCCACCATCCAAAGCATAGATGGAGGAACAGTTACCTTTGGTGATAACAACAAAAGCAAAGTCATAGGAATCGGCATGGTCGGTAAAAATTCTAACCCAACCATAGAAAATGTATTGTTAGTTAGTGGTTTAAAGCATAATCTATTAAGTATTAGTCAATTGTGTGATAAAGGGTATAAAATAGTATTTGAAAAAGATGCATGCTTGATTTATGACTCTACTATGCAAAATATCATTTTTCAAGGTTTTTGTAAAAATAATATTTATGAATTGTGTTTGAATGCAATTGAATTTTCAAATGATTTTTGTTTAATAGCTTCTAACAATGAATCTTGGTTATGGCTAGAAGATTTGGACATGTGAACATGAAAAATCTCTCAAAATTATCTAAGTATAACCTAGTTAAAGGACTGCCAAAACTATCCTTTAAAAAGGATAAGTTATGTGATGCATGTCAACTAGGAAAACAAATCAAATCCACTTTTAAAACAAAAGAAGTAATTTCTACTAGTAGGCCGCTCGAATTAATTCATATGGATTTATTTTGCCCTACTAGAGTTGCTTCTTTAAATAAAAGTAGATATGTATTTGTTTTAGTAGATGATTTTTCAAGATTCACTTGGACATTCTTTTTAAAACATAAAAATGATGTTTTTGATGAATTTACAAATTTTTGTAAACGTATTCAAAATCAAAGATCTCTAACTATAGTCACTATTAGAAGTGATCATGGTGGAGAATTTGAGAATGAAACATTTACAGAATATTGCAACAAGAATGGTATAACACATTCATTTGCATTTCCTACAGCTTCACCACAAAATGGAGTGGTTGAAAGGAAGAATAGGACTTTGCAAGAATGCGCACGTACTATGCTTGTTGAAAGCAATTTACCAAAGCATTTTTGGGCTGAAGCTGTTGCTACAGCTTGTTATGTTTTAAATAAGATTTTATAAGACCTAAGCTAAAGAAGACTTGTTATGAGTTGTTTTATAACAAAATTCCTAAAGTCTCTTATTTTAAGACATTTGGTTGTAAGTGTTTTATTCTGAACACGAAAGATAATTTAGACAAATTTGATCCTAGATCTAATGAGGGTATCTTTTTAGGATACTCAAATAGGAGTAAAGCATATAGAATTTTCAATAAGTCTACAATGACTAGTGAAGAGTCAATGCATGTTACATTCGATGAATCTCTGCCTTCATCAACCTTAAATAAAGATGATGAAACTGATTCATCACCTTTAAATAATGTGATTAAATCTTTAGAACAAACTAGTCTGGCTGATAAGTCGACTGATAAGGACTCCCAGTCGACTGATGTAAAGCAGTCGAATGAAGAACCTGTCAAGTCGACTGATCCTATTGTGATATCTTCAACTTTACCAAAATCTTTTGTTGAAGTTAAAGATCATCCTCATGACTTAATAATTGGTGACTTCTCCCATGGTATTCAGACACGCTCACATATTAATATGATTTCTCATACAGCATTCTTGTCGGATTTTGAACCGAAAAATATACAAGAAGCTTGTGAGAATGAATTTTGGATGAATGCCATGCAAGATGAATTAAACCAGTTTATAAGAAATGATGTATAGGATTTAGTTCCACGACCTCCTGATCAGACTATTATTGGTACCAAATGGGTATTCAAAAATAAGTTAGATGAATCAGGACAAGTTGTAAGGAACAAAGCTAGATTAGTTGCTCAAGGGTATAATCAAGAAGAAGGTATAGATTTTGATGAAACATATACTCCTGTTGCTAGACTAGAATCAATTCGTATTTTATTATCTTTTGCTTCTTTCATGAATTTTATACTTTATCAAATGGATGTTAAAAGTGCTTTTCTTAATGGGTTTATCAAAAAAAATGTTTATGTTAAACAACCACCAGGTTTTGAACATGAACAATTTCCAGATCAAGTTTATAAATTGAAAAAGGCTTTATATGGTCTTAAACAAGCACCTCGTGCTTGGTATGATCGTCTGAAAACTTTTCTTTTAGAAACAGGATTTGAAATAGGTAAAGTAGACACTACCTTGTTTATTAAAAGAGTTAAGAATGATATCTTAATCATACAAATATATGTTGATGATATAATTTTTGGTTCTACTAATAATAATCTATGTCAAGAGTTTGCTAACACCATGAAAAACGAGTTTGAGATGAGTCACATGGGTGAACTCAATTATTTCCTTGGACTTCAAATTAAACAGTCCTCAAATGGCATATTTATTAATCAAGGAAAATATGCAAAAGAACTACTCAAACGGTTTAACATAGATAGTACAAGTAGTAAATCCACACCTATGGCTACTACTACTACCCTTGACAAAGATATATTAGGTAAGAGTGTTGATCAAAAACTCTATCGAGGTATGATTGGTTCACTCTTATATATTACCGCAAGTAGACCAGATATTATGTTCAGCGTATGTTTATGTGCTAGATATCAATCTAGTCCTAAAGAGTCTCATTTAAAAGCAGTGAAACGAATTTTAAGATACATTAAAGGCACATCTGAATATGGTTTATTTTATCCACGCACCGATAATTTTCTACTTTTGTCATATAGCGATGCTGATTTTGCTGGAAGTAAAACTGATCGCAACAGTACTAGTGGGACATGTTACTTTTTGGGACATTCACTAGTTTCTTGGTGCAGTAAAAAGCAAAATTCCGTATCCTTATCAACCATAGAAGCTGAGTATATCGCTGCAAGTTTGGCATGTGCACAAATCTTGTGGATGAAATAAACTTTATTAGATTATGGTATTTCATTTGAAAAACCTTCAATTATGTGTGATAATACCAGTGCAATTAATTTATCTAAAAATCCGATTCAACATTCACGTACGAAGCATATTGATATTCGACATCATTTTCTACGTGATCATGTTTTAAAAGGAGATATATCTTTAGACTTTATCTCTACTGATAAACAAGTAGCAGACATATTTACCAAACCCCTTAAAGAAGATACTTTTATTAACTTAAGAAGAGAACTAGGAATATGTAATTTTATTGACATTTGTTAAAATTTTTTATCTATTAAGACGACTGTGTTCTTGAGTAAGTCGACTGTACTGTATTTTCATATATACCTATTTTGTTCTCTGACCAGTCGCCTGATCTTTAAACCAGTCGACTGATCAGCAGATGTAAAAATTTAGTCTCTTCTCGACTAAGTCGACTGATATATCCTACCAGTCGACTGTCGCGAGTTCAACAGTCTTCAGCGACGATTCATCGCAGCTTTTGAGATAAAAATCTCATCTCTTTTCACCCGTGACTACTCATATTAGCCGTCGATCTCTTTCTTTTCAATCTCAGCCTTCCATCTTCAGTTAAAAATTCCTTTAAAAGCCCTTCTCTTCACTTTTACCGTTCTCAGTTTTTCCCCCAAATCTCAAAACCCTAATATGAGAAGAAGGAGTAGTCGACTTCATCTGCTGCTGTTGCTCGAATCAGTGCTGCTCTTTCTTTTTTTCTTTGGTAAAATCCCTCCTACTCTCTTTTGTTATGGCTCCTAAGCGATCTAAGAGGTCTCATGAGGCTAGCTCATCACAAGATTACTCACAGTACTTGTTGAGTCCGGATCTTTTAGAACGTTGGTTCTTAATGTGTAGCATAACTATATTTCCGGGTCGTTTTGTTAACTTTGGTGATTTGGATAGGTTTAATCTTGTTCCCCTATTCCAAAATTGTAGCCTCTATGAATATCTTTCTCTTGTTAATCAACACTATGTATGCATGTTGTCATCATTTTATGTATGACTGTGTTTTTAATTTGTCTCTGATCAGTCGCCTACTTCATTTTATAAGTCGACTGATACACATATTTTTATGATAGATCTATTTTATGATAAGTCTCTATGTATGCATGTTGTGAATGCATGTTGTGTTTTTAACAGGGGGAGCATATCATTACTATGCTTGTATATTTTATGTTATTATCAGCTATTGTGTTGTCATCATCAAAAAGGGGGAGAATGTTGATTCTTGATTTTGATGATCACAACACACTGCACATGTATCTATGCTAAACTTACAGGTGCTATACACAAAGGACCTACTTTTGTACAGCTGAACAAATGATCAAGCACAAAAGCTCTAGATAAAAGACAATGGCCAAAGCTTCACTCAAGACTCAAGCTCAAATGTGTCAAATTGTCATGTCTTGTAAACATTGTATTTTTTCTCTTTTGTTGAGTCTTAGTATGATTGTAAAGCCTTGTCACACACACATACACTCACTATTTTATAATGTGTGTTTTTCAAAAACATCAAAAAAAGTCAAAACAGTTTGAAGTAATTTAACTGTTGAGTACCAGTCGACTGATACCTCTGGCAGTCGACTGGCAGTACAAAACTGTTTAAATTTATTCAAACTCTGACCAGTCGACTCATTATGACAACCCAGTCGACTGTTCGAGTGCTTTTGACCGTTTTCTGTTTTCAAAATTGATTTTTCAAAATCAAAAGCTTTAAGATCCGTTGGTTGACAGTTGGAATAACTGTCTCCCAACGTCCAGGAGATCTAACTCTATAAATAGAGTTCAGATCTCACTGAAAAAGATCTTAATATACTTTCTAATATATCCGAGCATTCTTTGAGAAATTCTAAGTGAAAAGTGAGAAAAAGCTTTCAAGTTTAAAATCTCTGGTTCTCTACACTCAGTCCAGTATAACAACGATTTCGTTCTGAACTGGGTATAGAAGTCGACCTTGTTTTAGCCACGTTCTACAACACATAACACTAACAAGGCTATAGGTTGACTTGTTTGTTGTCTCGCCTACAGGATCCAACACCAAACACTATGACTGAGAGTGGCAATGCTCTCCTTGCACTTCGCACACTATGCCTGCAGTAGCTCTGCTCACTCCCTCTGAGTCTCTACCTGCCTCTGAAGAGACACAATGAGACTCCTCGGAACTGGTTCTTCCTCGTCGGAGGAATCATCAGATGAACCCGAAGGTGGAGTGATCTCTCGGGACTCATGCCATTCCTCCTAGAATTCTTTGGGATCTTCTTCGTCTGAATTAGCTTGCCCGGGGTAGTAATCTTCCTCAACTATGTGCTAGTCATCACCTCAAGCTGGGTCGAAGTGGTCTGCCATCTTTGGAGAAAGGCGAAGGAGAAGCATAAATCATAGAGCAATACAAATGTAAGTGACTTATATTTAAATATCTAGACTTATCACACACTCTAATGTTCACTCTAGGGTGTCGTTCCTTATAAATTTGTACTACTTGAAAGCCTGGCTCTGATACCACTCTGTAACACCCAGAATTCCAAACACACTGAATTCGAAGTTCTACAGGATCTTTACACTTCTCTTCGTACAATTTTACAAGGAAATTAAAAACTTTATTACATCAAGTTACATTCAAACAGCGGAAGTAAATTTACATCAATTACATGAATGAAATAAAACAACACTTGAATAATGCTTTAAGCATCAATTCCTCCTTAATCTTTTTCATTCACTTTGTCCTGCATGGAAACTGTGGGCTCGTTAGTTAATTCAACTGACGCAAGGATATAATACATCAATTTTCTCTTACTTAGAAAGCACACACTTGTCACAAACAAAATTATGGGGACTATCCTATTGATGTCGTGTTGTGCTGTGCCCTTAGTTCTTAATGCAGTTATTTATATTACATGGCACTAATACGCACTTGTTCGGATTCTATGCATCCTATACTACATAGGTCCGAGGGCAAGCCCTTAATCGTACTTCATCTTGTAGGGTTCAGTCCCTCGCCATGACTTAAACTACTACGGTAATTACGGTATGTATCCTAGATGTTCTATGAGTTATAAGCCCATGTCCAGATAGTCTGGAGGAAAATCTCACGCACTGACATGACGCATCATGCAGGCAGACCATGGACAATTCAACATCCGTCATGAAATGATGGCATCACCCGTAGTCACCAAACACTCCACAAGCGTCGCCACCGGGACGATAATTCCGGAGTAGTGCTCATGCCATGTCATGACTCATCAAGCACGCAGTGTATGAATCACTCTCACACTGCCAATCTGATGGTTCTCATACTCGTGTTTTTCTCTTACTTTCGTCACATCTCCACTATGTATCTAGTCCTTCATTTATTTGAATCATGAATAAAATCAGTCCCCTAGAGTTAGCACTTCCTCTATACCGGTCTTAACCAATAATTCAACAATACGATCCAAACTTGGTTTTTGTTTTCAATATCTCATCTCAAAAAATACCTTTCGATGCCGGTATAAGGCTTAACTACCCTCTAGCTTTCAATTCCATTTCATGTTTAAAGCATTTGTGTATTCATATTCATAAGACCTTTCATAATTCATCATGATATTTGATTTCACTTTTATGTACAATCTCATGCATAGAATAAATTTCATTTGTCACATTCATAATTCATTCTTTCCACATGATTCCTCTTATTCTCATTTCATCAATACTAAATCTAAAATTCACACTTTCGATTTTCCATTATCAAAATCTCTTTTCGAAATTCTTTTAAACAATACCTTTATTTTTTTCTATATCTAAAGACATTTAAAACTTGAAACCCAACAGTCAGGGCAGTCGACTGTTAAAGCATAGTCGGTCGACTGTTCTGCGAGAATTTAAACTCGAAAATCAAATAGACAGGGCAGTCGACTGTTAAAACATAGTCGGTCGACTGTTCTGCGAGGATTTAAACTCGAAAACTAAATAGTCAGGACAGTCGACTGTTAACGCATAGTCGGTCGACTGTTCTGCAAGTACATTTCAAAAATTGGAATTTATACAGTAACTTAAGATTTTAAAAACCATTTAACTCTTATTTTTCATATAAAAGACTATTCTTTTATTTGTACAAAAATGGTCACAAAAGCTTTATGTCCTCTTAATTTGTTTCTTTTCAAAGAGAAAATTCTAATTTGATAATTCTCAAATGGGTTACTCTTCATTAAACTAATAATTTTCTCCTTTTCTTCTTTTATCAATAAAAATCCAATCTTTCTCTTAACTTAGTCCAAATTACAAAATGTTCATTTTTCTTTCTTTCCAACATGTAAATTTGGGAATTTTTTGTATCAATCTTACTAACAATAAACATGTATGATTTATTAATCAATCTACTTACATAGCATGGAGACTTCTCATAGTTCACATCTTATAAACAACACATTTCTTCATATTGCTTTTTTTCACATACATGAACATTTCCACATAAAGATTCATATTTTCTTAATTAACAAATAAGTATATTATCAAGTTATCACAACAATATTTCTATTCACATCATTCAATCAATTTTACTACTTATTTCACACAATTCCATATGGGTTCAGTTTCTCCTTAAACATGGCACTAACATAAGGTAGTATTTCCTTTTCTTGTTTATTCTAACATGATCACAAACATAAACTTAGCATGGTATAGTCAGAAGTTGGAGAAAATTGCCCACCTTTTTGGAGAGAAAAATAAACAAAAGAACTTCTAAAATGAACAAATGAAGCATTCTTCTCCTAGTTTGAGCCACCAAGAATGCGTCTTCTCCTCTTAGCTTGAATGGTGTTTGTACTCCTCCTTGCTCCTTAGAATGTAGGACAGCCAACTTGGAATGGCGGAACACACAAAACTCAAGCTCTCAATCTTTTAAACTCACAACTCTCTTAATTTTTTATTTTACTATTTTTTCTTCTTCTTTCTTTCAATAATATAGGTGCAAGAATGAAGAGTGTGTGTGTGTGTGTGGGGGGGGGGGGGAGGGTTATTTATACAAATTTTGAGTGCAAATGGAAGGTTATGATTAGTCCAAATAGTTAAGGATCTAAGGCCAAGATGAATTAGGGAGTTGTAGCAACTACCTATGATGAGATAACCACCTCACCACTACTCCCATCTCTCCCTCTCTCCTTGGTACAATCCGGCCTATGTCAAAAGGTGTATAATGCACGTGCTAGTGCAATGCACATGCAAACTAGTACCCCCTACCAAAAGTTTGTTCATGTGTTTTAATTAATTGTTTTCTAAATTGGTCTATACTACAAGTTAGACTAATTAAAAGAGGAATTAAATTAAATGGGCTCACTAATGGGCCAAATGACAACAAGCTCTAGTAAATAAATAAATTAATTAATTATAGTGGGCTAGAAAGAGATAATTAGGCCAAGGATTTAATTAGGCTTTTTAAAAATAGGTTTTTTTAGAAAATAAAGAGAATAATTACTTGTTCATGCTAAAAAGAAATATTTCTCTAGAAAAAAATGCATATGAAATTATACGTACAAAACACGTAAAATCACAAACTCTTATAAATAAAATTCAGGATGTTACAAAAAAAAATATATTTTTTATTTTTTCCTCGGACGGCACTTGAAGTGCCGTCCCTCAAATTTGACATTTTTCCATTTTGGCTTGGACGGATCTTCAAGATCCCTCCAACCATTTTTTTGTTATTTTTTTCCTTTTTTTAATTATTAAAAATTTTAAAATAATCAAATAAGTTATTTAAAAATGCCCAGATTTTTTTATTTGCGTGGGACGGAACTTAGAGTTCCCTCCGATGATTTTTTTTTCTTTTTCTTTTCTCTATTTATAGAATTTTACCACTGCAGCAAAGTCGCTTTGTTATATGTATAATATGCGAAAATGCATATTTTAGCAAAGCACGACTGTGAATGCTCTGAGGGGCATGGGGGGTGGAGTGTCACTAAAAAATCCTCAAGAGGGTTGACTGCCACAACCCCAAAACCTAGGGGGTTTTAGGTGAAATTTATCCACACAAAATAAAAAAAATCATCATTTTACTCCTTCCACATTCAATTTCCCCTCATTTAAAAACTATATTCGGTAGGGGCTCTTCATCAAACTAATTTCACGTTTGGTCTCTTTTGTGCCACATCAGCATAGGCTACAGTTTCCAACTGCGATTTCTTCTTTTGTTAGACCACAGATAGTAACTGTGGCTTCTTATTTTTTTTTTGTTTTTTTATGTTTTGTTAGCGGTTCATTTTGTTCATAATTAAGGCTGTGGTTCGGAATTGCGGTCTTGTCTATATGTATGTTGCTGTTCGTAGTTGCGACATCTTTTTGACATGTTCAACCCGAGAGTCTACTCTATCTGTCTCTATACTTAGGGATTACTCTCTTTATCTCTTGAACATATTAAAGAAATGCTGCAACTACGAACTACGGCATACGTATAGTCATGAACAAAATAAACAGTAGCCGCAGATGAGACCTGCGGCAATAATTTTTTTTAAGAAAAAGCCGCAGTTATTATTTGCGACCTCATAAAAGGAAAAGCTGCAATTAAGTGCTGCGGGGCTATGCTGACGTGCCAAAAAAAGACAATGCATGGAATTAGCACCACAGGAGTCTTGAGATATCTTTACTATTTTAATAAGAGAGTTGGGTTTGTAAACAAACAAACCCTAATTTTGTAATTGAGTAAACCCGTGCAATATACGTCCAAATTAAATTCAATTAATAGAAACATTTGTAGACAAACAAATCCGTGTATTGCCTGTACATATCTGATTTAATATAAAGAAAGTATTAGATTTAATGCTAAACTACACTGACATTTTTACTATTAATAATAATATATTTATTAAGGCGTGCATCGCATCGCATGTGGAAATTACTACTGAGATTTAGTTTGAAGATGAGATTTATTTTGAAAAAAAATAAAAATAAAAATCTACCACATTACAACTGGGACCCACATGCTGTCTCATTCTACTCTGCTCCCAAATATCGCAGTTATCATCATATGCCATGCCATGAAATATTTCCTTGGCTTCGCACAGGACACTATAACCATTCTAGACCGCACAAAACCTCTAACCTCCAACACCTGCAACCTCATCAAATCCCAAACCCAAAACGTCCTCACAAAAATTACTCTAATGTCGTCAATTTGGGCCACTCGACCTCACCCTCTCCTCTTCCAACTCCCCCCACATTCCCCTCCACTCTCTTTCAAAACTTTCTCTTCAACTACTCCTACTGCAACAACAACAACAACAAACAATTACAACCATCTAATACAAACCCTTTGCAGAAGAGGCAGCCTCAAGCAAGCCCTTCAGCTCCTCCCCCACGAACAGAGCCCAACTCAAAAAACATATGAATCCCTCATCCTTGCCTGCACCCAGTCCAATGACCGGCCTTCCGCCCACGTCGTTCATCGGCGCCTTGTCAATGATGGGTTGGATCAGGATCCTTTCCTGTCGACGAAACTCATCTGCATGTACTCACATTTCAGTTCGTTGGATAATGCACGGAACGTGTTTGACAAAACTCTTGAGAAAACTATATTTGTTTGGAATGCGCTTCTGAGAGCGCTGGCGCTGGCGGATGAGGGCGAGGAGGCTCTTTCATTATGTCGGGATATGGGTAGACTTGGGATGGTGTTGGATAGCTTTACGTATGCGTATGCACTTAAGGCGTGTGTTGCTTCTTCTTCGTGCCATTTGTTGGCGAATGAGAGGATTCGGGAGATTCATGGGCATGCATTGAGACATGGGTTTGACTCTAGGGTGCATGTAGCGACGACTTTGATTGATTGTTATGGGAAGCTTGGAGGTGTGCACTATTCGCGTAGAGTGTTTGAAAGGGTGGTTGAAAGGAATGTGGTTACTTGGAGTGCGATGGTAGCTTGTTATGCGAATGAGAGCCCCGTTGATGCATTGAAACTCTTTTGGGAGATGATGGTGAGAGATCCAGATACAGTTCCTAATTCAGTTACTGTGGTTAGTGTTCTTCGAGCTTGTGCTGGTTTGGCCGCATTGGGACAAGGGAAGATTCTTCATGCTTTTGTTCTTAGAAGAGGGCTTGATTCTATCGTATCAGTGATCAATGCTTTGATTGCAATGTATGTGAAAAGTGGAAGTTTGGAGAAAGGCCGACGAGTTTTTGACACAATGGATGATCGGAGAGATGTTGTTTCTTGGAATTCACTGATCGCAGGCTATGGGAGTCATGGGTTTGGGAGGGAAGCACTTCTTTTGTTTGAGAAGATGGTAAGTAATGGTGTTAAACCAAGTCCTATTACCTTTGTGAGTATCTTAGGTGCTTGTAGTCATTCTGGACTTGTGGACGAAGGAAAAAGGTTATTTGCAGCAATGTCCCGCATATATGGTACTCAACCTCGTGTAGAACACTATGCATGTATGGTGGATCTTCTTGGTCGTGCTGGCCAATTGGATGAGGCAGCAAAGGTTGTAGAAGGGATGCGTCTTGAACCGGGTCCCACTGTGTGGGGTTCTCTCCTTGGAGCATGTAGGATTCATGGCCATGTTGAGCTTGCAGAAAGAGCATGTGCCCATCTATTTGAACTCGAGCCCTCGAATGCTGGGAACTATATACTTCTAGCAGATATATATGCAGAAGCTAAAATGTGGAACAAAGTAGGCAGCATAAAGCAGCTTTTGGAAGCTAAAGGGTTGCAGAAAGTGGCTGGATGCAGCTGGATTGAAGTGAAGAAGAAATTGTACTCTTTTGTTTCTGCTGATGAAGTGAATCCACAGGCTGAACAACTCCATGCCCTTCTTGTTAAGTTGGTGACACAAATGAAGGAGATTGGTTACGTTCCCAACTCCAAGGTTGTCCTTTACGATCTTCATCAGATGGAGAAAGAGCAGATCTTGCTTGGTCACAGTGAAAAATTGGCTTTGGCCTTTGGTCTTATTAATAGTGGAAATAGAGAAGTCATTCGAATAACTAAGAACTTAAGGCTGTGCGAGGACTGCCATACTTTCACTAAGTACATTTCAAAGCTTGCAAATAGAGAGATTTTTGTAAGAGATGTCAATCGATTTCATCATTTCCGGGATGGGGTGTGCTCTTGTTTGGATTACTGGTGAACTTAGTCACTGAAAGTAAAGAACTAACTCCACTGAAGATAATTTTGGAATGTCCGAGACTGGATATGTACCGAGAACGCGTATACTATCTGTGCGAAGTGGTGCTCTACGGGGCATGTAACCAGTAAGTTATCATTGCATCTTTATATTCTTTGTGATGATACACAAAATTATCATTAACAAAAGTTAAACATTTGATATGTTTTGCATAAAAAGATGCATATCTTTACGTAATGTCAGTCATTTTTGAAAAGAAAAAAAAATTAACTACATCGGTCACATATGCCAATATGCAAATAGTTACAAAGTTATGTTCGCAAAAAAGTTGACAAAACAAAATAATTGATGGTTTAACATTTGTACAGAAAATAGAAAAGAGAATGAATACAACATTAAAAACTAGATAGTGAAAGCTGTGAGGAGATAGTTTATATTTTATAAAGATTGAATGATATAAGGAGGTTGTTGAGAATTACGGATGCGACCAATATTACATGTCCACTGGGTACTTCTGTTAAGAAAGTAGCAAAAGATGGTTTTGGAGGAAGTTAAAGCTAAGAAAGAGTTCGAATTGGCATTGGAATGAGGATATCCAAAAGTGAGTTAAAGCAAAAAAAAAAAGCTTCTTATAAAGATTGGAAGAAGGGAGGAAATGAGGAGAATTTTGAAAAGGCTAAACGGTTGAGGACTACCCTAAGCTCTTGAATTTCTAAATTGACTACCTTATTCTTGCTTTAATATGCGTGACCCCCTAAACTCTAATTTTACTCATAACTACCCTATACTACCGGTATAGGGTAGTTATTTGAAAAGTTGCTATTTGTTAGGGTAGTTTCTTAAATTAAATAAAAGTTCTGAGGATGAAAGTTTGAGAGGATTAACCATATTAAAGCAAGTTTAGGGTAGTTAATCTAAAAAAAACTCAAAATTTTAGGATAGTTTTATGCTATGCAGTCACTTGAGAATTGTACGGTAGAGAAAAAGCTTTACAAAAAAATGTTGGTTGAGACTATCTGAGCTTAATTTATATTACTTCAGATCCTAGATCCTAGAGAGAGGGAGGAGGATATAGATAATCTGGGTGAACTCAGAAAAATGAGAAATAAAGAGGATACTTTTGAATAATTTCAAGTGCACTAAGAGTGATCGAGTGAAGAAATTGAAGATCAAATAATTCTACTAAAGATAAAAGAACAATTGAAGTGCTTCAAATTTAGATACTTTAATATATATCGTCAAATTTTCTTATACATTATATCTACAAAACAGTAAAATATATGAAAAATTAACATATTTGTAAACAGTCATTGACTATGGATGGAAATATGTACAACTTGTTTGTTTTTTTTATTCTATATTGGGACTGAATAGAAATAATTGAGTGAGACTCTAACATTACGAATGTAGAGATAAAAGACTAAGAATTTGTAGTTGATAGAGATATGAGGTACTTTATCATGTGTTTAACACGAAAATGCTTTTTTTATATTAAAAAACATTTTCATGTTTTTTTATATTTAAAAAAACGTGAAAATGCCATGTGGCAAAAGGAAAGAAAGATGATAAATGTGAATTTTATCACGTGTTTAACATGGAAGTGTCATGTGGTGTAAGAAAATAAATAAAAAATATCTACGTGGGTCAAGCAAAAGAATCAAAACTCAACTTTATATATATTACATATAATAGATATCTAATTAATACAACCTGCCTAATTTATTAACCCTATCACAGAATACCCAATCCAACCTAGCCACCACTCCACGACCAGTGCCATATATATAATAAACTTAATTCTTAATCCGCAACCATTTAGGGATCACTGGGTGATCACATATAGAGAAGGTATAGTGTGGCTGCTAATTTCTGTGTGAGAGCAAACATATGATATGAGTTCTTTTATAAACAATAAAAAGCTGACCTTTTTGACTTCTGTCTGTATTGCTGCTTCCAATTGTTATTGACTGTTGAATCTGACTCGTTTACACCGTTGGATCTGATCTTGATGGTGACGATCGCTCTGATTGACCTATAAAAGTCTGAAACGCCGAGGTTGACCCCGGTGACAGACCCTTCGACGCTCAAGCCAGAACTCGAGAATAGAAAGAGAGAGCTTTTGTGGAGGAAATACTCATTACCTTGTTCTGGTAAAGGTAGAGGGGTAATTATAGTTGCCTTGCGGGTCAGTTTCAAGATAATAATTTATCTCTACTTTCCGTTTTTTTTGGATTGAATCAGTTATCTCTTCTTCATGAAGAGATAAGAGTAGTTGAGGAAATTTGAGTTCTAAAATCTCCCTTAGATAAGAGATTGTTTTTGAACCATCTCTTATAGATAATCATGAGTTTAAATCATTTTTAAATGATCTGGACTCATTTGCATGGGGCTGTTATGACAACCCAATAAGACAGATCATTTTTTGGGTTATTGGGCTTGAAAGAAATCCAATTTTCATTTATGGACCCGTTTATATGTGAAATTACCGTTTTACCCCTAAGAGCTTTAAGAATCGTGCCCAATTTGAACGGTCCCAATTTAGTTTTATTTTTACTCATATCACAAGCCTATTGCCGACGGTGACAAGGCTGTTATCCTTAGTGGAACTGGTACTACTTCCACGGCCAGGCAGCTGAAGAGGTTTGTATCTCCTGCTTACTTCTCTTATCACTTTTTAATATTACGCAATTCACTCTTATACTGCAATTTTGTTGCTTCAATGCATTTCCCCCTTTTGCTAGTCACCACATTCACTCATACAGAGAGAAATTTAGGACGAATACTTATTAAAAAATAAGCGTGACTGTAATAGAAATTAGAGATGGATAGATGGATGTGAAAATATGAAATGAGTGCATATGGAAGAAAGTAGAGGTTGCCCCAATTAGAACATAAAACGCAGGAGAACCCTTTGGGTTTGGTTTGGATACATACAATAGAGACTAAAGACCTCCCAATTAGAAAAATTGATAGGATGGAAGTTAGGAGAGCAAAAAGGACTAGGGTTGAACCCAAACAAACTTGGAGAGCAAAAAGGACTAGGGTTGAACCCAAACAAACTTGGATTGAAGCTACTAAAAGGGATTTGAAAAATGTTAATTTGAAGGAGGTAAGCCCTCGATAGGGTTGAGTGGAGGAGAAGGATTTACGCAGACTACCCTGAAAATTTGGGATAAGCTTTGTTGTTGTTGTTGTTGTTGTTGTATTTAGGTCTCACAAGTTCATAGTTTTTCTTGTCTTGTTGAGCAATGCAAACAGGAGAACATCAAGCTTTTGGCTTAATGATATTGCATGAGTTATCATCAAGATCCAAGTCAAGAAAAAAAGGTTGTGAATAGTTGGAAGGAAAGAAAAATGAACTTGCAAAAATTTATTAGCATTCGTGCAACATTAAATTCCATGAGATCAACCTGATTTGTTTAATTGTTCCCTTTGGATTGTATAAAATCCTTTAAGTATAAAATCCTTTAAAATGTGGTATCACCTATTTATCCTCGATCATTCTTTTCTAGAATAGATGTTTCTGATAGCTCCCATCATGTTTCTAGTGATGCCATATTGATCTGGACTGTCATCATCTGCAGCTTTTTATTTATGTTAGATGAACAACCTTAATCATGAAGTGAATCTTGTTCTCCTTTGCTTGATTTAATCGACAACACTAGTATTATTTGTATTACGGTTTTCAGAAAGCTAAAATTTTTTCTGTCCACATTGAAAAAAAAAAATCTTAAATTTTATTGACTGGATTCTTGTATTTTGCAGAAGAGTGAAAGTGAAATCCTTGGTTGTCTCACTTATGTCATTGAGATGTACGCGATGTGGGGTTTTGATAACTTATAGCTGATGTCAAGTTATTCTTTATTTTTTCACTACTAATTGCCTTGTGCAGATATTCGGTTGCAGCTCCTAGCTCTACTACCTTAGGGAATAATTTCAAGATGAAATCAGTATCAAATCCAAGATGGAAGAGGGCAGTACTGAAAATCAGTGGTGCTGCATTAGCTGGCTCTGGCCCACATAACGTTGACAAGGTTGTTTACCTTTTTAATATTTGTTTATTTTAAATTTTTAAAATTGTATCACTTTGGAAGAAAAGCCTTGTAAGCCTGTAAAATTTATATGATTTCCTACACTTTACTTTCATCTAAAATTCCTACAGATATCCCTAGTTTAATTGGTTTCTCCCAGGTTATCATGCTAATTGCGGAGGAGGTTGCAAATTCGATTCGTTTTGGTGTAGAGGTATTTCACAAGTTCTTGAATGCAGTTCCTCTAGTTTGTTTGGCTTTTTAAAATTTGTTGATGTTGTAGTACGACTCTATTTGTTGGTCTGTTATTAGGTTGCTATTGTTGTTGGCGGTCGAAATTTCTTTTGTGGTGACACTTGGGTAGCTGCAACATGCACTGACAGAGCTACAGCTTACCAAATTGGGTAGTGTCATTCGTTCTTTACTGTTGTTTGTTCCTATATTGATTTTGTTATCAGAATCTAATCAATTTTATTTCCAATATTATTTTTTTTTGACAATTCCAAATCTTATTGTAGTCAGACTGAAATATTAATTTCCTAAGTATTTCCTTAAAAGATATTATTGCTTTTATTAATAATTTAACTATTGTAGAAGACCCTTATTACCAGCAAAAATTTAAAATAAGCAGTATCTAAATTTATAATATAGACCCTAATATTTAATTTCTTTTGCTGAAAACACCCAAGTGTCCCCAGAACTTCATTTATACTCTCATTTTCATGCCTAGATGTTCCTTCTTTGGGGACCAGATGATTTTTTAAGTAGCGTTCTGCCCTTTCTTCCCATCTGAGCATCCTGATGCCAAATTTACTTGATTGTCACCAATGCACTCCTCCCTTGCCCCGACCATTTGATGCCAAATTTACAGGTTTTAATTATTATAAAAATTGCGAAATTCGGGTTAGTTTCAGCTGGAACAGGTTGATCGCAATAAAATGAACGCCCTAGCTTTAACCAGCTTGTTATATTCTTAAATGTTTATGAGTTAGGATATATGAAATCCCAAGATAGTTGATTAACTCAAAAACGAATTGTCCGGAATTGAACTATTATTATTAGTTAGTTGAAAGTGTGTTGGAAGTACAGAATTATCTTAAATGTACAGTAAAGAGAGGAATTATTGTTCCTTTCAGATAAATTCATTACACTTTTTAGTTGTTTTTTTTTTTTTGCAAGTAAGATCTAGCATTTAGAACTTCAAAATCGAACTTAAATTATACAGCATTCAATTGGCTACCTCCCACATCAATTTTTCATTGTGTGCAATACATTTCTCGTAAGTTTTGTGCTTGCAGAGCTGGATATCTTTGCTTTGTGAATTCATATATTGCATATGCTGCAATCTAAACAAAATGTGTATTGATCATCTAATTGAACATAGGTCTTTATCACTCAAATTGAACTTATTTTATTATAACTTATACGACAGAATGATGGCATCAGCAATGAACTCTCTTTTGCTTCAAGCGTCATTAGAGAAAATTGGTGTTGAGACCCCCGTACAAACTGCATTTATGATGCAAGAGATTGCTGAACCGTACATTAGGCGACGAGCTATTCGACATCTTGAAAAAGGAAGAGTTGTTATATTTGATGGAATTGGTGCTGGAATGGGAAACCCTGTCTTAACTACTGACACAGCAGCTGCTTTGAGACCCTCAGAAAGTATGTTCCATTTTTTAACATATCAAGCAAAATGGAATAAGCATCTTAAAAGATTTGTATAGCACACACAGTGTACCTACTCACAAAATACAGAAATGTTCATTTAAAAGAAGGAAAACAAGCTTTTTTTTTGTTTTTTGTTTTGGAAACATATTCCTTGAGTTTGTCCGAAAACAAGACATGGGATGATGAAATTCCCTGCACAACAACCTGTTCACCTCCCTCTAATACAACGTGTTCTGTCTTGCAGTTAATGCTGATGTTCTGCTTAAAGTGAAACCCTTTAAGCAGAACAAAATTTCATCTGTACATGTGTGATTTTTCAAGTGAAACCCTTGTGTTCCTGGGGTTTTGCTTCTTGTTTGAGATTTGATGATTAATTTAGCTGATGCTCATGAACACCGCCTTAGAGAGGATGGCAACTTCAAAGAGCTCCCGCCATGTGCAATATGATTTTGCGTCTTTGGGCTGCACTTCTGTAAAGCTTCATTGCTCAATGTTTCCGTATTCTTGCCCAATGTAATATTATGTCCTGCAGGTTGCTTGTGTAATTAATTAATTAATTATGAACCTCCTGGTATATGTATAGATTTTTAATTATAGTCCACAGTTTCCGACCGTTTTCGTGAAATTTTGTATTTAACTGTTTTAGCCTCATTTGTGGGCTATAGTCCACAGTTTATGGCAACTTTCGTGAGATTTTTTATTTGCTTCATTTTGTGGGCTATAGTACATTATTTTCGATTTCTTTAATGAGATTTCGTATTTTACTGTTTTTGGCCTCATTTTGTGGGTTACTGTTCACAGTTTCCGGCCGTTTTCGTGAAATTTTGTATTTGACCTTTTTAGCCTCATTTGTGAGTTTTCGGCCAATATCGTGAGATTTTCTATTTCCCTCATTTTGTGGGGTATAGTGCACTGTTTTTGATCAATTTAATGAGATTTCGTATTTTACGGTTTTGGTCACAGTTTTCGGCCGTTTTCGTGAAATTTTGTATTCGACTTTTTAGCCGCATTTGTGGGCTATAGTATATGTCCCTCATTTTGTGGGCTATAGTCGACTGTTTCCAGTTGTTTTGTGAAATTTTGTATTTGACTGTTTTAGCCTCATTTGTGGGCTATAGTCAACAATTTTCGGTTACATTCGTAAGATTTTTTATTTTCCTCATTTTGTGGGCTATAGTATTCTGGTTTCGATCACTTTCATGAGATTTCGTACACTGTTTTCGATCACTTTGATAAGATTTTGTATTTTACTATTTTGGACTCATTTTGTGGGTTATAGGCCATAGTTTCCGGCCGTTTTTGTGAAAATTTTGTATTTGACTGTTTCAGCCTCATTAGTGCACTATAGTTTACAGTTTTTGGTCACTTTCGTGAGATTTTTTATTTCCATCATTTTGTAGGATGTAGTGCACTGTTTTCGATCAATTTAATGAGATTTCGTATTCTACTGTTTTGGCCTTATTTTGTGGGCTATAGTCCACAGTTTTAGGTCGTTTTCGTGAATTTTTTATTTGACCGTTTTAGCCTCATTTGTGGACTATAGTCCACAGTTTTCGACAATTTTCGTTTGAATTTTTATTTCCCTCATCTTGTGGGTTATAGTATACTGTTTTCGATCTCTTTCTTGAGATTTCGTATTTTACTATTTTGGCTCCATTTTGTGGGTTATAGTCCACAGTTTTCGATCGTTTTCGTGAAAATTTGTATTTGGCTGTTTTAGCCTGATTTGTGGGCTATATAGTCCACAGTTTGAGGTCACTTTCGTGAGATTTTTTATTTTCCTCATTTTTTGGGGGTATAATACACTGTTTTTGACCAATTTTGTTAGATTTCGTATTTACTGTTTTAGCCTCATTTTGTGGGTTATAGATCATAGTTTCCGACCGTTTTTGTGAAATTTTGTATTTGACTGTTTTAGCCTTATTTGTGAGTTATAGTCCACAGTTTTCGGCAATTTCGTGAGATTTTTTTATTTCACTCATTTTGTGGGCTATAGTTCACTATTTTCGATCACTTTCATCAGATTTTGTAAATTACTTTTTTGGCCTCATTTTGTGGGTTATAGTCCACAGTTTCAGGCTGTTCTCGTGAAATTTTGTATTTGACTTTTTTAGCCTTATTTGTGGGCTATTGTCCACACTTTTTGGCCATTTTCATGAGATTTTTTATTTCCCTGAGTTTGTGGTTACACTGTTTTCGATCAATTTCTTGGGATTTCGTAATTTACTATTTTGGCGTCATTTTGTGAGTTATTGTAAACAGTTTCTGACCGTTTTTTGAAATTTTGTATTTGACTCTTTTAGCCAGATTTGTGGGCTATGCACAGTTTTTGGTCACTTTCGTGAGATTTTTTATTTGCCTTATTTTGTGGGTTATACAGTACACTGTTTTTGATCAATTTCATGAGATTTTGTATATTACTGTTTTGGCCTCATTTTGTGGGTTATAGTCCACAGTTTCCGACCTTTTTAGTGAAATTTTGTATTTGACTTTTTTAGACTCATTTGTGAACTATAGTCCACATTTTCGGCCACTGTCGTGACATTTTTTATGTCCCTCATTTTGTGGGCTATAGTTCACTATTTCCAGTTTTTTTCGTAAAATTTTGTATTTGACTGTTTCAGCCTCATTTGTGGGCTGTAGTCCATAGTTCTCAGTCACTTTCGTGAGATTTTTTATTTCCCTCATTTTGTGGGCTATAGTACACCGTTTACGATCACTTTCATAAGATTTCGTATTTTACTGTTTTGGCCTCATATTGTGGGTTATAAGACAGTTTCCGGCCGTTTTCGAGAAAATTTGTATTTGACTGTTTTAGACTCATTTGTGGGATATATATAGTCCACAGTTTTTAGCCACTTTCGTGTGATTTTTATTTCCCTCATTTTGTGGGTTATATAGTAACTGTTTTCAATCAATTTAATGAGATTTCGTATTTTACTGTTTTGGCCTCATTTTGTGGGTTATAGTCCACAGTTTCCGACCGTTTTGGTTAAATTTTGTATTTGACTATTTTAGCCTCACTTGTAAGCTATAGTCAACAGTTTTCGGCAATTTCGAGAGATTTTTTGTTTCCCTCATTTTGTATAGTACAATGTTTTCGATCAATTTAATGAGATTTCGTATTTTACTATTTTGGCCTCATTTTCTGGGTTATAGTCCACAGTTTCCGGCCGTTCTCGTAAAATTTTGTATTTGACTTTTTTAACCTCATTTGTACGCTATTGTCCACACTTTTCGGCTACTTTCGTGAGGTTTTATATTTCCCTCATTTTGTGGGCTATAGTACACTATTTTTGATCAATTTCTTGAGATTTCGTATTTTACTATTTTGGCCTCATTTTGTAAGTTATTGTCTACAGTTTCCGACTGTTTTCGTGAAAATTTGTATTTGACAATTTTACCTCATTTGTGGGCAATAGTCCAATGTTTTCGGCCATTTTCGGAGATTTTTTTATTTTCTTCATTTTGTGGGCTATATAGTACACTGTTTTTGATCAATTTCATGATATTACGTATTTTACTGTTTTAGGCCTCATTTTGTGGGTTGTAGTCCACAGTTTCCGACCGTTTCAGTGAAATTTTGTGTTTGACTATATTAGCCTCATTTGTGGGGGCTACAGTCCACAGTTTTCGGCAACTTTCGTGAGATTTTTTATTACCCTCGTTTTCTGGGCTATAATACACTGTTTTGAATCAATTTCATGAGATTTCATATTTTACTGTTTTGGCCTCATTTTGTGGGTTGTAGTCCACAGTTTTCGACCGTTTTCGTGAAATTTTATATTTGACTGTTTTAGCCTCATTTGTGGGCTATAGTCCACTGTTTACGGCAACTTTCGTGAGATTTTTTGTTTCCCTCATTTTGTGGGCTATAGTACACTATTTTCGATCAATTTCTTGAGATTTCGTATTTTACTGTTTTGGCATTATTTTGTGGGTTATTGTCCACAAATTCCGACTGTTTTCGTGAAAATTTGTGTTTTGACTATTTTAGCCTCATTTGTGGGCTATAGTCCACAGTTTTCGGCCACATTCATGAGATTTTTTATTTCCCTAATTTTGTGGGCTATATAGTACACTGTTTTCGATCAATTTCATGAGACTGCGTATTTTACCGTTTTGACCTCACTTTGTGGGTTATAGTCCACAGTTTCCGACCGTTTTAGTGAAATTTTGTGTTTGACTTTTTTAGCCTCATTTGTGGGCTATAAGTCCACAGTTTTCGGCCACTTACGTTAGATTTTTTATGTCCGTCATCTTGTGGGATATTGTCAACTGTTTTCAGTATTGTTCGTAAAATTTTGTATTTGATTGTTTTAGACTCATTTGTGGGCTATAGTCCACAATTTTCGGTCACATTTGTAAGATTTATTATTTCCCTCATTTTGTTGGCTATTTGGCCTCATTTGGTGGGTTATAGGGCACAATTTCCATCCATTTTCATGAAATTTTTCTATTTGACTTTTTGAGCCTTATTTGTGTTTACTAGTCTACAGTTTTCAGGTCACTTTCGTGAGATTTTTTATTTGGATCATTTTGAAGGCAATATAGTACACTGTTTTCAATCATTTTCATGAGATTTCATACTTTACTGTTTTGGCCTCATTTTGTGTGTAATAGTCCACAGTTTCCGACCGTTTTCGTGAAATTTTCTATTTGACTTTTTTAGCCTCATTTGTGGGCTATAGTCCACAGTTTTCAGTCACTTTCGTGAGATTTTTTTATTTCCTTCATTTTGTGGGTTATATAGTACACTGTTTCGATTAATTTCATGAGATTTCGTATTTTACTGTTTTGGCCTCATTTTGTGTGTTACAGTCCACAATTTCCGGCCGTTTTCGTGAAATTTTGTATTTGACTTTTTTAGCCTCATTGGTGGGCTCCACAGTTTTCGGCCACTTTCGTGAGTTTTTTTATTTCCCTCATTTTGTGGGCTATAAACTGTTTTCGATCACTTTCATGAGATTTCGTATTTTACTGTTTTTGGCCTCATTTTGTGGGTTACAGTCCACAGTTTTCGGCAGTTTTCGTAAAATTTTGTATTTGATTTTTTTAGCTTCATTTGTGGGCTATAGTTCACAGTTTTCGGCAACTTTCGTGAGATTTTTTATTTCCCACATTTTGTGGCCAATAGTACACTGTTTTCGATCACTTTCATGAGATTTCGTATTTTATTGTTTTGGCCTCATTTTGTGGGTCATCGTTCACAGTTTCCGACCGTTTTCGTGAAATTTTATATTTGACTGTTTTAGCCTCATTTGTGAGCTATATAGTCCACAGTTTTCGGCAACTTTCGTGAGATTTTTTATTTCCCTCATTTTGTGGGCTATAGTACACTATTTTCGATCACTTTCATGAGATTTCGTATTTTATTGTTTTCGCCACATTTGGTGGGTTACAGTCCACAGTTTCGGACCGTTTTGTGTAATTTTGTATTTGACCTTTTTAGCTTCATTTGTGGGCTATAGTCCACAGTTTTCGGCCACTTTAGTTTTCGGCTACTTTCATGAGATTTTTAATTTCCCTCATTTTGTACACTATTTTCGATCAATTTCTTGAGATTTCGTATTTTACTGTTTTGGCCTCATTTTACGGGTTATAGTCCACAATTTTCGACCGTTTTCGTGAAATTTTATATTTGACTTTTTAAGCCTCATTTGTGGGCTATAGTTCACAGTTTTTGGCAACTTTCGTGAGATTTTTTATTTCTCTCATTTTGTGGGCTATAGTACACTATTATCGACCACTTTCATGAAATTTTGTATTTTACTGTTTTAGGCCTCATTTTGTGGGTTACAGTCCACAGTTTCTGTCTCGACCCACTTCCCAAAAGAGAATACGGAATACGTATACGCGACAAAAGCCCAGCGAATGATTATCATCATCCATAAACTATTCTAGAATCTTTACAACATCTCACGAAATAATCAGAGTCGGAAGCAAAAGAATCAACCAACATGCACATATAAACCAAAATACCAATAAGAATACTTGAAACCAAATATATAAATATCAAATAGTCATGATCTGAATAAGTCAAAATCCTGGGTCACATTGCCCAAATACAAGAATAAAACCAAGTATCAAAATACAATATTGTTCAAGCAAGCTACAACAAATAATAATAATAAAATCCAGTACTAATACTGCATGTCACCAATACCATATAGAACCTGTTCTCCAAAATCTGCAATTCAACAATTGCAGGGAAGAGGAAAAGAGAAAACAAGTACCCATCAATTGCAAGTTACGGGCCGCTTGTAATGCAGGATACAAGTACATGGAGAAAACTAACTAACAACATGGAATAAGCATGATATCAAAATAAACAACTAGCATGGCAAGGTGATCAAGTGTAAATGGCTTGAATCAAGTGTCAAGTAAACAAGTATCATGTAAACAAACATCAAGTATCAAGTATCATGTAATCATGTATCAAGTGTCATGTCAAGTCTCATGTATCATGTAGTCAAGTATCAAGTAAGCATGTATCATGTTCAAGTGTCATGTATCAAGTCTTGTAGTGATTACTATCTAGGTAGCACTTCATGTATCCCGCTTTTTACTACATGACTGCTACAACAAACAGTTTCGTAGAGGGCAGTGTACTCAGGGACAAGTATCAAGTAATCGAGCTCCAACCTCCAAGTATCATGTATCATGTATCATGTAATCACGTGTCAAGTTGTGCAAGTGGCAAGTAATGTGTCTTGCGTGCAAGGGTCAAGTAATCACGTGTCAAGTATCATGTCTCAAGTCATCACGTAGGATCAGTTGATCCCCTTCCGAGTACACGTTTCTGAATTATCCACTATTAGATCTTTCCCTTAAACCGCGGCTTGATTAATTATTATTAATATCAAACAAGCATGTAGGTGTGCAAAATATATCAAGAATAACATGTCATTATCATGTGATAAGTTCAAGTTGCAAGATAAACATGTACGAGTGCAAGATAACACATAAAAGAATAAAATAACCAAATCTCAAGTTCAGGACAGCAAGACCACACCGCAGTAAACCAGTGATTCCCAGTATTACAAATATGCAAATCTGAATCCGTCAAAACTTCTAGAAAATAGACTCCCAACCGAATCCAGCGAGTATAAATAAATCATATAGTAATTCACAAAAATATAGTTCAAAACTGATTTGAATCCAGAAAATAGGTTCAGTCAGAAATCAGAAATCGAATTCAAGAGCAGGAAAACAGCATGAAAACGTATTAAATAAATCCACGAAAAATCTGGGGTATTCCTCTATATGTCTAGTATCAGAATATAAGGTTTCAAAATTTTTCAGTAAGATTAGTTTAGCCAACAAAAATCAGAGAACATCATGAAACGATAGTTTGGTAAATCTGGAATTTCCAACATTGATGTACGAGAACTGTAATATCTCGCAAACCGTGAAATGAAATCCAAATCCGCTAAAGGGAGATGAAAATAGACACAATAATTTAACTTTCATATTTCATAAATATTTTTCATACAGGAAAAGGAATTAGGGTGAAAATACAAATCTTTACAGAACAGCGAGCAAAATCCAGCAAGTATAGTTTTTATAAACCAGCATGAAAAGGCATATAAAACTCATCAATAAAATACACCAAAATTCTGGGTAATCCCTAATTAGATATAGAAAAGCTGACCAAAACTTCAGATCAAAATATGCTTAGCACTAGTATCAAAATTATTTAGTCATCAAAATCATCAAGAAACGAAATCTGGAAATGAAATACACCTCTGTAGTAAAACAACCATATCTTACACATACGAAAATGAAATCAATCAAGGACAGAGGGTTTGGAAAGAAGACGGATTTCTCTAAAAATTATGTTTTATACTGAAGTTAAGATGCTGACCTTAGTATGGTCTAAATTACTGATCAAGACAGATTATCGGCAAAATACAGAATTTCCTTTAGGAACAAAACCAACATGAATCACACGAAACTTGATCGAGACATAACTAAACATGAATTAGGGTCTACTAAGTGTCCAAACAACATGAAATAGGGTATACGACATGTCCACAATAAGTATATCACATGGATCTCACAAGCACACAAGTTCAAATAATTGTTCACATATACATCACATCAAGAAACAGTTACTCCTAGGTTAATTCATGTCATGTATGTCGTGAGGCAACTATGGTCAAGATAGCAGTATAGAGACAATATCAACAAGGGGTTTCACACACAAATTGTCTCTAAAACCCAACTACACTACAAGCGAAATTTATGACTTGTATTATACAAAAAAATTTGAGTACAAGTTACTTGCCTTAACCGATGACGAAATCGACAAAAATTAAGAATAAGAATAACGGGAATGGATTCCTGGCCAACGAACGAAACAAACTCGCAACCACCACGAGCCAACCAATGAGCAATGAACCAACACACCGAACAACGAACCAACACCCAAAATAGCTTGTGCAAATCCACGCACGTGCAAGGGAGAGCGAGCAGAGGGACAACGGACAACCGGGGAACATGCGACGTCGAACACAGCGGGGTAGTGGCTGCTGCTGATGTCGGGGCTGTCCACAGTCATCGGAGGGGAAGCACGGGGAGACGCCAGCTTCGGGAGAGCGACTGCACGGCACTGGGGATGGACAGCGAGGGAGTGCTATCGTGGCTTGCTGTCGCCTCGATGCTGGTCGCGAACGCACCAAGGGGGAGTCGGGGGTGAGTAAGGGAAACCAGGGGCTCGGGAGAGTGGATCGGAGAGGAGGAAGGCAGGGTTCCGGGAGGTAGGGAGAGCACGGGCAGGTGAAGAGGCGACGGAAAAAAAAGCAGGAAGATTCAGGGGCATGCACCAGGGGTTAAATATATATATGAATGTATTAGGGTTAGGTTGAACAGGTGGGTTCGGGTCTTGGGTCATTACGGTAATGGGTTTGGGCTTAGAAGAGTTTTGGGGTTGATCTGGGATTATTTGGTTTGATGATAGGTATTAGAATAAAAATGGGTTATGGAGTTTAGATAAAACGGATCTGCTAATGGGTATTGGTATTTAATTGGGTTGAAGAATTAAAAGAATTTATGGTGATAAAAAATAGATACAACAAAAATGAGACGGCACATAAATAGAGAAATAAAAAAATAAGGCACGAATATTTAAAATAAAGAGGATCACAAATAATGGCTCGATCAAAAGGAGACGAACAAAAGAGATAACAGGATCAAGAATTTAAACAAAGGAAGACAAAATAATAAAAGGAAAATATATTGAAACAAAAATCCAATATACGGTTCAAAAGAAATACAAGAGGATATACAAAGAGAGAAAATACACCGAAACGAAAAATACACTAAAAAATACACAAAATGAAATACAGGGGTTACAGTTTCCAACCGTTTTCGTGAAATTTTGTACTTGACTTTTTAAGACTCATTTGTGGGCTATAGTCCACAGTTTTTGGTCACTTTCGTGAGATTTTCTATATCCCTCATTTTGTGGGCTATTGTCCACTGTTTCCAGTATTTTTCATGAAATTTTGTATTTGACAGTTTTAGCCTCATTTGTGGGCTATAGTCCACAGTTCTCAGGTCACTTTCATGAGATTTTTTATTTCCCTCATTTTGTGGGCTATAGTACACTATTTTCGATCACTTTCATGAGATTCCATATTTTACTGTTATGGCCTCATTTTGTGGGTTATAGTCCACAGTTTCCGACCGTTTTTGTAAAATTTTGTATTTGACTGTTTTAGCCTCATTTGTGAGCTATGGTGCAAAGTTTTTGGCAACTATCGTGAGATTTTTTATTTCTCTCATTTTGTGGTCTATAGTACACTATTTTCGATCACTTTCATGAGATTTCGTATTTTACTGTTTTTGGCATCATTTTGTGGGTTAAAGTCCACAGTTTTGGGCCGTTTTTGTGAAATTTTGTATTTGACTTTTTTAGCCTCATTTGTGGGCGATATACTCCACAGTTTTCGGCCACTTTCGTGAGATTTTTTATTTTTCTCATTTTGTGGGCTATAGTACACTGTTTTCGATCAATTTGTGACCCCTGTTTCCGATTATACGGATTTCTATTTCTTTTCTCTTTCTCCATGTATTCTTGTATTTCAATTTCTGTGTAAATCATTCAAATGCATTTATAGCCTTTTGAATCTCCTATTGAAACCCAAATTTATATTCAAACTTGAACTTTGTTGTCCCACTTCTTTTTATTTATCTATTTTGAAGCCTAAATTAATCCATACTATCATTTATTAATCATTTTGAATTCAATCGAAGCCCAAAGGGTAGCCCATCTCTTGTTGGATTTTAGCCCATTGATTTTTGATATATGTTATATTATTTAATTAATTGGTTTGAAGCCCAATAATCAAGCCCATCTCCTATTGGAGTCTAACCCTAAATCCAAACCCACAAACCCATACACTCACCCGTATACAATTTTTCTATTTTTCCCCCACTCTTCCCACATCCCCGTAACCAATCCCCACTATCTCTAACTACCCCCCTTTAATTAATATTATAATTAATAAACCCCTACCGTTATTCTCTCACCCCCATATCCCACTCTCTCCCCGTTACTATTTCCCTCCCTCTCTGTTTCTTTTCCCGAACGAAAACAGAAACCCAAACCCCCAACTCACCTCCTTCCTTCCTCCCGCTCACCCCCATAATCGAACCCAAGATTGCCAACTGCCTTTTCCCGCTCGACCGCCGTTCTTCGCTCGAGCCTCCCTCGAAGCTTTCCCCCTGCCCTCGACCAACCAGTCAAGCCGCTGTCGACACACTCCCGCTCGTCCTCAACCTCGTCCTCGACTTCTTCTCGGCCACCATCGAAGACTTCCGCCATTTTCAACCACCACATTCCTCCGCAACTGCTCGCCTTCAACCCCCGAAGTGCCGCACTCCACCGCTCAGCCTCACACTGTGCCGCCTGAGCCCTCATCTCCCCAAAGTCGCCGCCATCCTCCTCGCATCCCCTTCGACTCGACCACCCACCTCGAAGCACCATCGTCTCGAACTCCGACCTCGAGCGCCTCCGCCTTCTCCCCCTGCCGAAGTGCTGCGCATCTTCACCCACCGAAGACTCCTCGCCTTCGTCATCGGCTCACCACTTATTCTCGTCGAAGCGCCGCTCTCCTCGCGTCCATCACCAGCACCGTCTCCCTATCTCCTCGCCGCCGCCTCCGCAGGCTCCCCTGCGTCGCCACACTCCTCATCACTCCGCTATCGCCATTGCCGAGAACCCATCGAAGCTCCATCCCGCATCGGTCGTCGTTGATTTTCCCCTCCTCTGTTTCTTTCGGAAAACAGAGCACCCACACTTCGTTTTCCCCCTTCGAAGCTCTGCCTCGCCCTCGCCGCTGCAGTTGCTTCCCAACCGTAGCGCTCCGCCGCTCTTCATCGTCGCCTTCCTGCCCTCAGTCGCCGCAGCATC
Organism: Hemerocallis citrina; assembly: GCA_017893485.1. Lineage (NCBI taxonomy): Eukaryota > Viridiplantae > Streptophyta > Magnoliopsida > Asparagales > Asphodelaceae > Hemerocallis > Hemerocallis citrina. The sequence goes on along the minus strand of CM030360.1, from coordinate 490,469 downwards.
GCGTCAGTCATCGCCAGAGGTCTCCCACGCTCTCTCTCTATTTTCTGTCAAAACGAAGAAGAAGAAGGGCGATTGGTCGAAATTCCCGTTTGGTGTTCGGGGAGAAGGGATCTGGATATAGCTGTTTGGTGTTTGGCGGTGTGTGAGTGGTTGGTTTCCGCTGTTCTGTGTTTTGGCACAGCGGATTTCCCTTCGCTGTTCTATGTTGTGGGTCGGATCTAGTGTGAAGGAGGCCACCCATTAGTTGATTTGCTGTTCTGTGTTCTGGGCACATCAAATCCGAAGCTGGTGTTCGCTGTTTTGCCTGATCCAGTGTGGGGAATTATTACTAGTTGCTGTTATTGCTCGGATTTTCTCGCTCGGTCTTCGCACATACTCTTGGGATTGCTCCCCGGGATTCTGATCCCGTTATTCTTATTAATTATTTGAATCGTCTGCAAGGAAAAAGGCAAGTCCACTTGAACTCTTTTAATTTTCTAGTCCAAGCTTATTGATATCCTGCAAGTAGTTCCATTTCAATTATCTTAATTTGCCTTGTGTCCCTTCCCGTTGGGAGTATCGAGGGTTTACACGAGCTAATCCGACGTACTCTTGACATCTTATTATTATCTATTGACTCAAACCCAAGCCTACGTACACAATTGACATAAATAAAAGGACTAGAATTGTATACAAAGAAAATGAATGGTGATTGAATACATTGATCGATTGAAATATCGTGACTTGAACAATGACATCGTGAATTGACTCGTACATTGCAAAATCCATTCTAATTGCTGTATAATAGTGTAATGCATTTCATGATACAATAACCTGTTGATTATCGACCTGAATGAACATATACGTGATGGCTTTTTATGAATTCATGTTGCCTTGTCTGTCTTGTACTGAGGTTTCGACCCAGTTATAATAGGCATCAGTTAAAATAATATAAAGAGAATTGTTGTTTTAGATTTACTATTTCATGTTATTATTGTGCAATGTATCATGTTGCTGCAATTGTATCGTTCCCTTAACATCCGTATACACACTTACATGGACATGAATGATTTAATAAAATACTAAACAAGCCGGGATTTATAAGGGTTGACCTAGTAGTGGATAGTCTCAGAAAATGTACTCGGTAAGGCCTATATTGATATCGTATTGACATGGAAGGAGAAGTAATGATTGTGAATGATTGATTGAATAATTGGAAATTGATTGATTGAAAATGGTAAATGATTGTTATTGACACCGAGTACACGCTCTGTAGACCCCACCACGAAGTCTAAAACGAATACTGTTATGCGTGCATTGAACCTGTGGTATGGGACGCAGTAGTACGTGCACTAGATAGGAGAAATGACACTCTAATGAACTTAAATTGACTTGTATATATACTTGATTAAGACCATTGCTATTAGTACCATTATTGTCCTTGCAATTTGATCTTGATTCATATTCCTTCATGCGCCTTATTCCTTACTCTCTGCTTTCACTACTTGCTGTTCGTACTTGCTCTAAGGACAAACTATTCTTTCTTTTTAGATGACAAGTACAGGTGTACAAGGAGAATTTTCAGAAGGTGTTGATGAGCAGCTCTTTTAGGATTGGAGCAGGAGCCTCTCGAGTTATTTGGTAAGTTCTTGTATTCCAGATTCGGTTATTGAATTTCATTCTCGTTTATGTGATTATGTTTTCTGCGTGGTTGTGATTCATTTTTCTTATATTGTTGAGTTAAAACTGGTACAGCTTATGGATGATATGAGTTGGCGTACTTATATCATTCGCTGGGCCTCAGTTACGTGCTTGTGTTCCCGTATTCTGGGAAGCGGGGCGTGACAGATTTTTAGTGGTATCAGAGCCCAGGTTAGGCTCTAATTATGTTGGAGTTTAGCTGGGTTTGGCCAATGTATTAGTCATGTTTGGCTAATACGTTAGTTAAGTTCGGTTCTTGCCAGTCTAACTCAATAATATGCGCACCACGCTAATCACATGAACATGAATAACCAACATATAGTCTGGATACCCTTCTCATTTGGATTCCTCTTTGATCTCTTCTTATTCAAGTCTTTCAATACTTGGTTCCTTCCGTCCCTTGCAGTCCTCACTTTCATTGATTCCTCATTGGATGTAATTTTATTCTTTCGTGCCCTTATTCCTTTGATTCTGGGATTGTCCATTCTTTTCTTTCCGCTTGGTTCGTCGATCAGCATTGGTGAATCTTCAAGGACATGTTAAGGGCTCGTTTAACTCCTACGATACTGTATATTTGTACGATATAATTATTGTGTAAATTTGCTATATTGCATATTTATTTTCTCATTCTCTTTTGCCTTGTACTTATGCATGTATTTTATTCTGTTTTCTCCCTACTTTTATAAATCATTTTAACTGCTACTATTTTGTACTATTGTATTTGGTATTTATAATCTATACATCTATTTTGATATTTTATTGTGTGACTTTCAACTCCATTTCTTACCTTCTACTATTTTTATATCACGAATTTCAAAATATAACGTCATACTTAAATTAAATGTTCCCTGTCCCTATGCATATGGAAGTTCCATCCTCCATTTCACCATTTCGGTGCAACCTAATATCGAGATGGCAAATATGCAACTCGATGTCAATGGAGGCAAATTGCAACTGGATATCGGCGAGGCAAAATGTGCAGCCGAATATCCGGACGGCAACTTGCAACCTGATGTCGTGGAGGCAAACATGCAACTTGATGTTAAGGAGGCAAGATTTTCTACCTAATTGCTAATTTATATTTCAAGACAATTTTTACTTATATAATGAAACTAAAGGTAAAGAAATATTTTCCCTATGACATCTTGTTTATATTATTACACTTTTTGTTTCCATACAATTTAAACTCGTATTGTTGATTTTACTCTATTTTGTGTATAAAATTATTATCACTATTATTATTATTATTGCTCTTGTTTTCATTGTTATTATTGGTATTATTATCATTATTATTATTCCACAGTTTCCGTTCGTTTTCATGAATTTTTTTATTTATACTGTTTTAGCCTCATTTGTGCGCAATCTACAGTTTTCGGCAACTTTCGTGGGAATTTTTATTTCCATTATTTTGTGGGCTATAGTACACAGTTTTCGATCACTTTCTTGGGATTTCGTATTTTACTATTTTGGCATCATTTTGTCGGTAATAGTCCATCGTTTCCGGCTGTTTTTTTTGAAATTTTGTATTTGACTGTTTTAGCATCATTTGTGGGCTATAGTTCATAGTTTTCGGCCACTTTCGTGAGATTTTTTGTTTTCCTCATTTTGTGGGCTAGTACACAATTTTCGATCAATTTCTTGAGATTTCGTATTTTACTGTTTGGCCTCTTTTTGTGAGTAGTCCACAGTTTCCGACCATTTTCGTGAAATTTTATATTTGACTGTTTTAGCCTCATTTGTGGTCTATAGTCCACAGTTTTCGGCCACTTTCGTGAGATTTTTTTTGTCCCTCATTTTGTGGGCTATGTCCACTGTTTCCAGTTTTTTCTTGAAATTTTGTATTTGGCTATTTTGGCCTTATTTGTGGGCCATAGTCCACAGTTTTCGGTCACATTCGTCAGATTTATTATTTCCCTCATTTTTTTAGCTATGGTATACTGTTTTCGATCACTTTCATGGGATTTCGTATTTTACTATTTTGGCCTCATTTTGTGGGTTATCGGCCACAATTTCCTTCCGTTTTTGTGAAAATTTTGTATCTGACTGTTTGAGCCTCATTTGTGGGCTATAGTCCACAGTTTTCGTTCACTTTCGTGAGATTTGTTATTTCCCTCATTTTGTAGTATAATATTACATTGTTTTCGATCAATTTCATGAGATTTCATCTTGTACTGTTTTGGCCTCATTTTGTAGGTTACAGTCCACAGTTTCCGGCCATTTTTGTGAAATTTTGTATTTGACTTTTTTAGCATCATTTGTGAGCTACAGTCCACAGTTTTCGGCTACTTTCGTGAGATTTTTTATTTCCCTCATTTTCTGGGCTATAGTACACCGTTTTCGATCAATTTCAGGATATTTATATTTTACTATTTTGGACTTGTTTTGTGGGTTATAGTTCATAGTTTCCGACCATTTTCGTGAAATTTTTTATTTGACTGTTTTAGCCTCATTTGTGGGCTACAGTCCACTGTTTTCGGCAACTTTCGTGAGATTTTTTATTTCCCTCATTTTGTGGGCAATAGTATACTATTTTCGATTACTTTCATGATATTTCGTATTTTACTGTTTTGGCCTCATTTTATCGGTTACAGTCCATAGTTTCCGACCGTTTTCGTGTAATTTTGTATTTGACTTTTTAAGCATAATTTGTGGGCTATAGTTCGCAGTTTTTGGCCACTTTCATGAGATTTTTTATGTCCTTTGCGGGCTATAGTCCACTGTTTCCAGTTTTTTTCGTGAAATTTTGTATTTGACTGTTTTAGTCTCATTTGTGGGCTTCAGTCCACAGTTTTCGGTCACATTCGTAAGATTTATTATTTCCCTCATTTGGTGGGCTATAGTACACTCTCTTCGATCACTTTCATGAGATATAGTATTTTACTATTTTGGCCTCATTTTGTGGGTTATAGGCCATAGTTTTCGGCCGTTTTCGTGAAAATTTTGTATTTGACTGTTTGAGCCTCATTTGTGGGCTATAGTCCACTGTTTTCGGTCACTTTCGTGAGATTTTTTATTTCCCTCATTTCGTAGGCTATAGTATACTGTTTTCGAACAATTTCATGAGATTTCGTATTTTACTGTATTGGCCTCATTTTGTTGGTTATTGTCCACAGTTTCCGCCTATTTTCAATCACTTTCATGTGATTTCGTATTTGACTATTTTTGGCCTCATTTTGTGGGTTATAGTCCACAAGTTTTCTTCGTGAAATATTGTATTTGACTGTTTTATCCTCAATTGTGGGCTATAGTCCACAGTTTTCGGCCACCTTCGTGAAATTTTTTATTTCCCTCATTTTGTGGGCTATATAGTACACTGTTTTCGATCAATTTCATGAGATTTTGTATTTTACTATTTTGGCCTCATTTTGTAGGTTATAATCCCCTGTTTCCGGCCGTTTTTGTGAAAATTTATATTTGACTGTTTAAGCCTCATTTGTGGGCTATAGTCCATAGTTTTCGGCCAATTTTCGTCAAATACAAAATTTCACGAAATCGACTGGAAACAGTGGACTATAGCTGACAAAATGAGGGACATAAAAAATCTCACAAAAGTGGCAAAAAACTCTGACTATAGCCCACAACTGAGGCTAAAACAGTCAAATACCAAATTTCACGAATACAGCCGGAAACTATGGACTATAACACACAAAAATGTGGCCCAAACAGTAAAACAAGAAATCTCATGAAAATGACCCAAAACTGTGGACTATATAGCCCACAACATGATGGAAATAAGAAATCTCACGAAAGTGGCTGAAAACTATGGACTATAGCCCAGAAATGAGGATAAAACAGTCAAATACTAAATTTCAAGAAAACGTTTGGAAACTGTGGACTATAACCCAAAAAATGAGGCCAAAACAGTGAAATACGGAGTCTCATGAAAGTGATCGAAAATAGTGTACTATAGCCCATAAAATGAGGAAAATAAAAAATCTCACGAAAGTGACCGTAGCCCACAAATGAGGCTAAAAAAGTCAAATAAATAATTCGCGAAATTAGGCTAAAATGGTCAAATACAAAAATTCACGAAAGTGACTTGAAATAGTGGACTATAGCCCAAAAAATGAGGGACATAAATAATCTCATGAAAGCGGCCGAAAACTGTGGACTATGGCCCACAAACGAGGCTAAAAAAGTCAAATACAAAATTTCACGAATACGGCAGGAAACTGTGAACTATAACCCACAAAATGAGGCCTAAAACAGTAAAATACGTGTAACACCCCCCCAAAAAATTTTTTTTTCTCCAAATTCAATTCTTTCAATTTCTATATCACTTTAACCATAAACTAAGAAAGTTATATTTCAGGAAAAATTTTGGCAGAATCTCCCCTGTAAATTTTGCCCCGAAACACAGATAGCTTACGGAATTCTGCTCAAAATTCCGTAGCTCACAAAACACACAATAATTTTACGGGCTCCCCAGGCCAAAATGAGCAGATACACACAGGCAATATAATATAATGCTCTGGGGGCCAAACTCATAACAGATTATCAAATATCAATTAAAAACTATAAATTTCTTTGAAAAACGAGGTAAAATTTTAGAAAAATCCTTGTAAAACCTACCACAGAGCCCGGTACTCCACAACGAGATGGGTACGGGTCACAAACATACCATACCGCCTCACACTATACTCATCATCGTCATATACATGCTTATACATCCATAATACAATTTAGAACATAAATTTTACTATTCACATAGCTAATTAGTACAAATTTTTAAAATAAAACTTTATCCTACCAATTCACGCCTCACCTCTGCACTGATGAGAACCTGTAACAGTGGGGGATCTAGGGTAGTCCTCAGACTCCCCTAACCCCCAAACACTAAGGGGTCAGCCATTTCTGGTGTGAGTATAGTTATTAATCTAATAACAAATTAAAATAGTTTAAAGAAAATAATTTAAACTTACAAATACCAAGTTAAGATAAGGCAACCTGAATCCTGAACTCAATAACATCATCAATACGATGTTATATCAAGTACTTTGCCAATCCTGCATTTAACTATTTAATTAACCATAACTTCCCACATTTCATAATGTACTTCACATCAACCTCGTAAATATATATTCTTATTTTACATCCGCATAGTACGAATACACATACAATCCATTACTTTTCAATTTAAATTCTCTAACCCAAATATTCATTCTTCCACAAGTATCGTCATAATAGCATTATATGAATATACTACATGATGTTATTGCTCCTTTCATTAATAACCATTTGTATGAATACAACTCATAATACACATACGCTCTTAATAACCAATTTCATAACCAATCTCATCATACGGGTATTTATTTTATTATGCCCTATCAAGTATCACTTCTTACAAATGCTTCTATTCTCATAATACCACATTTAGTCATGTCTTATTTCGCAAATATAACATCTTATTGCTTATTGCCATGCTCTCACATCTCATCACATCATTAACACATCATTGATAGAATGCTTATACTCATTACAGCCAAAAACTTGTTTTATAGCTCATTCCCATTTCATTATACCACTTTAGTAATTTCTTTTTCTTAGAAACAGAAAAAATTTTGTTATCATTTTCACTTAATCCCCAAACACAATTTGGGGCCACAACATATCACACCCCATAGCCGATAGCTTGGGTAACAATCACCGCACCCCAAACACACAGTTTGGATAATATCACATCACATTTCAAGCCGATAGCTTGGTTATTAATCAACTTCAATCACTTATCATCTTCACTTCATTAATTTCTCATTTCCATTAATCATTACCACTAGCATACCAACTCACCCTACGAATTATGCCAAGGCAGGTAGTTCCCACCATTTCCACAGAAATAGTGGGCAGGTAGTTCCTTGACACAATTCCAAGGTACAACTCATATCAATCTGTATTTTACTTTAATGATCACATACATAATACGATTACTACGTACTATTCGTAATAACACATCTCTTTTATTATTCTCATTTTAAATTAACCACGCACTGCATTTATCACTTCTTGTTATACACTAACTCATAACTCGTTTTCTTTCACATTTACTTCATTCATTCACAACTACTTTCTTTCTCATCCACAATTCACAATTTACTAACCACTTTCTTTATTACCACATTTATTATTAACACTTATTTATTTTATTAGTTTGTCGACCAGTGAGCCACAGTATCCCATCATACTGAAAGCCGATAGCCCAGTAAAACACACGGACCGATGCTCACACAAAGTCTTACTCGTCCGAGGCTACGTCTTCCTCCCAGCCTATGCCAGCGAGGGAACTCCGCACCCCAGGTAAACTGGGTACTTTCTCGCGACGTCTGTCATCGAGGGAAAAACTCCGCACCCCAGGTAAACTGGGTACTTCCTCCCAGCCGACAGCCAGGAGGAAACTCCGCACCCCAGGTAAACTGGGTACTTCCTCGCGACAGCTGTCATCGAGGTAAACCGGGCCTCAAGCCGATAGCTTGGGCGATAAAACTCTGCACCCCAGATAAACTGGGTACTTCCTCCCAACCGAAGCCAGGAGGGAAAAACTCCGCACCCCAAGTCGGTCCTTAGGTATTAGGAGGTCTAGCCCAAACCCCCAGGACTGCTGTAGGTATTGGTCAACAAACCATCTGTTATTAGCATTAATCATCTCATCTTTTCATCTTACTAAATCAACATAAAGCATCACAACTTTTACTTAAACAATTGCCACATTCTTAACTTTAATCATGTGAATTAATAACACATTTTATTAACACTTACCATCTTATCTTTTATCTTACCATTCGATGCATATCCGGCGTCCACAATATTAATTATCATCTCATTGTATCACATATATACATACACCAAGTTATATCACAGATAAAAGAATCATATTAGGTTATTCCATATCGTAAGAGTATCAAAATAGATAATTCACCACATTGTAATATCCTACTATTGCCCATTAATTCATGTCGAACATAATTAGAATATAAACATATATTTTATCACATCACCGGTCATTATCGTCTATATATATATCACCACATACATTACATTTGTAAGTTTCCAAGAGAAATGACTACAATCACTTATTTCATCTAACTGAACTCCATAGCAACCAATCAAGGCATGCTAGCTCATACACAGTACTCTAGGTAAGTAAAATCACCTCTAAGGGCTATATGCCCCAAATTATATACAAAACATGCACTATATACATATATGGGTTTCCAAAACATGACCACAATCACTAATTTCGTCTAACTACCTCTTATAATAGCCATCCATATCATGCTAGCCCATATACAAGGCTCCACATATACCCGATCATCTATATCGGCTTATTCACCCAAAAACATGCACAAAACATGCACGGGGGAAATTATATGCATAAACCGCTCAATATATATATAATTTTATTACTTTAACACATCACAATAACCCATAATATAGATTTTATAAACTTAAAATAGTCAGTTTCACCACCTATCTCAAAACTCATTTTGGACCCTTAAAAATACGTATTTTCAATAAAAACCCACTTTTGGCATAACTTCCACAAATTATATCAAAAGGCCACAAAATTCGGCCATAATATAAAATATTTATAATTACACATACTCACCTGACGGATCGAGCAAATGATGTCCCACGTCAGTCCTGCAGCCAGTCGAAGTTCGACTTTTTCCACCTAAATAGGAAATTATAGGATTGATTAGTTTAAAGCTCAAAACTCAACCTACGGATCTCCAAATTTGAATCCGTCTTCACCCCCGCGTCACAAATGACATATGTAGGTGAGCTACATCGACGGATTTCAAATTCGAACCCCGATACAAGAACTCACATATTGATCGGAGGCTTTCTAATAGGAAAATTTCCTATTTCCTAATTTCTTCAATCCCTTTGTCCTAATATCTCGGATTAGGGTTAACACCGATAATGAGATTCATCTACACCTCCGAATTCATCAAATTCTCACCTCTATATCACTCGGGCATTTCACCGAATACCCGGCGTGCACAAAATTTATACTTTCATTCCCTATCCTTTCCATTAAGTTCTAAGTCTACAAAATCCCTTCTAAATTCATATTAATACTCTCTCACCACTCCACAACCTCTCATACATTTTCTAAACTCGCTAGAAGCAAGTTTCTTACTCCACTTCACATATTCTAAAATTTGGCTTTAGGCCAAAATTAGAACTTCATGATTTCACCATGATATACACCAATCCTAACATCTAACATGTTATATATAATCTCTTTTACAAACCCAAAACCCTAATTTACTAACAACTTGTAATTTCTCTAACAACCCACTAATTCCTCAAATCTTCACTTCCAACACCTCTAAATCTCTCTACCATCATAATCCTACTCAATAAAACTAACCACACTTAATTTTATACGAATAAATAAATTAGGGTATACCTTTTCGGAATCCCTTTGAAATCTGACACTTCCACGATGTAGAGAACCCCTCAATTAGCCTATCCCCCAATTTAATTTGGATTTGGTGAAGAATCCAAGTGGATTTGAGCGTGGGGAGGTCGGTCGAATGGGTTCGATGGCTGGGGGGGTTTCCTTCTGGTCGGGGGGAAGAAGAAGAAGGAGAAGGAGATGGGGGTTTTCCCATCGGTTGGGAGTGGACGGGACGAGAAGGAAAGGAGGGAGGAGAGAAGGCCGGGGGAGGGGGGGGGGGTTTGGGTTTTCGATCAGGTGGTGTGTACGGGAAGGGAGAAGAAAAGAAGAAGGAATATAAATGGGGGAGGGATTATATTGGAAATATAATATATATTTTAATAATAATAGAAAGGTATAATTACCTATAAGCCCTCCAAATCCAATACATTACAAATAAATCCCAACTCTTTTCTATAATAATACAAACAATACAAAACACATTAAAATTATCTTATAATAATCTCCCATAATGATAAAATAAAATAAACTATATTTCCTCACATAAAATCTCAACTCTTAACTCTAATATAATAAAAATACCAATCTACCACAAATATTCATACCAATATCAATATTGAAAATAAATAAAATAAGATATCACTTAAAAATAATTCTCACCTTTACAAAATATAAAAACGAATATTTTCGGTATTTTAAAAATCCGAGGTGTTACAATACGAAATCTCATGAAAGTGATCGAAAATAGTGTACTATAGCCCACAAAATGAGGGAAATAAAATATCCCACGAAAGTTGTCGAAAACTGTGGATTATAGCCAACAAATGAGGCTAAAAAGTCAAATATAATCTTTCACGAAAACGGCCGGAAACTGTGGACTACAACCCAAAAAATGAGGCAAAAATAGTAAAATACGAAATTCCTTGAAATTGATCGAAAACAGTGTACAATAGCCCAAAAAATGAGAGAAATAAAAATTCTCACAAAAATGGTCAAAAACTGTGGACTACAGGCCCAAAATTAGGCTAGAACAGTCAAATACAAATTTTTACGAAAACAGCCGGAAATTGTGGACTATAACCTACAAAATGAGGCCAAAATAGTAAAACACGAAATCTCATGAAAGTGATCGAAAATAGTGTATCGTTCATCTAATGTCTCAAATTGCATATTGTATTGTTGCATTAATAAAATAATTAATAAGCCGGGGTTTAAGGGATTGACTGGAGTAGTTGATGATATAGTGACTGTACACTGAAGTGTGGGCCTTGTTTCCCAAAATATTGTGTGTTGGCTATTGTTATTATTATTGGTTTATTGTTGGATTACGGACACAGTATCCCAATTGATTGTGTATTGTTTATTGTTATTGAGCCAACTAGTGTGCACCAATACTGCAAATACCGTTATCGTGCCGCATTTAAGTCTAAAACGAAATTGATTGTATGCATCGAAACTGTACTATAGGATGCAATAGTTCGTGCATTAGTTATGATTAAAATGATTAATAAACATAAGGATTGACACAACATCAACACTGCATACTGTTCATCATTGTTCTATTGATATCGAATATTGGCTAAGTGTTACCGTTATTGATCATTGATTACCGTTACCGAATATTGCATCATTGTTTATAGCCATTGTACCGATTATCATGGTATTGATTATTGTTATTGTCTCGTGTTATTGATTCCTATTGATCTATTGAAATCATTGTTATACCGTTATTCCATTGTTCCCTGCTTTCTCTACTTGCTGTCCATGACTTGCTTTAAGGACAATTTTTCTCCTCTTTTTAGATGAAGTATTCACAGGTGTTGATGGAGAATTGCCTGCTGTGATTAGAGAACAGACTTTCTGAAGATCTAAGGCTTTCCAGTTGCTTATTGTTTAATTGAGCTATTGTTATTTCATTGTATTGTGGGCTTTTGACACGAATATTGTTATTTTTGTTCCAGATGTTGGATTATTATTGTATTTGGATATTTCGTGTTGCTTCATTCTAAATATTATTGTTCATGAGATTATTATTGCCTGTGCAATTATTGTGTATTGATTATATTGTTGAGTTAATCGGATAAACAGCTTATGAGTGACGTTAGTCATTCACTGGGCCAATGTCATGTACTCGATTCTGTATTTTTTGGAAGCGGGGTGTGACAGGAAATAAGCACAAGCAGGAACTCTAAAAGCTTAGAACACTTGGTCACTTACTCCTTCCGGTTGGTCACCGAAATCTGCAAATTTGACAATTTGCATGAAAAGGGAAAAGAAACAACACGCCCGTCAGTGCAAGTTACGGGCTGTAGCAGGCAACAAGTACGAAAAACAGATAAACAAAATACAGAGTAGCAACAAGAAGCAAGTACTGAAATAAGCATGGAAATAATGTGACAGAAAAAACAGAGCAACTAACTCTAAAACCAAGGAACAGAATCAAGTGACATGATTAGATAACAGGGTACAGGTAACATGAAACATGTATCAAGTAGCATGCAAGTAGGTGAAAAAGTAATAGGTGTCAGGTAGCATGTACAGGTAAACATGTAACAGGAATGTGCAGTGATTAGATATTCACAGGTCTTGTATTTAATCCTATCTAGTTAGCACTTCATGCATCCCAAATTTTACCACATGGTTGCTACATTCAAACAAGTTGCGTTTAGATTTCGTAGTGGATTGTATATGGCTGTGTACTCAGATATTAGGTAAACAGGTAAACATGATCATATATCATGTATTCATATAATTATATAACAGGTAATCAGGTATCAGGTAGGACCTACGGGTCCCCTTCTGAGTACACCTTCCTATAGGGAAGTACGTAGCCAGGTAATCAGGTAAATAGGTAATCAGGATCATGTATCATGTAATCATGTAACATGTAATAGGTGGGAAACACGGGCCCCCTTCCAAGTACACATTTCTATATTTTCTACTACTAGATCTTTCTCTTAACCCGGGCTTGATTACTTGTCATTATTATTAAAGCAGACATATATGTGCACAAACAGGGCATGAAAAGCATGGCAAGAACAAGAGACAGGTTCAGGTCGGACAGAAATATGCACGGGTGACAAACAACTCATAATAGACAAGGACAACAAGACTTTCGATTCTGGATAGCAGGACAATGCTGCACCAAATCTGAGATTTCCGTTGCCACATGAGTGCAAATCTGGATCCGTCAGAAAATCTAGAAACTATAATCTCAGCCGAATCTAGCGCATATACACAAGTCATATAACAACTACAGGAACAGTACTCAAGACAGCATTTTATACAGAATTCATGTTCAGCCAGAAATCGTAAGGTTTTATTTATAAGCATGAAAATGGCATAAAACACATTAATTAAATCTAGGAAAAATCTGAAAAATTCCCTAGCATGTCTAGTATCAGCATATAAAATTTCATAAAATTCCATTACAGATAATATAGTCAATTTAATTTGGAAGATAGAATGATACAGCAAATTTATGAATCTGAAATTTCAGACACAGCAATACCAGAACAGCGATAATTCACAAAATACAACTCGAAATTCAAATCCATTAAAAGGTTTGTAAAATAGACATACAAGGCTATATTTCATATTCACAAAGTTTTAATCAAAAGTGACTGGAATCAGGTTGAAAATAGAGTTCTTTACTGAACAACATGCAGTTTTACAATTATATGATTAGTTTCACAAGCATGAAATAAATTATAAAAGTCATTAAACAATTTCACAAAAATTAGGGGTTGACCCCAGTCATGTCTAGACATACCCAAAAGAATATTAAGTCCAAATTTTACTTTTAACATCATATTTAAAATAATAGATCGTGTAACGATCGTATAATTCAAAATTTGGAAATTACGACACAGCTGCAGTCAAACAGCAATGACTCACACATCAAAAATCGAAATTGAGATCCGTCGAAAGTTCTGAAAAATAGGCACCGAGTCCTATGAATTATCTTCACAAAATAATTTATTTTACTGGCCTAAACAGGATCTAAATTGCTGTACTAAAACAGGGCAGCAGCAAAAAATGAAATTCTTTCATGCATTTAATCAAACAACTCATCTTTAATAGATCCAATTTAGGGTGTGATGTAAAACATGATATATTAGATATTCAAATTAACATGGCATGGGTATTAATAAGTCTACAATGAGATAACACATCTAGCACTTCAATCATGTAATAAAATCCACATCATACAATAGATCACGAACAAGTATATATACATCAAGAATCTATCTAGATCCAATTTATTTTCATGTAGTGTGAGTGACAACTTATTATGACGGGTCAAGAATGGGTCAAACAAATGAGATCAAGATTTATCAAGGGAACATCATGAGAACGAACACAAAAACGAGAGCACAACTACATGTGGCATTTTGTACGTGTATAAAGAGCAAAAAGCAATATACAAGCTACTTACCTTGGGTGTAGATGATGAATCCAACGAAAGAATAACGGGAATGGATCCCAGGCGACGAGCACAAACACGACAACACGTGTGGATCCCAATGCACGTGCAATACACTGGCACGAACCTCAATGCACGTGCAATAACAAGTTGGCAATAGCAAGGATGGCTGCGACAACCGCGGTGACTGGGGCGGAGCACAGGGCGATGCTCAGGACGACCGGAGTTGGTGGTGCGAGGGCTGGCTGGAGGCGAGACGACTGCAGCATCGAGGACAGTCGATGGGGATCGGCTGTCGACTATGGGCGAGGGAAAGCAGGCGAGGGTGTGAGCGGGATGCGCTTAGAGGAGGGCGAGGCAACTTCGGTGATGGGTTGACGAGGGTTGCGGGGGAACGATTGATGGGGAGAGTCGACGCCGAGATGGGGACAACGACATGACGAGGAGATGGGTTGCTGTGGAGGGACGATGAGGCAGTGGGGGAGAGGCAAGGATGAAGACAATGGAGGGTCGACTGCGGTAGGACGAGGACGAGGAGGCTAGGGGGTTCGATGGGTGCAGACGGGAAAGAGAGAGGAGTCGGGAGGTAGGGGATGTGGAATTACACAGTATAGCGGCTAAGGTTTGGGGTGATTAGGGTTAGGGTAATTAGGGTTAGGAGAAGATTAGTATATATAGGGTGTTTTAGGGTATTCGGCTATTGGGTATTGGGTTTAAAATCCAATATGAGGTATAGGATTATAGGGTTTTACGATAGGATTGGATCCAACAGGGTAGGAAACAAATGATATTAGGCCATGATTATAAATAAATTTAGAATTAAACAATTCATCCGGAGACAATAATTTGACAGAAATATTTAAGCAAGAAGATTGAAAGCCATAAAACTGAATCGAAGGCAAGATAGGTGGGTTTTGTTGAGAACGAAGAAACAACTACACGGTTTAGAAAGAACAGAAGAATACAATCAGAATAGATTCTCAGAGAAAAATAAATAAATACATACGAAAATACAAGAAAGGGGAATACAGGAGTTACAGGCAGAGGAAGCCAAAGGAAGCCAAGAAGCTACTCGGGCATGTTACACCGCCACAATATAGGGCTCGGTCCTCCCTTAGAAGAACATGTAATAATACACCACCACAATTACAGGCAGAGGAAGCCAATAAGCCAAAGGAAGCCAGCTATAAAACCTTAGAAGAACTAGAAGAAATCCCCTTCTCCCAAGAGGATCAAGTCAACTGTATTCAGGTGAACAATGCACTCCCACATCAAGTTAAGGAGCAACTCGTCACTTGCAATAGAGAGAACCAGAATCTCTTCGTTCGGAACACCGAGCACCCAATGAAGTACAACAAGGGCGCTTAACGCCCTCCCCAAGTTGTTAGTTCAAACATGTAATAAAGGTCAACATTCATGACGATCACAACATGTAATAAAGGCTAGCATCAAAGCAACCGCTTAGTTTTATTCATCAATAAATTTTTAGTCTTTTCCTTCACGATATTCTTGTACTAGTCCATCGGATGCAAACAATAAGTTAGACACATGGTTCACCCTCGAGCCACATCATCCCTTCACTAAGCACTCCAATGGCAAGTGCAGGATCCATTTATAATCCATAGAGTCGCTCGGGCACACTCGCCTCCGAGCAAGTGTGTGGGGTATATCTCACTGTACGAGTGCCCAACCCTGGTAAGTGCGGAGTCCACTCACAGTTCATAGAGCCGCTTTAGCCACATGATCCCGAGCAAGTGCGCAGAGTTTGGCTCGCCATTCAAGTGCTTCCAAAACTCGTTGTCACTCTGTTCGGAGTCCATTCACTGTTCATAGGGCCATTTTCGCACTTGCTCCCAAGAAAGTATGCGGGGTTTGGCTCGCCATTCGAGTGCTCCTAAAACAACCCCGGACAAGTGCGGAGTCCACTCATGGTTCATGGGTCGCTCTAGCCACATGCTCCCGAGCAAGTGCACGGGGTTCGGCTAGTCATTTGAGTGCTCCCAAAACTCATTGTCATCCTGTTTGGAGTCCATTCGTGGTTCATAGAGCCACTCTAGCCACTTGTCCCCAAGCAAGTGTGCGGGGCACAACTCGCCATTCGAGTGCTCCTGAAACAACCTTAGACAAGTGTTGAGTCCATTCATGGTTCATAGAGCCGCTCTAGCTTCTTGCCCCTGAGCAAGGGTGCGGAGCTCAACTCCCCCTAGAGTTGCTCCTCAAACTCGCCTCCTGAACGGCTCTCTCCTAGAGCCTGGCGATGCTCCTCATCCTGCTCGCCTCCCGAGCGGCCTTCTTTCAAACGAGTTCGGAGCTCAACTCACCCCTAGAGTTGCTCGCCTCCCGAACGGTTCTCTTCTAGAGCCCGGTGATACTCATCATCGCGCTCGCTCCCCGAGCGACCCTCTTCTTCACCAACAGCAAGTTCGAAGCCTAACTCGTTAAAGTCGCTCCCCGAACTCTCCTCCAAGAACGAATCTTCCCCAGAGTCATACAAAGCTCTTCTCAACTTCATGGAGGCAAAGATATTGCAGGCCTATTTTAACCCTGAAAAAGGATGATTCTTCAACTGACTTCTGAAGAGAAATTGAAGATCTTCGAGTCAGGTTCGAAACAAGGGGTCACACACTCCAATCGGATCTCTATCGCACCGGGAAAGCTACTTACAATGTAGCTTACCAAAGCAACTCCAATGTTTGAAGGCCAGATCTGAGCAAACGACGAACCGAATGAAATAGGGGCAAAATGGCGTTGACCAGTCAACAGTCAATGTTGACCAGCCAAACGATCAAATGCCACGTGTCGTCTCACCATCGTTTGCCAGTGCTCGCCGAAGGCGCCACGACGTTCGTCGAAACCTGCTCTCCAAAAACCCGAGCTCCTCCAAACTCATCGAACTCCATTCTCGCTGAACCCCCCGCCATTGTCGCCGTGCTCACAGCCTCCATGATCACTGAGCTCCCTCGCCGAAGCTCGAAGCTTCGTCGTGCTCGAAACCTCACCGATCTCCACCACCATGCTCCTTCTTCGCCTTGCTTCGACTCAAACTCTAGAACCTGACTTCGAAACACAACCCTTACCGAGCTACTTCGTCGCCAAGATCGAAGCCATTACCGAACTCCTTCGCCGCCCGTACACTGAGTCGCCGAACTCCAAAGCTCCACGATCAACTGAGCTCCCTTTCCAAAGCTTGAAGCTTCGTCGAGATAAAGACCTCGCCGACCTCCTCTCGCCGAGATCCTCTCTTCACCGACCACCGTCAACCTTGTCGCACTCGAGCTCGGCCATTGTGGACCGAACTAAGAAGGAGGAGAAGTCGAAGGGAGGTTGTTGGCAGAAGAGAGAACACAAAAAAAAAAGCCAATGGTCAACCGTTGACTGAGTCAACGGTCAAACATTGACCGCCACATGTCGACGCTCCGAACGATCTCATCGATCGCCGATGCACGCCGAGCAACAGCGAAACAGAACAAAAAATGAGAGAAAAAATCCTACGCTAGATCTGTGCTTAATCGTGATCGACGATCCAGATTACGCCATGTCATCAAGGTAATTTTCTTTTTATTTCTTTATTTAATTATTAAATAGAATTAATTATTTAAAAATCCAAAAAAAATGATTAAAATAAAAAAAGAATTAATTAAAAATTCTAAAAATAATTATTAATTCGGAAAGTAATTTTAAATTCTGAAAATATAATTATTAAATTTTCAAAAATAAATTATTAAAATTCGAAAATTGAATAAAAATTTCAAAAAAAAAAGATTAAAAATTGGACAAAATTCAGAAAAATATAGAAAAATCACAAAAATCTAGAAAATTGTAAAAATAATTCTAAGTGTTTTACAAACTCAGAAAAGCATCGTTACACTCCAAGCGAGATATAAACGTCCCCGAGAACACTGATAAATTCAATAAGTCATAAAAAACGGGCAAACTACTCCTCAAAGGCTGTGAAACTCAGTCTTCGGGAGTGGGGGGCTGTGAAATGGGCAAAAATAGAACCAAATCGGGACCGTTCAAATTGGGCACGAATCTCAAAGCTTTCAGGGGTAAAACGGTAATTTTCCCTAAGAGGTCCAAAATGCAAAATGGGAACTGTGTCTTCTCCAAGGCCCAATACCCAAAACGGATCTGTATTACTGGGTTATGATGGCAACCCATTATAAATAAATAAACCTAGATCCTTTAGAGAGTTATTTAAATTCATGATTATGAAGTAAAGATAAATGATTATCTCGAAAGTGTTTCTAAAGGCGACTATAAATACCCCTCTACCCCCACCATAAAAAAGGTAATCAGTCTGTCGCCAGGATCAGCCCCAGTGTCACAGACTTTATGCAGGTCAGCAGAGGTAACTTTAGCACAAAAATCGAATCCGACGGCGCAAAAGAGTCAGATCGGCAAGTCAATTGCAGTCAAAGGCAGTCAACACCGTTACCGTTGAAAGTCAAAAGATCAAGTTCTTGATTATTTCTCCAAAGAATCCACATCATCTGGTTGCTCCGACACATAAATAAGCAGCAACACCGGGTTTGTGAAATCAAGCAACTATGGTGGATAAAATTATATGACCTCTTTCATTCACTGGTTTTCACTTGGGAAAAAAATTCACAGTTTCATAATCTACCGAGATATGTCTTTAATCATTGACGCCATTAAAAAATCAGGGGCCTCCTTCAAGGGAAACTCACATAGTACACAAAAAAAGCAGACATTTCTATCGGTAAACACTATTCTCAACACTAACCACTGAATTACAAAAAAGGGGGAAAAAATTACTAATTTGATTAAATCAAAGCGTAATACATAAAGGACCAGTAATTATATCACAACCTTCTACAGCCACATTAGTGTCAAAACCGAATTAGACAAGCCTGCCTCCTCGAAGGTCAAATTGCTTGTGTAAAACAGTTTATTCGTTGCGACGCCAGGAATTGCATGAACAAATGCCATCTTCTTCTCCTTGTCCTCTAACTGAGAGCGGCAGAAGGACCAAAGTAACTGCATATCACAATAACCATGGTTAATATAAATATAGCATTACAAAGAATATAACTGCCCTGAAAAGAAAAGGAAAAAAAATTTAAAAAAAAAAATAATAGTAAAAAGTAAGGGGAGAATTGTTTTCCAGTACCTTCACTGTATCAGTACGAAGGAAGTTTCTCTGTATTCTTCGTCCTTCCGGTAGACGAATTCCAACTCTACAAAGAATTTCCTTGCTTCCCTCTGGTTCTTCTGCCAGAGGAGGATACGCTTCACTGCCAAAGGATAGGATACTATCTTGAAATTCTTCTTCTTCACCATCATCAACTTCTGTACCGTCTTCATTACAGTCTGACTCTGTCAGTCCATCGTCATTGTTGTCATCTATACTATGTTCTTCGTATTCTGGCTCTGTCACTCCGTCACCATCCACTGCATTTCCACCCTCGGCTTCATTCTTTTTATCTACAGTGAACATAACTGATATGAGAGATGTAATTGTGAAGCAAATTACCTGACATCCAAACAAAATAACTTGGAACAATCATTTGAAATCTCGATGCACAGAGAACAAACACTATAGAGCATCAATTTGTGAAAGGGAGATAGTTGATAAGCGTGAATTCTTTTTTGTTAAGACTTTCAAATTTCAGCAAGTTGGTTCCAGTGAACATTAAATACCATCCCAAGGCAGAGGAACGGTTACATAAAATATGTTTGACAAGTATGGCAGGTAGCCCACTCAAGTAAATAACATCTAGTAGCTGCAATTATTAAACAATCCTAATATGATTCTTAAGAAAGACAACAAACTGAAGCTCTCTTTCACGTAAGACGTGGAAGAAAGAAAGTAGTATGTGACATGGGACTGTTTTAGCCAAGTCATTGTGAAAATTGGCCATATCATAGCTTTAATAAAACGAGATGGTCAATTTGGACGCGTTATTTTTTTCCCTCAAAAAATAAAAAATCAAATGGATGCGTTATTCGAAGCTATTTTAAACTTCTTTCAAGGGACATGTCATGCATATGGGGTATACTATCATACCAAGGACCCCCAAAAAATAGTTACAAGCCTCCTAGATTCAACCATTAATTGCTTGGTGTTGAAAAACCAAAAGATGAAAGATGTTGGAGTACAATATAATATTTTGGTTCTTCGGTAAGTATAAGGACTTATACATGACTTACTCTAACTTCCAAACCTGAGAAAAATAGATGCAGTTTTAGACCTAGCTTTGCACATTTCAAAATGGTAATATCAATTATGAATCTGTAAGAATGTCTGAATCATGATACAATCACAGAGACAATTCCATAATAAGATTATAGTATACTCTAGTTACAATTAGTACTCTTAATATTTCTCAATGCCAATATTGCCATTTTCATGACATCTGTCTAATAAAAATAACATATCTTAATGTGTCTCAGTTTCAAATCGAAGTAGACGCTCAAATTGGAAAAAAGGGAAAAGAGTTAAAAGAAGCAAAAAAAGGAATATCTTTCCTACTAGGTTTTCACTGAACAACAATAAGATTAAATTAATAGTTAGTAACAGTAACCACATTTGGGTAGTAATGCACTGCGTATGAATGCTAATATGTCAAAAAGCACAATAGTATGTATACAATACCTGTTATATTGGTATAAGTTGTCTCAACTTCTCTTGAATGCTTGCGAGGACGAGCGATACACTCCTTTGGACCTCTTTCCATATAAGGGAGCAGAGCCTAAAAATTATACATTATTATATCAATACAAAGACAAACAAAAATTCGCTCACGAAAAAAATACTAACAAAAGGAACCATCATGCAAGTTGAAGGTATATTTGCAAAAGTTTTCTTTATATTACCTCCAACAAGTCCTCTGCCTGTAACATGCCTTTCCACGCATGCATCTTTTGCCCTGTTATTGGGTCAATAATGAGAACTGCCGGTAATGAGACCAGCTTATAGTAGGCACAAACCTTCATACCCTCTTCCTTGTCATTATAAACCTATACAAGAATGTAAGAGATTAAAATAAAAATTCCATAAGAAATCAAATTAAAGAGAATTTACTTATAAAAAACAGTACTATATTACTATGTAAACTGTAAGGACCAAATACTGTAAGCATCATAATTATTATAATATGATAAATGGGTCGAAGTCATAAAATGCAATTGCATAAAGAAGGCAAAAAACAACATCACAAACAACTTGTTGTGTAAATACTATTCAGTTTCCTCTGATTTCAGTTTGTAAATACCCATTTTAATCCAAATCCTAAAATACTAGCATATATATATATTATATGTTCAAAGTTCTAACTTCTAACAATACTATATGTCTGGCAGTTATTTATTTCTTTTCTTTTGGGAGAATATAAGCTGGGTCTTTCCATCTATTCTTGGTAAATAGGTAGAAAAATTCCTCTCAAATATTATGGTTCGTAGAAGTTATTTAACTTAGGTTTTGTTTATTACCAAGTCCCTCATTTTATATTTTACTCTTACAACATACATGTGTCAATGGTCACTTAACCGGATTAGACATTTGTCTGTAGTAAAATGCACAGTCCTTCCTATGGTTAGAGCATCCACAGTCGTTAGGCAATTATGAATAAAATGCATAATTTCCCCAAAACAGCTCTGCACTCGTTAGGCAAAAATGCATTTTTTGACATTTCGGCTACAGTAAATAGGCAAATATGCATATGGATATAGCTATATACATATTATAAATATTTTATAATATTTTTATGCATCGGATGAAACATCCCAATTATTTTATAATAAATTTTTGGGATCGTCCGACGAAATTCGATTTTTTCTAATTAAAAAAACCAGCAAAAGAAAAAACACACGGACGAATGATGTTTCGTCCAGTGGTTTTTTTTCAAAATTTTGGAAATTTCTGGGATTTTATGGATTGGATTGTATATGATTTTCAATGGTTTATTGATTGAGACCATTGGATTTCATATGGATTATTAGTTGACTCGTATGATTTTCTATGGGTCAACAAAATTAGTTAGATAAGTTAGATAATTAGTTAGATAATTAGGTTTAGCTATATACTTAATCAGTAATTAGTGATTAAATGGGACGAATTGCTATAGCAAGGTCACGAACGAACCATCGACTTTTCCTTTTTTTTTAATTCTAAAAAATTAATTAAAAATAATATAAAATACAAAAAAAAAATATTCCGAAATTAGGATCGAACGAATGTTTCGTCCGATCAATTTTTTCTCAACTTTGCTATTTTTTGCTTTTCATAACTGCAGCGAACCCACAAATTGCAATTTCTATATATGCTTCATGCATTTTTAGCTTTTACGACTATGAATGCTCTTACAATGGCTTTTTTTAAAATTTGAATTTTTTTATTTTTTAATTTCAATATTTGTTGTAATTAAAAAGGTGATTCTATTAAAAGGTGATTTAACTAATTTGGAAACTTGGACGACGGCGGCGAGGTTCGACGACGGCGGCGGTGGTTCCACGGCGGCGGCGAGGTTCGGCGAGGGAATGGAGGAAGGGGAAGGGAAAGGGGAAGGGGAATTTTTTTGATCTTTGGTTTTGGGTGAAAAAAAGAAGAAAAGGAGAAGCCAGAAGCCAGAAGTAGATATGGAGGGCTTCTTTTGGAGCTCCTTTTATTAATAAAAAAAAGCTACTTTTACTTTTTTTGAGCTTTTCAAAATATGTGTTTGGCCCAGCTTCTCCTTCTAAAGGAGAAGCTAAGCTAATTTTAAGCTGGGCCAAACACTACCTTAGAGTTTTGACCATTTATTCAAAAGTGTGATATCCTATGGCCACCTTGTACTGCAAAAAGACAAGGTGAAGAAGTTCACAATAAATGAATCGTTGATTATTATTATTAATGATAATATAAGTTCTTAGATTCCTGGCAAAGAATGTGAAGAAGTTCTCAATCGCTTTGCATCCTCTTACTTACACTACATCAACTATGTAAAGTTTGCAAGATTACTCTGCTAAATTGTCAGCAAGATTAACTCTGTTCGTAACTCTATACTCTCTTTGAGAAACTGATAATGAAACACATATTGGAAACTCAAACAAACCACATTGTCCACATAGGAAATTTCAGTGATGGGACCTAAGCTAACAAGCTGCTCAAAACATCTACTTTAAAAAAATATGCATAAGAACCCGGTATTTGAAAGGGTAATTGTATCCACATACTGATATACACTGTGGATTGTATTAATACTACTGTGACTTTGAGGGCTATGCATCTTTGAAGGAGAAGTAAACAAATTACACTTCAAAGTCATATGAATGTATTAGTAAATAATACAATATATTACCTGCCAGAAAGTGAAATTAGTGCTTATTGTTTGTTGCACAGTATCATTTGACCAGGTATCCCTGTTAAGCTGCAGAAAGGATACCCATTAGTATCTACTCATCAACTAGGCAAAGTAATATCAAAATGTTCATGAAGTGTTACCATGGATGACGCGAATTCTTTAGCTGACTGCAGATTAACTATTAGCCACTTATTATGAAAAGAAGCCTCCTCTTTTGCCTGAAAATACATATAAAAAGGCTGTTACATTAGTATGTGAATATTCAGGAAAGGATAACATCCACAAATTATAATATTTTGAATTTTCTTTAGTTTCATTTTGATCAGGTGAGTATTCACATTATTATGCAGGTAACTTTTTCTTAAACTGATAAGAACATAGTTTTCAACATCAATCTTATATTAAGTAATATATACATGGCCGTTGATTTACACATTTCCCATAAGGATCTCACTGTCTTCTAAATAATTCACTTCTAAGTAAAAGAAAAGCACAACTGACTTCATGTAAGAAGTTAATTTAACGTTGTGTGATTTGAAACCTATAAGTTGTAGCATCTAAGAAAAAACTGAAAAATATTTTCGGTTTCCTATTGCTATATGTAAAGTTGAAAGAATGATTACCAGAACTTCAATAGTATGCCAGAAACAGGAAAACAATCCAAGAATCAGGGAGAATCATCAATCCCACCAGATATATAGTAATGATAATATGAGATAGTGAGATCCATTCATTTATTAAGAGATGAACAAGTTGAATCCAAATTTAGATCGCACTTTTTCATGTTACCCTCACGTCATGAAGATGGTGTATACAAAATTTCAAATGATTTGGAAATCTCTAGCCTACGCATCAAGCAGTTCAAGTAAATTTTCTGATATATGTTCATGATTAATATGACTCTTTTTGAACCGCTTGATGCATAGGCTAGTAGTCACCAAAACACTTGAAATTTTGTACACACCAATCTTCATGGCGTGCGGAATACTGTGATTGGTATGACTCGTATGACAGCAAGTCCTAGTTTTATCTATGTTTTGATTACCAGGTTAGTTCAAAAGTTACAATGATGAGATCCTGGTGTAAAATTTGGCCATTCTATCAAGGGAGCCTTCTCAAGTTAGTATTTTCTTACATCTGAATAATAATGTTGCAAAATAATTTAAAAGCAAAAACTCATAAAGAAGATTTACATGACCAAATAATCAACCAGATGATAAAACGATCAAAGTAAAGACAATTCTAATTGTTAAATACCTCATAAAATGAACCTTGGTACATCAAGGAACGAGGAAGGCGATATAGGGATGCAAGATTGTTCCCGGGCCCATTTGATGGTGATTCCTCGGTTTCATATGATGCCCAGACAGAGTCTTCCCCTAGCTGAGAGTCTCGCCTGGAAATTACAAGAGAGAGAATGGGAAATTAGTTCAACTAGTATAGAATAAAAGAGAGGCAGGCATTTAAACATTCAAGAAAGGCATGTCGTGCATCAACATATAGACAATAATTCAGAAACATAAGCAGAAAGTAAACTGACAGTTTCTTTATGTCAACACTTCATTTCTTTCCAAACCTACTGGATTTATTGAACTAAAACATTTATATCAATTGCCACAGTAAATGATGCAGCAGAATCAATTGGATTCCCTAATATGATTGAGATCCGAAAAGATTTGTAAAGTAATATTCTAGGAGCTCGAGAAAAAGATCTAATATCACTTTAAATGAAGAGTTACATTTTTTAGTTTCTTGCTAGACAAATAAGGTATAGGTCTGAAACTCCGAACATTATCATAAAGACAATCTTCCCTTTGACGGAAGAAATTAAAGAAACTGCTTTCTCTCTTTCAAGTGTTTCTCCTCATTTCCCCTTAGTTCTTCACTTTCCTTCTTCCAACATTTTGGTGTCTAATTTATACAAATACCATTTTTTTTTTTTTTGGTTCCTTCGGCTCAACCACAATGGCTACATGAGAGAGTGTTCTGCTATATATATAGCATAAATGAACATGTTATGAAACAATATTAGGCCTTTTATTTTGCTGATTCCTTAATTGGAAGGCCATATAAAATGGAAAGGAAGAACAGAGCAAATTATTGCAACAAAAGGAAGATTGTCTTTTTCAAAGTAGTACATAATAAATTCGCTTCAACTTTTGACAGTAGCTTACAAAATTTTTTAAATAATTGTAAATAGAAGTTAAATGCATACCTTGAAGAAGCAAAGCTGTGCTCATCGCAGTCCCATCCCCTGAAAGAACAGTGAGAATCATGAATAAAATCACAAACAAATTACTGTGTGTATTTTCATGTCAAAACTCATATATATACTCCAAAACATCATACAAAAGAATCCTTTGTCACATACGTAGGTTCAACAAAGGCCGCGGTCGAGGTACCTTCGCTAGCCCTCGTTGGTTCAAAGAAGGGTGAGGTCCCTTCGAAAAACATGTTCAGTGCTTCCTCCAATCTCCAATTCTTTGTCTGTGAAACCCACTTAACAAAACTTTAAAATGAAATAAAATCCTTGAGCGGAAAATAATTATTGCTTAAGATGATCATTTTCAACAAAAAAATTGACAAAATCGTGAAATCTAGACCTAATGACGTATAAGTTCCCAGGTATTCTGTCATGTGTCATGTCGTGACTTGCCTATACCTTGAAAACATGAATTAATGTGACTTCAAGTTGCATTTGACAACATGAGAAAGTAGTGATGAAGAAAATGACCCTCAAACATTATAAATGTGTTATTTCAAAAGTCATGTGCTCCCCTAATTTTAAAAGTAGTTTCTATTTTAAGGTTTTTTTTTTTTTGTTTTCTTACCAAGGTCCGTATGATATGGATACACTCCAACCTGTTATCCATATATGCTTGATATTTAAGCACGTGAGATTTAGGTGCAACGTAATGGAAGTATATTTGTTTCCTTTAAAGGTGGATCTGAAAATAATACACTATCGGGAAATACTTCCTGATCTCTAATATAGAGATAGCATGCAAATCACACCTTGTTCAGCTATATATTCATATACGTAAAGTCTCCAACAATGGGGATAGATTCTATGTTTTGTAAGTCTACTTTACAGAGCATATAGGTGTGTTGAACTTCAACAAATCCTTTACAAACGTGTACGTAGTAACTTATTTGGACCAATGACATTTTTGGGGTTTATTTTTTCTAGTGAAAGCGTATGTTAGTTTGAAAGCCTTCATTGAATTAACAGAACTGATTGTAAAGGGTGAACAAGAAATCATGGGAAATTTTGAGGTAGCAAATCAATCAATATAAAGTTCTTTGTGGAAAATTATCAACTGAAAAGTTCCCACAGGAGAATGTTGCTTAAGAGCAGTGCTTCATTAATTACAACCAGCCATGATATCTCATAAACAACAAAAGGAAAGAAATAAAGATAGGAAAATAAAACAAAAAGAAAGCCATCCTGTTACAAAGTCATAGTAGAAAGATAATGAAAGTTGCACTAGTATGAACATCAAATCGGGGAATCATCTGGCTTGATGCCATATATATATATATATATATATATATAGTTGTCAATATATTTCATATCAGCCCATAGTGTCCCTATAAGATCTGAAGGTATCGTCAAATCATAGCAAAACGCATGGCTCATTGATCAAAGAACCATCCTCTACTCAACCATGGTCCATGGACCACAATATCGAAAAGCACAAATTGATTTCCCTCCTACCTTAAGTTCCTATATTCCCCTTTTCTTCATTGTTTTGCGTTCTTGTTCGGTGCTTTTCAGTAAGAAAAAAGTAATCCCTGTTAGGTAATAGTCGCAATATTTATCAATCATATGAAAATTGATTTCGGGTCACCATGCACACCACGTTTAGGAGTAAAATAGTACTAGTAATTAATACACCTACGTACTCTTCTTCTTCTTTATTGATTACAAACAAATAAAGATAACAACAATAATTTAACAATCAGTCTAAACAATCCCTAGAAATCTTTTATGCATGTAGATGTAGCAATAATCATATGGCATAACCTAAAGAAAATAATAATCTATATTTTACATGATTGAAGATCTATCGCATAATCGGTTTAAAGCAAAATAACCGTATGAAAATAGAAGCAAAAAAGATCGAGAAAATGCGTAGACAAACCCGAAGAAAAGACGTGGCCGTCTGCTCGTCGGCACACTGTGTCATGTCCAAGAACGATGTGAGGATTGCACGACGTTCTTCTTCCATGACTGCGCAACTCGAATTAGTTTGGAGGTGGGTTTTAGGTTTCTTCTGATTTCTGATGTTGTTGTTGTTATTATATACTAGTAGTATGCAGGGTCGGCCACAAGTTCCCGGAGCCCAAGGCCCAAATAATTATGTTTGGGAGTCCTAATTATAATATAATTTTTTTACTCTCAAAATACGTGTATATTTTTATAAGAGAATTATAAATTTAGGAACCCAAAAATTACAAAAAAATCGGGAGCCTGAGGCGGCCGCCTCACCTGCCTCAAGATGGGGGCTGGCCCTACTAGCATATATAATGATTTGGAGGGTTCATTGATTTGATGGGCAGAGCCTCAAATGCGGTATCCGAGTTGCATAGTAAGGATTTTAGATTTATATGTATCTTTTAGTATTTATTTATGAGTCAGGTACAATATATATGGGTGGATACGGTTCAGATTCGGATTCGAAAGATCCATGTATAGATAGTTCCTTTGATAGGATCCAAAGTCCAAACCTACTTTTAAAACCTACTTTAATATAAGAAAATTATAATTTATTGCTATGTGTATAAATTTCTACCTTGTTTTCATCAATTTCGAGATAATCCTACCCCATTTTTTTTTTTTTTTTAGTGGATCACTCTACTATAGGCCAAAAGTAGTGGTGGTTCACCCTACTCCTAACCGACGCCATAAATTGTAGCTTAAAATGACCATTTCATCCCTGTAAAGTTCAGTAGGGTTTTCTGTAAAACAAAAATATATACCCATTTAAAAAAAAATTTGCATTTCAAAATTAGTGGATTTATTAGAAATATTCTCTCTCTCTATCCTCCCCCCCCCCCCCCCCCTCCCAACCTATTTCATTGAAAACTATATATTAAAGTCTCTAATATCTTTTTAATCAGTTAGGGGGGGGGGGGGGTGTTGGGGGGGGGGGGGGGGGGGGGGGGGGGGGGCGGAGATAAAAAATCTGCAAAAAAGATTAATTTATACGGATCTTGACACTATATAGTAAACCGCAACAACTTTTGGCTTATAGTAGGGTGATCCGTAGAAAAAAAGAATTGCATTGGGTTATCTACAAATTGATGAAAACTGAGTACAGTTTAGTGAAATTTATCCTTGAACTCTATAACTGATAATGGTAAAAATCAAAGCAAACAGAGCCATACGATTCCAGCACAGATCTCAAAGTTTCTACAGGGAGATTAGTCATAACGGGCTTCTTTAACAGATCGGATCTTCTCCAAGCTCCTCTATAGGACATGGGCCTCTTTCAAGCCCATAAAAAAGGACAGATTAGGCTCACTAAGAGAGACCCAGTTCATAAAGGCTGTTAGTCAAATCTCGTATCCCCAAACAAGAGAGCTTATCTCTTGAGGAGGAAATCTGAATAGGAGATAAGGAATCCATAGTCGATCGAATAGATTCATATCAATCTCATGTACTATTGCTCAAGACTATAAATACCCTCTCCCCTCCACAGTCAGAAGGTAATCAACAATTGGCAATTTCTCTCTCAAACTCTCTTTCTCTTTCTGGTTCTGACCTTAAGCATCGGAGGGTCTGTCACCGGAGCCACCCCTGGTGTTTCAGGTTTTTTGTAAGTCCATCGACCGCGTCAGCATCAGTCAGATTCAGATCACGGTGTTCAATCAACAACCAGATCTAATCTCAAGAGCTCTAACCACTTTTCACGGCAACGATCAAATGTCAGATTGTTAGTAGTTTCCATCAAATATTAACTCACTATATGTTTGCTCCCACACCAAAATAAGCAGCAACATATTGGAACCGTCTATGAGAAACTACATAAATCCGACTTACCACCATGCCACCAAGAATAAAAGGCAGAGCGGCGGCTTCAAGCCATCGCACCAACTCTATTTGTCAACCAGCTCCTCCTGTGGAAGATCCGATTCTTCCTCAACAACAGCCCTGAAAGCCTAGTCAAGCTCTAGTCAACGGAGAGGCACCGGGGGACTCCTAACAAAGCCGTCATGAACAACACCCTCTGCACGACCATATCTCAGTCTATAATGCTTCAACTGATTCAATGGCTTCACGAGGCCCCGGGGATCTAGAGATCTCCCCAAATCATCTGCGCCACGCAACACGGAACTGATCTACGAATTCGCTTGGATGAGAGGCATGACCGAACTGAGGCCTCCCGCTCAGATTGTCAAGTAAACTGGAGAAGCAACTCTCCTCAAAGACAGAGATCAAGACATTCCTCCTTTCACAGGGGGCGTACTGCAGAAAGAAGCCCGACTCATGAGAGTTGAAAGCTTCTTGAGCGGAACAAAGAGAAAGATGCCCCTATCATTAGGGCTAAATTGGAAGAGTTCAAGCTTGACATCCTCCGAGCTATCCAAGATAGTCAAGAGCAGGGTTAGCCCTCCAAAGAAGAATCCAGTGACTCAACTGGATCCAAGGGAAAGGACGACCAAGTCCTTCGCTATCACGCTCCGCTTTCCAAAAATACGGAGTACGAGTACATGACATTGGCCCAGCAAATAACTAACGTCACCCACAAGCTGTTTATTCGCTCAAATCAACAATATAATCAATACAGAACAATTACGCAGGCAATAATAATAATCTCATGAACAATAAAACTTGAAATAAATAATATGAAATATCCAAATACAATAAACCAACGTCTAGAAACAATATTAAAAATATTCGGGTCAAAAGCCCACAATACAATGAAATAACAATAGTTCGATAATTAAGTCTTCATGACAAAACAATAATTTATTAAGCGGCGATGCTATCAATTCCTTCACTAATGTTGTTCTCCCAATCCATTAGACAATTCTCCATCAACACCTGTAACACTTCATCTAAAAAGAGCAAAAAAATTGTCCTTAGAGCACGTCATGGACAGCAACTAGAGAAAGCAGGGAACAATGGAATAACGATACAATAATGAATCAATGGATCAATAGGAATAAATAACATAGGACAATAACAATAATCAATATCATGATAATCTATATATTGGTGTAACAATGATTCAATTTTTGGTAACAATATCAATGGTCAATAACATTAATACTTAACCAATATTCGATATCAATAGCAACAATAAGGAACAATATGCAGTGTCGATGTTGTGTCAATTCTTAAGTCTATTATACATTTTAGTCCTAACCAATACATGTACTACATCCCATACTACAGGTTCAATGCATACATTCAATTTCGATTAGACCGAGTGGTGAATTTTATAGATCATGTGTCGGTACGATAATTACTGATATGAGACAATATTATTGCACAATTCATTATAATGATACATTGATACACTTTAGGGTTAGGGGGTTGGGGTTGGGGTTGGGGTTAGGGTTAGGGTTAGGGTTAGGGGTTCGGGTTTAGGGTTAGGGTTAGGGTTACGGTTCGGGTTACGGTTAGGGTTAGGGTTAGGGGTTAGGGTTAGGGTTAGTCGGCACACCGTTTTCGCATTCGGTGCATGGAATCAAAATTCCATCTCGACTATTCCTCCTTAAATGTGGAAACATAGCAACGGTGAAAATTTGTCCCACGAAAAGTTTTCGTTTGCGCAGTCCGGCCTAGAACGTCCCAAAAACGGCGTATGTCGTCGCGTCGCGCGCGCGCCGTTGGCACACCGTTTTCTCATTCGGTGCATGGAATCAAAATTCCATCTCGACTATTCCTCCTTAAATGTGGAAACATAGCGACGGTGAAAATTTGTCCCTCGAAAAGTTTCCGATTGCGCAGTCCGGCCTAGAACGTCCCAAAAACAGCCTATGCCGTCGCGTCGCGCGCGCGCCGTCGGCACATCGTTTTTGCATTCGGTGCGTGGAATCAAAATTCTATCTCGACTATTCCTCCTCAAATGTGGAAACATAGCAACGGTGAAAATTTGTCCCGCGAAAATTTTCCGATTGCGCAGTCCGCCCTAGAACGTGCTAAAAACGGCCTATGTCGTCGCGTTGCGCGCGCGCCGTCGGCACACCGTTTTTGCATTCGGTGCATGGAATCAAAATTCTATCTCGACAGTTCCTTCTTAAATGTGGAAACATAGCAACGGTGAAAATTTGTCCCACGAAAATTTTCCGTTTGCACAATCCGGCCTTGAACGTCCCAAAAATGGCCTATGTCGTCGCGTCGCGCGCGCGCCGTCGGCACTCCGTTTTTTGCATTCGGTGCATGGAATCAAAATTCTATCTCGACTATTCCTCCTTAAATGTGGAAACATAGCAATGGTGAAAATTTATCCCACGAAAATTTTCTGTTTGCGCAGTCCGGCCTAGAACGCCCCAAGAACGGCCTATGTCGGCGCACCGTCCGTGCTAGGCGTAGCACAGTCATCTAGGTGTTTTTTCGTTTCGTGGGCGAAAACGAAATTCTATCTCGACAGTTCCCTCACAAATGCCTTGTTATACCTCGACCCAAAATTTGGGGGTCTACATTTGCTCCTACGAGGTTGAGGGGTCCCAAAAAAAAAGAGGGGACTCCAGAGCCACTTTGGACCTTGGGGGTCAAATTAGACCAAAATTTGCGAATCTATATTAGGGGGTGAGGCAGTGCCTAGGCACAGGCTAGGTGGGAATTTTTTCATCTAGTCAATTTTTATGGGCGGATGGTGTTCGGCCCCCTGAACATATGCCATCTGCCCAATGTTGGCGATAAATTGATGATGTGCAACGACGTTGCACCGACCCGACGTCCTGATGCTGCTGATGTGCACCGAACAGGCAGTGCACAGCTGATTTTTTAGTTGAAATTTTTGTGTGTGCTGTTCCTGTTCTGTTGGGCATACGTTGATGCTGGAAAATTGTCGGCTAGAAATTTTTGATGTGCAACACCATTTGCACCGTCCCGACGTCCCTGATGCTGCAGTGCGCACTGAACAGGCGCAGCACAGCTGATTTTTCAGCCGAAATTTTTTTTTTGGCTCTTCTT